>JAESUZ010002543.1:0-62698 GCA_017311185.1 Proteles cristata cristata | reverse complement strand
CTCATGGTTTGCCTCTCTCCCTTTCCCCCACCATTTCCACCCTTCTTCTCCCCCTTGGTCCTCAGTTAAGTTCCTCCTAATCCTCCTATACGTGCACACATATGATATTTGTCCTTCTCTGCCTGACTTATTTCACTCAGCATAACACCCTCAAGGTCCATCCATGTTGCTACACATGGCCAGATTTCATTCTTTCTCGTTGCCATGTACTATTCCATGGTATAGTTAAACCACATCTTCTTGATCCATTCGTCCGTTGATGGACACTTAGGCTCTTTCCATGCTTTAGCTATTGTGGAGAGTGCTGCTATGAACATTGCATAGGTACATGTGCTCCTATGCCTCAGCATTTCTATATCCCTTGGGTAAATTCCTAGCAGTGCTATTGCTGGGTCATAGGGGAGTTCTATTGTTAACTTTTTGAGGAACCTCCACACTGTTCTCCAGAGGGGCTGTACCAGCTTACATTCCCACCAACAGTGTAGGAGGGTGCCCGTTTCTCCACATCCTCGCCAGCATCTCGAGTTCTCTGATTTGCTCATTTTAGCCACTCTGACTGGTGTGAGGTGGTATCTCAGTGTTGTTTTGATTTGTATTTCCCTGATGAGTAGGGATGCTGAGCATCGTTTCATGTGTTTGTTGGCCATCTGGATGTCCTCTTTGGAGAGGTGTCTGTTGTATCTTCTGCCCATTTCTTTACCGGGTTGTTTGTTTTTTGGGTGTGGAGTTTGGTGAGTTCCTTATAGATTCTGGATATCAACCCTTTATCTGATATCTCGTTTGCAACTATCTTTTCCCGTTCCGTTGGTTGCCTATTAGTTTTGTGGGTTGTTTCCTTTGCCGTGCATGATCCTACAGTTTTTATCCTTTCTCTTGTTGATGTGATATGTTGATTGATCTGTTTCCTTCTTCATTTTGCTTGGATGATCTATCCATTGATTTAAGTGAGGTGTTAAAGCCATCTACTATTATTGTATCACAATTGATTACTTCCTTTATATTTGTTAATATCACCTTTATGTATTTGGGTGCTCCCATGTTGAACACACATATTTATTGGAATATAATTTTTCATAATCTTCTTTTACTATCCTTTGTATTTCTGAGGTGTCAGTTACTATTTCTCCTCTTTCATTTTTTATTTTATTTATTTGATATCTCCCCTCTCTTTTTTGATAACTCTGACTAAAGGTTTATCAATTTTTTAAATCTTTTCAATGAAGCTTCTCTTATTGTTGTTGTTGTTGTTGTTGTTTTTTTCAGTTTCTATTCCATTTTTTTGCTGCTGTGATCTTTATTTCCTTTCTTCTAATGCTTTGGGGTTTTGTTTGTTCTTTTTGTAGCTCCTTTAGGTGTGAAGTTAGGCTGTCTTTGATTTTTCTCACTTCTTGCCATAAGGCTTGTATTGCTATAAACTTCACTCTTAAGACAGCTTTTGCTGCATCCCAAAGATTTTAGACCATTGTGTTTCATTTTCATTTGTCTCCATGTATTTTTTGGTTTCCCTTTACTTTTGGTTTATTCATTCATTGTTTAGTAGCATGTTATTTAACCTCCATATGTTGCTGTTCTGTCCAGACAGAACACTTTTTGTGTGTGGTTGATTTGTTTTTTTAAATAATTATTGTCAAGTTGGTTTCCATAAAACATCCAGTTCTCATCCCAACAAGTGCCTTCCTTTATGCCCATCACCCCCCTCTCCCTCTCCCCCAACCCTATTAGCCCTCAGTTTGTTTTCGTATTCAAGAGTCTCTCATGGTTTGCCTCCTTACCTCTCCCCAACTATTTTTCCCCTTCTCCTCCCCAATGGTTCTCTGTTAAGTTCCTCCTAATCCTCCTATACGTGCAAACATATGGTATCTGTCCTTCTCTGCCTGAGTTATTTCGCTCAGCATAACACCCTCAAGGTCCATCCATGTTGCTACACATGGCCAGATTTTATTCTTTCTCATCACCATGTAGTATTCCATTGTATAGATAAACCACATCTTCTTGATCCATTCATCAGTTGATGGACACTTAGGCTCTTTCCATGTATTGGCTATTGTTGATTTCTAGTTTTATAGTATTGTAAATTGAAAAGATGCATGGCATGACTTTAGTCTTTTTAAATATGTTGAGACTTGTTCTGTCGCCTAACAAGTGATCTGTTCTGGAGAATGTTCTAAGTGCACTTGAAAAGAATGCATATTCTGCTCTTTTAGAATGGAATTTTCTGAATATATCATTTAGTGCCATCTGGCCCAATGCATTATTCAAAGCCACTGTTTCTTTGTTGATTTTTTGTTTGGATGATCTATCCACTGATTTAAGTGGGGTGATAAAGTCACCTAGTATTATTGTATCATTATCAATTACTTCCTTTATATTTGTTAATATCTGCTTTATGTATTTGGGTGCTTCCATTTTGAGTGCATAAATAGTTTCATCTTCTTATTGGATTGTTGCCTTTATGATTATATATGTCCTTCTTTGCCTCTTGTTTAAAATCTATGTTGTTGGATATATGTATTGCTACACCAGCTTTCTTTTCAATTCCATTTGCAGGATCACTATTTCTCCATCCCTTCACTTTCAATCTGCATGTAGCTTTATGTCTGAAATGAGTCTCTTGTAAGCAGCATATAGATGAGTCTTGCTTTTTTATTCATTCTGTCATGGTATGTCTTCTGATTATACATTTAGTCAATTCAATCCAAAGTAATTGTTGATAGATATGAACCTTTTGCAATTTTGTTAATTGTTTTCTGATCGTTTTGTAGTTCTTCTGTTCCTTTCTTCCCTTGTTTTCTTCTCTCATGGTTTGTTGGCTTTTTTTGTGATATATTTGGATTTGTTTCTCTTTACTGTGTTCATATCTGTTACTGGATTTTGATTTCTGGTTGTGATTCGATTTGTATATAATATCTTCTTTTTAAAAATTACTTAATTTGGGGTGCCTGGCTGGCTTAGTCGGTTAAGCGTCCGACTTTCGATTAGGTCATGATCTCGCGGTTCATGGATTTGAGCCCCGCATTGGGCTCTGTGCTTACTGCCAGCTCAGAGCCTGGAGCCTGTTTCAGTCTGTGACTCCCTCTCTCTCTGACCCTCCCTGCTCACGCTGTCTCTCTCTCTCCTAGAAATAAATAAAACATTATTTTTTTAAAAAAATTACTTAATTTATTCATTTTTAAATTTATATCCAAGTTTGTTAGCCTATAGTCAAGAATGATTACAAAAGTAGATACCTTTTTGAAAATTTTATTTATTGATTAATTTATATCCAAGTTAGTTAGCATATGATGCAACAATGATTTCAGAGTAGATTCCTTAATGACCCTTGCCCATTTAGATTATCTCCGCTCCACACCCCAACAGCAACCTTCTGTTTGTTCTCTGTATTTATAGTCTTTTATGTTTTGTCCCCCCTCTATTTTTATATGTTTCTGCTTCCTTCCCTTATGTTCATCTGTTTGATATCTTAAATTCTTCATATGAGTAAAGTCATATGATGTTTGTCTTTCTCTGACTTATTTCGCTTAGTATAATGCATTCTAGTTCCATCCACATTGTTGCAAATGGCAAGATTTCATTCTTTTTGATCGCCAAGTAATATTCCTCTGTGTGTGTGTGTGTGTGTGTGTGTGTGTGTGTGTGTGTGTGTGTGTGTGTATAATATATATACACCAGATCTTCTTGATCCATTCATCTGTCGATGGACATTTGGCCTCTTTCTATACTTTGGCTATTGTCAATAGCACTGCTATAAACATTGGGGTGCATGTGCCCTTCAAAACAGCACACCTGTATCCCTTGGATAAATACCCAGTAGAGCTATTGCTGGGTCATAGGGTAGGTCTATTTTCAATTTTTCGAGGAACCTCCACACTGTTTTCCAGAGTGGCTGCACGAGTTTGCATTCCCACAAGCAGTGCAAAAGAGATCGTCTTTCTCTGCATCCTTGCCAACATCGGTTGTTGCCTGAGTTGTTAATGTTAGCTATTCTGACAGGTGTGAGGTCGTATCTTGTGGTTTTGATTTGTATTTCCCTAATGATGAGTGATGTTGAACATTTTTTTCGTGTATCTATTGGACATCTGGATGTCTTCTTTGGAGACGTTTCTATTCATGTCTTTTGCCCATTTCTTCACTGGATTATTTGCTTTTTGGGTGTTGAGTATGATAAGTTCTTTATAGATTTTGGATACTATCCTTTTATCTGATATGTCATTTGCAAGTATCTTCTCCCATTCTGTCAGTTGCCTTTCAATTTTGCTGATTGTTTCCTTTGATGTGCAGAAGGTTTTTATGTTGATCAGGTCCCAGTAGTTCATTTTTGCTTTTGTTTCCCTTGCCTCCGGAGACATGTTGAGTAACACGTTGCTGCAGCCAAGGTCAAAGAGGTTTTTGCCTGCTTTCTCCTCAAGGATTTCAAAGGCTTCCTGCCTTACGTTTAGGTCTTTCATCCATTTTGAGTTTATTTTTGTGTATGGTGTAAGAAAGTGTTCCAGGTTCACTATTCTGCATGTCGCTGTCCAGTTTTCCCAGCACCATTTGCTGAAGGGAGTGTCTTCATTCCATTGGATATACTTCCCTGCTTTGTCAAATATTAGGTGGCCATATGTTTGTGGGTCCGTTTCTGGGTTCTCTGTTCTGTTCCACTGACTGTCTGTTTTTTGTGCCAATACTGTACTGTCTTGATGATTACAGCTTTGTAATACATGTTGAAGTCCAAGATTGTGATGCCTCCAACTTTGGTTTTCTTTTTCAGGATTGCATGGCTGTTCAGGGTCTTTTCTGGTTCCATACAAATTTTAGAATTATTTGTTCTAGCTCTGTGAAGAATGCTGGTGGTATTTTGTTAGGGTTTGCATTGAATATGTAGATTGCTCTGGGTAGTATTGGCATTTTAACAATGTTTGTTCTTCCAATCCCAGGAGCATGGAATATTTTCATTTTTTGTGTCTTCTTCAATTTCTTTCATAAGCTTTCTGTAGTTTTCATAGAGTTTTCACCTCTTTGATTAGGTTTCTTCCTAGGTAATTTATTGTTTTTGGTGCAGTTGTAAATGGAATTGATTCCTTGATTTCTCTCTCTGTTGCTTCATTATTGGTTTATAGGAATGTAACCTATTTCTCAGCTGTCTTCTTACTCCCTCCTCTCTCCATGTCTCTCTTCCCTTTATGTGTTTCTTTTATAGAGTTCACGTGTTCCTTTGGTTGTGTATTTGTTATGGAAGCATGGATTATTAGTATATTTGTTAAATTTACAGCAGTAGTTTTGCAATTATTTTGAAGTATGTTGTGTGTGTGTGTGTGTGTTGCAAGCAAGGTCTTTGCAAAATCAATCAGTATTAGACAGTGTTGTTACTATGATAGAATGATATCTGAGTATATGGATACTAGTTAAATATTTGTTGCAAATGAAGCTAACTTAATGAAAACAAGGATAATATGAAAGTGTTCCCTTCAATGAATCAGAAGAATGGAACTTCTCTAAAACGTCTAGTTTCAACTTCACTTTTATAACTGTTATTATTCTTCTGTGACAGGGTTTTGACTCTTTTCTTCCTCAAGTACTTCATATAATCTACTTAAAGGTAATTTCATTTAAATCCTAATATATATATATATTCATTTCATGAGTGCTTCCAAATTCAAATGTTTTATAAATTGTTTAGTTATAAGGAGTGAAATCATTCTGACCACATTCTTCCTTAAAATAAGCATTTTTCACTTAATAAAACTGGTTTTTCTGATTAGGAGAACATATGAGTAAATACTCATTCTCCAAATGGGGAAAGATTTACATAAATAAAAGCAATTTGAAAAAAAAATCATAATGGAAAAGGTCAATAGATTAGACTGCATTTAAAATTCTAAATTTCTGTATAATGATAACAATGAAAATTCACCACAAATCAAAGTATAAATGCAAAAAGTATAGTAGAGAATTAATATGTTTTTTTCTTAAATAGTTTATTGTCAAGTTGGTTTCCATATAAAACCCAGTGCTCATCCCCACAAGTGCCTTCCTCCATGCCCATCACCCTACCCCTCTCCCCAACCCACATTGCCCTCAGTTTGTTCTCAGCATTCAAGTGTCTCTCATGGTTTGCCTCCCTCCCTCTCCCCCACCATTTTTCCCCTTCTTCTCCCCCATGGTCCTCCATTAAGTTCCTCCTAATCCTCCTATATGTGCAAACATAGGCTGTCTGTTCTTCTCTGACTGACTTATTTCGCTCAGCATAACACCCTAAAGTTCCATCCATGTTGCTACACATGGCCAGATTTCATTCTTTCTCATCGCCATGTAGTATTCCATTGTATATATAAACCACATCTTCTTGATCCATTCATCCGTTGATGGACACTTAGGCTCTTTCCATGTTTTGGCTATTGTTGAGAGTACTGCAAGGAACATTGAGATACATGTGCTCCTATGCATCAGCACTCCTGTATCCCTTGGGTAAATTCCTAGCAGTGCTATTACTGAGTCATAGGGGAGTCCTGTTAATTTGTTGAGGAACCTCCACATGGTTTTCCAGAGGGGCTGCATCAGTTTACATTCCCACCAACAGTGTAGGAGGGTGCCCATTTCTCCACATTTTCACCAGCTTCTATAGCCTCCTGATTTCTTCATTTTAGCTACTCTGACTGGCATGAGGTGGTATCTCAGTGTGGTTTTCATTTGAATTTCCCTAATGAGGAGGGATGCTGAACATTGTTTCATGTGTCTGTTGGCCATCTGGATGTCCTGTTTGGAGAAGTGTCTGTTCATGTCTTCTGCCCATTGCTTCACTAGATTATTTGGTTTTCAGGTGTGGAGTTTGATGAGTTCCTTATAGATGTTGGATACTAGCCCTTTAACTAATATGTCATTTGCGACTATCTTTTCCCATTCCATCGGTTGCCTATTAGTTTTACTAATTGTTTCCTTTGCCATGCAGAAGCTTTTTATCTTGATGAGGTCCCAATAGTTCATTTTTGCTCTTGATTCCCTGGCTTTGGGGGATGTGTCAAGTAAGAAGTTGCTGTGAAGGAGGTCAACGAGGTTGTTTCTTGCTTTCTCCTGTAGAGTTTTGATGGTTTCCTGTCTTACATTCAGGTCCTTTATCCATTTTGAGTTTATTTTTGTGTATCATTTGAAAAAATGATCTAGTTTCATTCTTCTGCATTTTGCTATGCAGTCTTTTCCAGCACCATCTTTTAAAGAGGTTGTCTTTTTTCCTTTGGATACTCTTTCTCGCTTTGTCAAAGATTAGTTGGCGATACATTTGTAGGTCCAATTCTGAGTTCGCAATTCTATTCCATTGGTCTATGTGTATGTTTTTGTGCCAATACTGTACTGTCTCGATGACTGCTGCTTTGTAATAGAGGCTAAAGTCTGGGATGGTGATGACTCCTGTTTTGTTTTTCTTCTTCAATATTACCTTGGTTATTTGGGGTCTTTTGTGGTTCCATACAAATTTTAGGATGGTTTGTTCTAGCTTTGAAAAGAATGCTGATGCTATTTTGATTGGGATTGCATTGAATGTGTAGATTTCTTTTGGTAGTAATGACATTTTAACAATATTTATTCTTCTGATCCATGAGCATGGAATGTTTTTCCATTTCTTCGTGTCTTCTTCAAATTCCTTCATAAGTTTTCTATAGTTTTCACTATAGAAATTTCATATAGAGATTTCACTATAGAGATTTCATAGAGATCTCTTATATCTTTGGTCAGGTTTATTCGTAGGTATTTTATGATTTTTTCAATTTTGAATGGGATCAGTTTCTTTTTTTTTTTAATGTTTTATTTATTTCTAGGAGAGAGAGAGAGCGAGAGAGAGAGAGAGTGAGCAGGGGAGGGTCAGAGAGAGAGGAAGATACAGACTCCGAAATAGGCTTCAGGCTCTGAGCTGGCAGTCAGCACAGAGCCCGATGTGGGGCTCGAACCCATGAACCGCGAGGTCATGACCTAAGCGAAAGTCGGAGGCTTAACCGACTAAGCCACCCAGGCACCCCAAATGGGATCAGTTTCTTGATTTCTCTTTCTGTTGCTTCATTATTGGTGTATGAAAATGCAACCGATGTCTGTACCTTGATTTTGTACCCTGTGACTTTGCTGAATTCATGAATCAGTTCTAGTAGGCTTCTGGTGGAGTCTGTCGGGTTTTCTATGTAGAGTATCATGTCTTCTGTGAAAAGTGACAGTTTGACTTCTTCTTTGCCCATTCTGATGCCTTTTATTTCCTTTTGTTGTCTCATGGCTGATGCTAGGACTTCCAGCACTATGTTAAACAACAGTGGTGAGAATGGACATCCCCCAGGAGCTTAACAGAGGACCAAGGGGGAGAAGAAGGGCAGAAATGGTGGGGGAAAGGGAGAGAGGCAAACCATGAGAGACTCTTGAATGCTGACAAAAACTGAGGACTGGTGGATGTGGGGGGGAGGAGGGGTGGGCATTGAGGAGGGCACTTGTGGGGATGAGCACTGGGTGTTATGCGGAAACTAATTTGACAATAAACTATTTGTAAAAAAAAAAAAAAGTAAATGGATGATAGAACTAAAAAAAAAAAAGAATGGACATCCCTGTCGTGTTCCTGATCTCAGGGGGAAAGCTCTCAGTTTTTTACCTTTGAGGATGATGTTAGCTGAGGACTTCTCATAATGGCTTTTATGATGTGTAAGTAAGTTCCTTCTATTCCGATTTTCTTGAGGGTCTTTATGAAGAAGGGATGCTGTATTTTGTCAAATGCTTTTCTGCATCTATCGACAGGATCATATGGTTTTTATCTTTTATTTTGTTAATGTGATGTAGCACATTGATTGATTTGTGAATACTGAACCAGCCCGTAACCCAGGAATGCATCCCACTTGATCATCTTGGATAATTCTTTTCATGTGCTGTTGAATTCAGTTTGCAAGTATCTTGTTGAGGATTTTTGCATCGATATGCATCAAGGATATTGGACTATAATTCTCTTTCTTTGCTGGGTTTCTGTCTGGCTTGGGAATCAAAGTGATACTGGCTTCGTAGAATGCGTCTGCACATTTTCATTCCATTTCTATTTTTTGGAATAGCTTGAGAAGAATGGGTATTACTTCTGTTTTAAATGTCCACAAGGAATTCCACAAGGAAGCCATCTGGCATAGGGCTTTTATTTGTTGGTAGATTTTTGATCACTGATTCGATTTCTTCACTAGTTATGGGTCTGTTCAGATTTTCACTTCCCATGTGAATGTTGGTAGTGAGTATGTGTTTAGGAATTTGTCCATTTCTTCTAAGTTGTCCACTCTGTTGGCATATAATTTTTCATAGTATTCCCTGATAATTCCTTGTATTAATGAGGGATTAGTTGTCGTAAGTCCATTTTCATTCATTATTTTGTCTATTTGGGTGCTCTCTCTTTTCTTTTTGAGAAGCCTGGCTAGAGGTTTGTCAATTTTGTTTATTTTTTCAAAAAACCTACTCTTGGTTTCATTGATCTGTTCAAGTGATTTTTGGATTCTCTATTGTTTATTTCTGCCCTAATTTTTATTATTTCTCTTCTCCTACTGGATTTGGGGTGCTCTTGTTGCTCTCCTTCTAGTTTCTTTAGGTGTACTGTTAGATATCTTGAAATAGGCCTGGAGTCCAGTATACTTTCCTCTCAGGACTGCCTTCACCGCTTCCCTTAATTTGAATTGTTGTATTCTCATTTTCATTTGTTTCCATATATTTTTTAATTTCTTCTCTAATTGTCTTATTGGCCCATTTGTTCCTCAGTAGGGTGTTCTTTAACCTCCATGTTTTTGGAGGTTTTCTTGACTTCTTCCTGTAGTTGATTTCAAGTTTCATAGCATTGTGATCTGAAAGTGTGCATGGTATGTTCTCAGTTCTTTTATATTGATTGAAGGCTGCTTTATGTCCCAGTATGTAATCTATCTTGGAGAATGTGCCATGCACACTTGAGAAGAAAGTGAATTCCATGGCCTTAGGATGTAGAGCTCTAAATATATCTGTCAAATCCATCTGGTCCAGTGTGGCATTCAAGTCCATTGTGTCTTAATGATTTTTTGTCTACTTGATCTATCCATTGCTGTAAGTGGAATATTAAAGTCCCCTACTATAGCACATTCTTATCCATAAGATTATTTCTATTTGTGATTAATTTTTTTTTTTAATTTGGGTGCTCCCGTCTTTGGTGCATAGACATTTATAATTGTTAGCTCTTCCTGATAGATAGACCATGTAAGTTTCATATAATGCTCTTCTTCATCCCTTGTTACTGCCTTTAAAGTCCAGTTTGTCTGATATAAGTATAGCTACTCCAGCTTTCTTCTGACTTCCAGTAGCATGATAGATATTTCTCCAACCCTTTACTTTCAATCTGAAGGTGTCCTCAAGTATAAAATGAGTTTCTTGTAGACAGCAAATAGTTGGATTTTTTTTTTATCCATTCTGCTACTGTATGTCTTTTGATTGGAGCATTTAGTCCATTTACATTCCGTGTTATCATTAAAAGCTATGGGTTTAGACTCACTGTGTTCTCTGTAGGATTCATGCTTGTTTTGGTATCTCTGTTATCTTGTGTTCCTTGCAACATTTCCCTCATAGAGTCCCCCTTAAGGTTTCTTGTAGGGCTGGTTTAGTGGTGACAAATTCTCTTAATTTTTTTTATTTGGAAAGACTTTTATCTCTCCTTCTATTCTGAATGACAGGCTTGCTGGATATAGGATTCTTGGCTGCCTCTTTTTCTGTACATCACAATGAAGATTTCCTGCCATTCGTTTCTGGTCTGCCACCTTTCAGTAGATAGGTCTGTCACCACTCTGATAGGTTTCCCTTTGTATGTTAGGGCCCTTTTATCCCTAGCTGTTTTCAGAATTCTCTCTTTGTCCTTATATTTTGCCAGTTTCACTATGATATGTTGTGCAGAAGATCAATTCAAGTTATGTCTGAGATAGGGTCTCTGTGCCTCTTGGATTTCAATGTCTGTTTCCTTCCCCAAATTGGGGAATTTCTAAGCTATAATTTGTTCAAGGACTCCTTCAGTGCCTTTTCCTCTTTCTTCCTCCTTTGGAATTCCTTTGATAGGGATATTGTTCTGTTTGATAGTATCACTCGGCTCTCAAACTCTCCTTTTGTGTTCCTGAATTGGTTTATCCCTCTTTTTCTTGGCTTCCTCTTTTTCTATAAATGTGTCTTCTAAGTCACCAATTCTCCACCTTGCCTCTTCTTTCTATGCATTGGACACCTCCATTTTATTCTGCATCTCATTTATAGTATTTTTTAATTCATCACAACTATTTTTAAGCTCCATAGTCTTTGTAGCAATAGTTTCTCTGATGTCTTCCATAGCTTTTTCAACCCCAGCGATGAAGTTTATGACTATTGTTCTAAATTCTTGTTCAGTTGTATTGCTTATATCTGTTTTGAGCAGTTCTTTAGCTGCCATTTCTTCCTGGAATTTCTTTAGAGGAGAGTGCTTCTGTTTCATCATTTGGGCTTGTTTTCTGTCTCTTGCTAGTTTTAAAAGCTTGTTATGTACTTTGCACCTGCAAGGACTGCTGTATTAAAGAAGGCTCTTTGACTGTCCAGGGCCAGTCGATTCAGGAAGTTTTCTTTGAATGTTGTCTCTTGGTCTCTCTTGTTGAGACTTTGGTTATTTTATTTCCTATATGTAGTGGTATTTGGGACTCTCCATCATGTGTACTTTGGTTTGTTTCTTGACGTAGCCCTGGAAAAGAAAACAAACAGACAAACTCACAGGGAACAAAGGCACAGAAATGCATGGACAAATCCAACAAACACGCAAACCAAAAGGGGAAAAAAAAAGACAGGAAAAAAAAGAAGGAAAAAGGAAAGAAAAAAAAGAGAAAGGAGGAAAAACAAATAAGAAAAATAAAAATAAGAAAAAAGAAAAGAAAAAGCCCCAAAAACAAAGCACAGTCCAAAAGCATAAAACCAGAATTCTCAGCTACAAATAAAAAGCAGGGTATCTGCAGTGCTGATGGAAGAGCATATACAAAGAGAAAAATGACAGGGTAGACAGGAAGCGAAATTGGATGATGATCAGACAGAGAAACTAAGAGGCTAAATTCAGAGAAAGAGTAGAATATGGTTAGAGGTGAGGAGAAAGAAACGAAGATAATGTTACTCAGAGAAACTATATAATCTGTTTACTCCATTGAGAAATAGAAAAGTAGTGGTGGAGGTGTAGAATATACATCTAGAGAATGGATTAAATGTGTGGTTTAGCAAACCAATGACCAGAGTGCCCAGTCCAGCAGAGGGGAGGGATATGAATGACACAAAGAAAATATATCTGAATAGAAAGAATTGATTTACCCAAGGGATATAAGAGTGCTGATACATAGGGGCACATGGACCCCAATGTTCATAGCAGCACTCTCAACAATAGCCAGAACATAGAAAGAGCCTAAATGTCCATCAATGTGGTTTATATATACAATGGAATACTACATGGCAATGAGAAAGAATGAAATCTGGCCATGTGTAGCAACATGGATGGATCATGAGGGTGTTAAGCTGAGCGAAATAAGTCAGGCAGAGAAAGACAAATACCATATGTTTGCACGTATAGGAGGATTAGCAGGAACTTAATGGAGGACCATGGGGGAGAAGAAGGGGAAAAATAGTGGGGGAGAGGAAGGGAGGCAAACCATGAGAGACTCTTGAATGCTGAGAACAAGCTGAGGGCTGATGCAGGTGGGGGAGAGGGGAAGGGGGTTGATGGGCATGGAGGAGGGCACTTATTGGGATGAGCACTGGGTGTTATATGGAAACCAATTTGACAATAAACTATTTTATAAAAAAAAAAAAAGAAAGAAAGAAAAGAATTGATCTAGAATTAATCACAGCAGTGCATGCATGTTGGTCTTGTCCAGGGCTCTGGTAAAAAAAAAAAAAGAAAAAAAAGGAAGCTCTCTTGAGGGAATGGGTGTGGTTTGGTGTATGCAAGTGATAGCCTCCACTGCATCCTGGTCGTGCGGGCTGCTCCCTGAGGTCCAGTCCTGGTAGTTGTGGTGAGAAAAATGGCAGTGCCCCAGTCCCTTCTCAAACCAGGTGTTGCAGCTCACTCTTTTGGGTCCGATCTCCCTGTGCCACAGGCGCAACCAAGGTGGGCAGTGTTCTATGTCTGAAGCCACGCCTAGTTTCCAAATCTTAATCTGCATGCCCCATAGATACCCCCCGAAATAATCCCCCAGGCAGAGTCCTTCGGGGCAGTTTCAAGCCTGTCGCCTCCTCACTGGAGATCAAGCTGAGTTAGAAGGGTGGTGGAGCGACTTCAGATGTGCTGCTTTCCCTCTGAGCTGAGCTGGGAAGAAGAGGAGCAATTTCTCATGGAGTCGCCTAGGACTGGGGTGTCCAGCTCAAGGTCAGCTGCACAGCTGGAAACTGTATCTCTCTGTGTCCCGAGTTGAGGTTTTTCTCTTCTCCAGGGACAGGGACAGTTCCTTGAGCAGTTTCAGCCGCTCTTTCTTTCCCCTCGACTCACCACAGCTCCCCGCAAAGGGGGCTCCCTCCCTTCCTTCTGTGTCTCCGGGTCCTGGCCTGTTTTTATCTTCCCCAGTTCGCACTCGCACTATAAGGTTGTTTTCTCAGTGGACTCTGTCTCCTTTTCCTCCCAAACTCCTGGCTTCTTTAAGGGTTCCTATGGCTTCAGGCCTTCTCCGCTTGAGAGATGTGGGCGAGTGAAATGTATGATGCTCCCTACTTCTCCACCATCTTGCCTCCTCCAAAATAATATGTTTTGATATAGAAAGATGCTAATAAAACTATGAGTAAAAAAGCCCTAACTGCCTGGTAGAAGATATGGGCTATGGTCGTGAACAAATAGCAAAAGAAAAAATGGTCAGTATACTTATGTTTGAAATGATAAGTTATGTTTTAAAAAGAATGGTAAGGTAATACAGCGTTTTTGACACAAAATTAGAGAATGTTCCAAGGTAACACTCAAGTAGTCACTGGTGTCCTTAGAAGGGTGTGTTCATGCACTGCTCATGGGAGGATACAATGGGACAATCCTTTTGGAAAACAATTTAGCAAATGTACTGAGAAACTTAAATATATTCCTAAACTTTAATTGAAATATTTAACTTATTTTTTTAATTTTTTTAATATTTATTTTGAGAGAGAGAGCCAGAGCACAAGTAGGGAAGGAGCAGAGAGAGAGGGAGACACAGAATCTGAAGCAGGCTCCAGGCTCTGAGCTGTCTGCACAGAGCCCGATGTGGGGCTTGAACTCACAAACCACAAGTTCATGACCCAGGAACAGTGAGATCATGACCTAAGCCAAAGTCGGACGTTTAACCGACTGAGCCACCCAGTCACTCCTGAAATATTTAACATCTAAGAAGTTATTCTAAGGAAACATTTATACATCCAGGCAAAAATTTTACAAAAGAGGATATCTGTCGTAGTATTATTTACAATACCAAAGTTTGGGAAATAAATGCCCATGGATGTTGGAATTGCAACACCTAATGTATTATTATATAGTCATCAATAATCATGTTTCCAAGTAATATCAGTTATGTTAATTAGAACTAATATCAACATGCAGAGAAAATTGACCAGAATTAAATATATCAAAATGCTGGCTTTAGGTGATTTGATTATGAGTAGTTAAATTTTTTTCTTAATACTTTTCTGTTTCCATCAAGGGCCATATATTATTTTTTCATCAAAAAATGCCATTTAAATTAAACTTATAAATACATTTAAAAACTTATAAGCTTTATTAAAGCTAGATATACCAGACTGAACAAGCTCTTCAATACTTTGGTTCATGTTTTACATTTCCCTCCTTTTTTCTCATCTTTGTGATTTAGCCTTACCCCCAAAATGAGGTTGGTTCTTTTGTTTGGTAGAATACCCAGACTATTTTGTGGAGGGATGGTGGCATGTTAATGAATTGCAATGTGGAAAATGGGGGTGGGGAGGCTTTCTTTCCGAAACACAGAAATCCTTTGATGAGTTCCCTTTGATGTCTAGTACTAATTACACTCAAAGTAATATTTCAGTCAGGCAATAGAAGCCCATTAAAAACCTTGTCATTTGCCCCAGTTTAAATTGATTATTTCAGGTGACTGAATTCAGTCTCTCAAATCCTTACTGAATTATATTCCCAGAATTCCAATGGATATATAGTCCAAGTTTTCACATTATCTACCCCATATCGTTTCCAAATGAATCTGCATTTCCAGCACCGGTTGATCAAGAATTTGTCATATTTTATTGTTTCAGTATTCTGCAACAAAGGGTACCAATATGTTAGTCTCTAGGGCACCAGCAACTGAATGACAAAGAATTCAGGTGTGGGGAAAGGCTTTCTGGGATGGTAACTTCTGCTTCTCCTTGGGGAACTCATTAAAAGCCTGAAAATGGCTGACAGTCTCTTAGAGCCTGACTACACTAGCATTTCAACAACATTGAAATTAGTTCTCTCAATGCCCAGTCATCTAGCAAATGCCCTTATATGGAAATCTTCTCCTAAGTAACTTCACATTACCATTGGTATCAATAACATTAACTCTAATTCTTCCAACCAAACTGTTACAATAGATCTAGTTAGAGGCTAGGTGTAGGGCCCAAATCAATGTAGAGGTCAAGAAAATAGGCTGGAGTCAGACATATCAAATACAGGATTCTAGGGAAAGCAGCTGCAGCAAGTATGATAATTCCAGCAACAATAGCTTACATTTATTGAGTGTTCACTGTAAACCATGTACTGTGCTAATATCAATTATTTCATTAAATTCTCCTAAACATCTTTAGAGAGAAGAGCTATAATGATCTCTGTTTTACAAATGATGAATTTTGAATCCTAGGGATTTGGTGCTTGAGACCTTGCTCTTAAACATGAGATGAATGTGAAATGCAGTTAAGAATATAGAACCTGTGTTTACCAGTCCAAATTCAACAACTTCAGGTTCCAGCCTTCAGAGTTTTGGGGATCACTACATTTTAGGATCATAGACCTGAACAAGCTAGTCACCTTCACGAGCAGGGAGAATCATGTCTAAAAGACTCAAATGCTTAAGACCTGCTGGTATTCCTATACCTGTCATAGCCAGCTGACCACCTTTGTGTCTAACCCAAAGGTATCTTACCCACCAAGGCAATGAAAGTTTCAGTGAGACAAAGGAGAATCCTTTTTCACCAGCCAAGCCTTCAAATACAAAATAAACCTAACCATTTTTTATTCATCTAAGATGATCCCTAACATTCCTTTTGTATTTTAAAAATTATATAGGGGCGCCTGAGTGGCTCAGTCGGTTAGGCGTCCAGCTTCGGCTCAGGTCATGATCTCACGGTTCGTGGGTTCGAGTCCTGTGTCAGGCTCTGTGCTGACAGCTAGCTCAGAACCTGGAGCCTGCTTCAGATTCCGTGTCTCCCTCTCTCTCTGACCCTCCCCTGTTCATGCTGTCTCTCTCTCTCTCTCTCTCAGAAATAAATAAAACATTAAAAAATTATATAAATGTATGAGCAACCCTCCACTGAGTTAAGTCAAGTTCTTTGTCCTTGGGAGCTTGAAACTACGTGTTTCAAAAAACTAGAGATTGTTTTGAGAGTAGTTACAGCTACAGTTCAAAAGATACTTGGTAGTTACCCAGCATGCACATCAGTAAATTCTTTGCATATTTTCACATGTAATCCTCACAACAACCATACTAAATAGATGTGATTATCCCACATTTTACACAAGAGGGACCTTAGATTCAGAGAGATTAAGTAACTTCCCCACAGTCTCACAGCTAGCAAATTGGAGCTTGAGTCTCTTTGATTTCAAAGCCCCGATTTGGGACCACTATATCTACTTCACGGTCCCTCAAATTTTAATGTGTGTAGGAATCACCTGGGAATCTTGTTAAATATAAATTTTTCTTTAGTATGTCTGGAATGGGGCTTGAGATTCTGGACTTCTAACAAGCTTTATGTTGTGGCTGATACTTCTGGTCCTTGGACTACTGTTTGAATAGCAAGGTTTTACAGCTTCCCCCTAAAGGGAAAAGCCAGACTTTTAATAATTTAATACCTCAGGCTAAAGGTGGGGAAGGAAACGTTTCCTAATTTGTCCTTATGAGTAAAAACAATATTATAAAAATAGCAGTAACTGAGCAAGTCAAACACTGTTCCAAGCATTTTACATGTCATATCTTACTTAATCTACACAATGACCCTCAGAGGTAAATAATATTACTCTTCCCTTTTACAGATGGGGAAAATGGAGCACAGAGTAATCAAAGCATAGACTTTGTTCCTCAACCTCTTGCTATTTTTTCTCATTCACAGACTCTCACTTTCTAAAATTTCTTAATTGGAGATTTATTCCCTTGCTTAAATTTATTTATTTAATGTTTATTTATTTAAAGGTGGGGAGAGTTAGTAGGAGAGTCACGGAGAGAGGGAGGAAGGGAAAGAATCCCAAGCAGACTCTGCACTATCAACACGGAGCCGGATGTGGGGCTTCATCGTATGACTGTGAGATCATGACCTAAGCTGAAATCAAGATTCAGTCGCTTAACTGACTGAGCCACCCAGGTGCTACCCCCCCTTGTTTACATTTAAAAAGATTTCTCCCAGAGGAAGGTAATATGCTTCTTTGTCATTTATTTATACCTTAGTCTCCTTTTTATAAAGAAAGAAATAGGAGGAAACAAACTACAGAGCATATGAGGACCTTGGGTTCCTAAGGAAGGTAAAAAAGAAATGGAAAAGAGACTGAGTGTCCAGTGAAGCCTGGTACTACCTCCTTTACAAATTGTGGTATGAGCCCTGATGGCTTCTCCTACACATATTCCAAAGCTCAAGCTCTTGGTAGTTTGAAGATAAGCAATAAAATTAAGTTGTGGATTTATTAGCTATGTGGGGATCACCATCGAGACAACTGAAAGAACTCTTACTATGGAGACCTCTTCTTACCCATCTCTGTCTCAGATTATCAGTATATTACTTAAACAGATACAGAAATAAATTTGGGAGGGACAACTACAAAGCAAGCAGTCTAGAACTCCAGAATGACTGGTGATGAGGTGACTTAACAATCCAGGGAGAATTTCTAAGTTTCATCTTCAAAAGTCATGTTTCTGGATGCTTCGTTCATGTCAGTATGGCGTATTTGGAGGAGACTCAATTTAGAAACCATTGCACCAACTCTAGCCCTATAGTACAAAGTAAGAACCTCAAAGGAGGTTCTTTTCACTGCAGGGGAATTACCATGGCAATGTAACTCCTGGTTTACTCCCTTGTGTCATCAACACAATAATGAAATCAAAAAGTAGTAGGGAACAGTAACCTTGACAATGTGGGTTTTTTTGTTAAACAGCTCTGACCTAGAATAAGTGTTTTTCCAGAGAGTGAACTCCATAAAATTCAGCAATTTATTCTCAATGAATTCTTACAAACATTTTCTGTATTTTTTCTAAAAATAGCATGGAAATAATATCATAAATTGAACTCCTCAGGAAGCAGACTTTGAGATGAAGTTTAACATGTAAAATATTTATTAAGGATGGCCCTTAGGGCAATAGGGGAAGGGAGCAGGGCTGGGAAGACAGATAAGTTGAACTATAAGTTAGATCCAACAACAGCCATGGCTGACCCCGTAGAGAACTATGAAAACTAGGCCTTTCAGAATTGTTCCAAGTTGGGTCAAGATGGCTAGGTCTTTTTTACTTCTGCATCGACTGGTCATTTGATGTGGGTCATTGGGTTAGGGGACTGATATTAGGCCAGATTGCTCTTTGCAGCTGAGGCAACCACAAAGAGGCTGACAGCTGAAGGTTTCCTGCCAAGAACACTGCCAGCAACTGGGGCAATAAACCCTTCTTTCAAGGGAAGTCAGGATGGCACCCCACAGTCTCTGCCACAAATAGTAATAGTTTCAAAGTACCAAGAGCTCCAAAGTCAGAAAAGTGAGATTTGATTATTATTTTTAAATTAGGAAGACCTCTTTCTGATTTATAAGCCACTTCCTGGGGCAAATATCTAGGAGATTCTGCTAAGTATGGTAAGTCATTTCACTGGTCTTAGTGTTCAGAAAATTAATAAAAATAAATGTATTTTTATGCCTTACTCTGAATAAAAACCAAATAGATTACTCATTCCCATTTTACAGTGTACATGTGTTTAAATGTCAATGTGTATTTTTTCTTTCTCTTAGTGAGTCAGAAAAAGGTGCAAAAAGGTTTAAATAATGAATTACCATATGTGTAATATGCTCATTCATTCACTTAGCAAATATTTATTGAGCATCCATTATATGTCAGAGCACTGCACTAGCCATTGGGTCTATAAAATTAGTAATAACATAGAATCTGATTGCATAATTATGCTAAAACAAAAGGAAAGAATAAAAGAGTCATAGCAAGGAGTAATTATAAAACATAGGTGGGAAGAAATATTTGCTTCTTCTAATTTTCCTTTTCTGCATGCCATTTGGTAAAACTGATGGGCATGAGCAATATCTGCAAATAAGGGTAAATTAGAAAAATAGCCATCAACTTCATTTTCTATCAACTCTTTATTACATCCCTTTTTTCATTATGGTTACTTTTTTTAGGTAGCTGTCTTTCCCTCTGGGTCTTTACTAAGTCCTCCATTGCTTGAGAAATGCACTTCCATAATTAATACACTTAAATCTTCTTGTGAAATGACTGATGGTTATTAAAATACTGGATATCTGTGAAAATGGGCATCTAATGACACCAGTGGCAGAGATTGGAGAAAAGCACTTCTGTTTTTTCAGTGTGGATATAATGGTTTGGAAACACTAAGTACTTTTATTGTAAGCAATCTGTAGATTTGCTGAAAGAGATTCCTAAATTGGGAGACAGAGACCAACAGCTTCTTGGATTAAAGAGATTAAGGGCACCATTGTGTTTATGTTTACATTCTTGAGCAAGCAACTAAATTCAATAGGAAGCCAGACTTGAGTGGAGGGTATTTCTTGGTATCCTGGGAAGAAGATTTTACCCAGAGGTTGTACCAAACTTAACAGAATAGATCTTTACAAAACAACCTCTAATAATACTTTGTTTACTCTACTTCTGAATGCCATACAGAATAGATTTGTTTTCTCTCCTTAATTGAATCTCACGTACATTTGACCCATTCTTTTTTTTTTATTTTTTTTTTATTTTTCAAAGTATATGATTCTTTTTTTTTTTTTAAACATAGTTTATTGTCAAATTAGTTTCCACATAACACCCAGTGCTCATCCCCACAAGTGTCCTCCTCCATGCCCACCCCTCCTCCCCCCCACATCCACCAGTCCTCAGTTTTTGTCAGCATTCAAGAGTCTCTCATGGTTTGCCTCTCCCCCTTTCCCCCACCATTTCCGCCCTTCTTCTCTCACTTGGTCCTCTGTTAAGCTCCTCCTAATCCTCCTATACGTGCACACATATGATATTTGTCTTTCTCTGCCTGACTTATTTCGCTCAGCATCACACCCTCAAGATCCATCCATGTGGCTACACATGGCCAGATTTCATTGTTTCTCATTGCCATGTAGTATTCCATGGTATAGATAAACCACATCTTCTTGATCCATTCATCTGTTGATGGACACTTAGGCTCTTTCCATGTTTTAGCTATTGTGGAGAGTGCTGCTATGAACATTGGGGTACATGTGCTCCTATGCATCAGCATTTCTGTATCCCTTGGGTAAATTCCTAGCAGTGCTATTGCTGGGTCATAGGGGAGTTCTATTGTTAGTTTCCTGAGGAACCTCCACACTGTTTTCCAGAGGGGCTGTACCAGTTTACATTCCCACCAACAGTGTAGGAGGGTGCCCGTTTCTCCACATCCTCGCCAGCATCTAGAGTTCTCTGATTGGCTCATTTTAGCCACTCTGACTGGCGTGAGGTGGTATCTCAGTGTGGTTTTGATTTGTATTTCCCTGATGAGGAGCGATGCTGAGCATCGTTTCATGTGTCTGTTGGCCATCTGGATGTCCTCTTTGGAGAAGTGTCTGTTCATATCTTCTGCCCATTTCTTCACTGGGTTGTTTGTGTTTCGGGCGTGTAGTTTGGTGAGTTCCTTGTAGAATCTGGATATCAACCCTTTATCTGATATGTCATTTGCAACTATCTTTTCCCATTCCGTTGGTTGCCTATTAATTTTCTGGGTTGTTTCCTTGGCTGTGCAGAAGCTTTTAATCTTGAGGAGGTCCCAACAGTTTATTTTTGCTCTTAATTCCCTTGCTTTTGGGGATGTGTCAAGTAAGAAGTTGCTGCGGTGGAGGTCAAGGAGGTTGTTTCCTGCTTTCTCTTCTAGGGTTTTGATGGTTTTCTGTCTCACGTTCAGGTCCTTTATCCATTTTGAGTTTATTTTTGTGCATGGTGTGAGAAAATGATCTAGTTTCATTCTTCTGCATGTTGCTGTCCAGTTCTCCCAACACCATCTGTTAAAAAGGCTGTCTTTTTTCCATCGGATATTCTTTCCTGCTTTGTCAAAGATTAGTTGGCTGTATACTTTTGGGTCCACTTCTGAGTTCTCAATTCTGTTCCATTGGTCTATGTGTCTGTTTTTGTGCCAATACCATACTGTCTTGATGACGACAGCTTTGTAGTAGAGGCTAAAGTCTGGGATGGTGATCCCTCCCGTTTTGGTTTTATTTTTCAGGATTACTTTGGCTATTCGGGGTCTTTTGTGGTTCCATACAAATTTTTGGATAGTTTGTTCTAGTTTTGAGAAGTATGCTGGTGCAATTTTGATTGGAATTGCATTGAATGTGTAGAGTGCCTTAGGTAGTAATGACATCTTAACTATATTTATTCTTCCTATCCATGAGCATGGAATGTTTTTCCATTTCTTTGTGTCTTCTTCAATTTCCTTCATAAGTTTTCTATAGTTTTCATCATACAGATCTCTTGTATCCTTGGTTAGGTTTATTCCGAGGTATTTTATGGTTTTTTGTGCAATTGTGAATGGGATCAGTTTCTTGATTTCTCTTTCTGTTGCTTCATTGTTGGTGTATAAAAATGCAACCGATTTCTGTACGTTGATTTTGTACCCTGCAACTTGGCTGAATTCTTGGATCAGTTCTAGTAGGCTTCTGGTGGAGTCTGTCGGGTTTTCTATGTAGAGTATCATGTCATCTGCGAAGAGTGAAAGTTTGACTTCCTCTTTGCCAATTCTGATGCCTTTGATTTCCTTTTGGTGTCTGATGGCTGATGCTAGGACTTCCAGCACTATGTTAAACAGCAGTGGTGAGAGTGGGCATCCCTGTCGTGTTCCTGATCTCAGGGGGAAAGCTCTGAGTTTTTCCCCGTTGAGGATGATGTTAGCTGAAGGCTTCTCATAGATGGCTTTGATGATGTTTAAGTAGGTTCCTTCTATCCCAACTTTCTCGAGAGTCTTTATTAAGAAGGGATGCTGTATTTTGTCAGATGCTTTTTCTGCATCTATTGACAGGATCATATGGTTTTTATCTTTTCTTTTATTGATATGATGTATCACACTGATTGATTTGCGAATGTTGAACCAGCCCTGTAACCCAGGAATGAATCCCACTTGATCTTGGTGGATGATTCTTTTGATATGCTGCTGGATTCGATTTGCAAGGATCTTGTTGAGAATTTTTGCATCCGTATTCATCAAGGATATTGGCCTGTAGTTCTCTTTTTTGCTGGATCTCTGTCTGGCTTGGGAATCAGAGTGATGCTGGCTTCATAAAATGAGTCCGGGAGTTTTCCTTCGATTTCTATTTTTTGGAATAGCTTGAGAAGAATTGGGATTAATTCTGTTTTAAATGTCTGGTAGAATTCCCCAGGGAAGCCATCAGGTCCAGGGCTCTTATTTGTTGGGAGATTTTTGATCACTGATTCAATTTCTTCACTCGTTATGGGTCTGTTCAGGTTTTCTATTTCTTCCCGTGTGAATTTTGGTAGTGAGTGTGTGTTTAGGAATTTGTCCATTTCTTCTAAGTTGTCCAATTTGTTGGCATATAATTTTTCATAGTATTCCCTGATAATTGCTTGTATTTCTGAGGGGTTGGTTGTAATAAGTCCATTTTCATTCATAATTTTGTCTATTTGGGTGCTCTCTTTTCTTTTGGATAAGTCTGGCTAGAGGTTTGTCAATTTTGTTTACCTTTTCAAAAAACCAACTCTTGGTTTCATTGATCTGTTCAATTGTTTCTTTGGTCTCTATGTTGTTTATTTCTGCTCTAATTTTTACTATTTCTCTTCTTCTACTGGGTTTAGGGCGTTCTTGTTGCTCTGCCTCTAGTTCCTTTAGGTGAGCTGTTAGATTTTGGACTTGCACTTTTTCTAATCTCTTGAAATAGGCCTGGAGAGCAATGTACTTTCCTCTTAGGACTGCCTTTGCCGCATCCCATAGATTTTGAATTGTTGTGTTTTCATTTTCATTTGTTTCCATATATTTTTTAATTTCATCTCTAATTGCCTGATTGGCCCATTCATTCTTTAGAAGGGTGTTCTTTAACCTCCATGTTTTTGGAGGTTTTCCAGACTTCTTCCTGTAATGGATTTCAAGTTTCAAAGCATTGTGATCTGACAGTGTGCATGGTATGATCTCTATTCTTTTATATTTATTGAGGGCTGCTTTATGTCCCAGTATGTGATCTATCTTGGAGAATGTGCCATGCGCACTTGAGAAGAAAGTAAATTCCCTGGCCTCAGGATGTAAAGTTCTAAATAGATCCGTCAGGTCCATCTGGTCCAATGTATCTTTCAAGTCCATTATTTCTTTAGTGGTTTTCTGTCTGGTTGACCTATCCATTGCTGTAAGCGGAGTATTAAAGTCCCCTGCTATTAGCACATTCTTATCTATAAGCTTGTTTCTGTTTGTGATTAATTGTTTTAGATATTTAGGTGCTCCCATATTCGGTGCGTAGACATTTATGATTGTTAGTTCTTCCTGATGGATGGACCCTGTAATTATTATGTAGTGCCCTTCTTCATCTCTTGTGATTGTCTTTAATTTAAAGTCCAGTTTGTCTGATATAAGTATCGCTACTCCGGCTTTCTTTTGATTTCCTGTAGCATGATATATATTTCTCCATCCCCTTACTTTTAATCTGAAGGTATCTTCCCGTCTAAAATGAGTTTCTTGTAGACAGCATATAGATGGATTTTGTTTTTTAATCCATTCTGCTACCCTATGTCTTTTGATTGGAGCATTCAGCCCATTTACATTCAGTGTTATTATTGAAATATGTGGGTTTAGAGTCTTTGTTTCTTTTGTAGGGTTCATGTTTGTGGTGGTGTCTCTGGAATCTTTGTTCCTTGCAACCTTTCCTTCAGAGCACCCCCCTCAGAATTTCTTGTAGGGCTGGCTTCGTGGTGACAAATTCTTTCAATTTCTGTTTGTTTGGAAAGGTTTTTATCTCTCCTTCTATTTTGAATGACAGGCTTGCTGGATAGAGGATTCTTGGCTGCATATTTTTACTGTTCATCACATTGAAGATCTCTTGCCATTCCTTTCTGGCCTGCCACGTTTCAGTAGATAGGTCTGTCACCACTCTGATGGGTTTCCCTTTGTATGTGAGGGCCCTTTTCTCCCTAGCTGCTTTCAAAATTCTCTCTTTGTCCTTGTATTTTGCCATTTTTACGATGATATGTCGTGCAGAAGATCGATTCAAGTTACGTCTGAGAGGAGTCCTCTGAGCCTCTTGTATTTCCACATTGACTTCCTTCCCCAGGTCGGGGAAGTTCTCTGCTATAATTTGTTCCAGGACTCCTTCAGCACCTTTCCCTCTCTCTTCCTCTTCTGGGATTCCTATGATACGGATATTGTTGCGTTTGACTGTGTCGCTGAGCTCTCGAATTCTTCTTTCCTGTTCCTGGATCAGTTTGTCTCTTTTTTTTGTCAGCTTCTTGTTTTTCTACAATGGTGTCTTCTAAATCACTTATTCTCCTTTCTGCCTCTTCAAGCCGTGCGTTGGAGGCCTCTAATTTATTATGGATCTCATTTATCGCATTTTTTAATTCTTCATGCCTATTTTTATTTTCCATTCTGTCTGTAGCCATAGTTTCTTTGATGTCCCCTATGTTTTTTTCAAGCCCTGCTATTAATTTCACCATTATTATTCTAAAATCTTGTTCACTTATGCTGCTGATATCTGTTTTGAGCAGTTCATTAGCTGTCATTTCTTCTTGGAGTTTCTTTGGAGGAGAGCTCTTTCGTTTCGTCATTTTAGTTAGCTTTCCGGCTCTTGTTGGTTTTAAAGACCTGTTATGCTCTCTGTTTCTATGAGCACTGCTATATCCAAGAAACTCTTTGACTTTCCAGGGCCTATCCTTTCAGAGATTGTTTTTGAATGGTATCCCTCGGTCACTCTTGTTGGGACCTTAGTTATTTTATTTTCCTATTCGTAGTGATATTTGGGACTCTTCACCTTGTGTACTCTAGCTTGTTTCTTGAGGTAGCCCTGGAAAAGAAAACAGACAGACAGACACACAGGGAGCAGGAGCACACAAACGCACAGGCTGATTCAACTAACATGCAAAGTGAGAGGGAAAACGAAAAAGTTAATAGAAAAGACGGAGGAGGGAGGGCGAATAGGGAGCATAAAATACATAAAAGGGTCAAAAAGGGGAAAAGAAAAGGAAAAAAGAAGAAAACCGATGGACAAAGAACGGTTTAAAGCATATACCTGGATTTCCCAGCTACAGTTAAATAGCCGTGTGTATGCAGTGCTGGTTGAAGAGCATAGAGAAAAAGAGAGAAGGCAGGGCGAGACGAGGCAGATTTGGAAATAGAATGAACAGGCAGAAGGGATAAGAAGCTTTTTTCAAAGAGGTAAAGGGTAGAATATGGTTGGATAGGTGAGAGAAGGATGCTGGAATTATCCAGAGAAACTATATAGTCTAATTACTCCTGAGAGAAATAGCTGAAAAAGTCGGTAGGTGTAGAATTTACATTTACAGAATGGACTTGTTGTGATTGTTTAAGCAAGCTGGCGACCAGAGTTAATCAGGTCAGTGTTTGGGGGAAAAAAGCGAGAAAAGAGAAAGAAGAAGAAAAAAAGAGAAAAGAAAGGGGAAAAAAAAAGAAAGAAGAAAAAAAAGGGAAAAAAGAAAAAAAATTAAAAAAAGGGAGGAGGGCACCTCTCAGGCAGGGATGGGCATGGCGTGATCCGATGCCTCAGGCGGGGGTTCTGCCTTGGCGATTGTGGGGAGGAGAATGACGGTGCTCCAGTCCCTTCTTGAACCCCGCGCTGCAGCTCGCTTTTTTTTTTTTTTGGCGTGTCAACTCCCCGTTCCGGGGACGCGGCCGAAGTTGGTTGCACTCTTCAACCCAGGCCAGTTCCAATTTCCAAATCCCAGTCCGCGTCCCGCTGAAGTTGTCTTAGTCACAGCTTCCCAGACAACCCCCTCGGGCTATTTCAGGCTCCCTGCTGAGCTCTGGGGGCTGAGTCAGGGTCGCTGCTTCCTTCTCTGGGTTGGGCTGGTGCGCATGCGCGGGGGCTTGCCTGCCGGGTCCGCATAGCCTGAGCCCGGTTAGAAGGCTTTCTCAGTGGATTCTGCGTCCTTTTTCTCCCAGTCTCTCAGGTTTTGTATGGTTTCCAATGGCTTCAGATCTTTTCTGTGTGATGTATGGGCGCGAGTGCAAGTACGGAGCTCCTTACTTCTCCGCCATCTTGCCCCTCCTCCACATTTGACCCATTCTTAACAGGACATCTTTCTACTTGGCGTTTACGCTACTTTTATTTTTATTAAATTTTAAAAGTTATTTTTAAAGTAAATCTCCTTACCTTCACAAAGAGTTGTGAAAAACTAGTTCAACTGGTTCTCTTCCCAAGATCTGTGAAGACACAGGCAGAAGCTATGGTGGCTGGACAATAAGAAGCTGAAAGTTGACTGAAAATTTAGAGCCTTTGACCAGCAACATCAGTTTATTGGGGAACTTGTTAGAGATGTGGAATCTCAGGCCCTATCCCAGAACACCTAAATCTTAATCTGCATTTTAACAAAGACCTAAAGTGAATCATGCACAATAGAGTCTAGGAGGCCCTGATTTACAGCATTTGTGGGCAAGTCTCTCCCCTATAGCTAGGTTAGAAACACAGAACAGCAAGATACTGAATTTTCTTCCCTTACTCTCTGTTCTTGTACTAATAACATTGTAACCAGTTTGGGATACAAAAGACAATTATCAGACAAAAGATCTCTCATAAATACAGCTCAAAGAGGTCAAAGGGGTCATCTGAACTAGAGTCAAACTTTGGAAAAGCTGAAATAGAGCTTTTCATTCATTTATTTTTCAAAGGGTTTAATTAGAGAAAAATATGTAAGAAATCTATCACAGATGCAAAAATCTTCAAAACAGAACTAGAGGAAAACATTTTGGAAATGGTTTTAAAATGAGTCTGATAAAATGTACAACACTGAACTGTTTTCCCCTGAAAAGAATGCAGCTGGAAGCAGCATTTACAGCTGGCAGGGAAGAAGTTTAACTAGTCAGGGCAAACTTGCCTCATTTTACTTCAATTATTATTACATTTTATTCATGTAGAAAGCCATTAAATGTTCCTTTTTGTAACTTTTCTCTGCCATCTCTTTAGATATGAAAGGATATTTAGTATATCCACCAGAACATGAAATAAGCATGAAATGCAGTCTCCAGATGGCCTAACAAGTCCTGCTGAAACATTTGAGTTTCTTGTCTCCACCCTGAACTCAAGCAGGTGGCAGGTCAACAGCAGTGATGACAACTGGCTGCTGAAGGGGCATAAGTCCAAAGTGAAGAACTCCAATCACATTCCTTGCCCTGGAGGACCAGAGGCCTATTGTGCTTTTCCAACACAATCAACGATGGAGTTTTCCGGGTACTACAGGCAGGTGAAATGAGGGACTCTTAGGTGAACCATCACTAACAACAAAAATCCTGATTACATGTGGAAAGAAAACAAGTAATGCAAATAAAGATGAATTGAAACGTGAAGTTCTGAAATAGAGGACTGCATTCCAAAGGATCATGCTCTCTAATTTGTTAATCGGTTCTTTTTTTCATCCCACTCCTTAGTAAATTGGACAGAATTGTTATTTTTAATTCATAGAAAGGAGAAACGAGGTTCAATGATTTGCACACATTTGCACAGCTTATCTACAGAAAAGAAAACTGTGTTTGAGCTTTTTAATTGTGGCTGACATGCTTTTAACATGCATAGTAACACACTTGAAGCAACTCCCGCAACACGTCTTTTTTTTTTAATGTTAATTTATTTATTTTTAGAGGGGGACAGAGCGAGAGGGAGGGAAAGAATCCAGAGAGAATCCCAAGCAGGTTTTGCACTGTCCACGCAGAACCCCTGACATGGGGCTCAAACCCAGGAACTGTGAGATTATGACCTGAGCCGAAATCAAGATTCAGACACTTAATGAACTGAGCCACCCAGACGCCCCTCAACAACTTTTTATTGTAGCCTTTAATGATCTCTCTGATATTGTTTACTCATTGTTTCACATGTGTTGTTGTTTTACAAACAGTCTCCCCAGCTAGATGCCAAGTACCTTGTGAATAGGCCTGGGTATATTTTACATGTTCAGTGAATGCTGATTGATTAATTAACAAGGAAAGATGAAACATTTGGAAAAGGAAAAAAAAGGAGTGGAACATAATGGAGCTGGGGAGAAAGATATAGCTCTCAAAAGCTGCATCAGAGTCATTTAAATTTAGGGCATAATATCATAGAATATGATGTTATAGAATAAATAGGGCATAATATCATAGAATATAATTATTTGGAAGGGTCCTTGGAGGTTATCTTATCTAACCACCTACCATTGAAGAACACATTCTATAGAACTTTTCATGGCAGCCATCTAGTCTTATTTAAATATCTCTCATTGTGAAGCTTATTACCTCCCATTATGTCTGCTATTAGACTGACCCATTCCTTATATCTTTATTAGTTCAGCAATTCATTATTGAGTAGCTCTGTCTCACAGGGCATGCTAGCTGTCAGGGACACCAGGAAGAATAGCTCAAATTTTCCCTAATGTAAAGCCTAAATAGGTGTTGCTGTTTGGTGGGTTGTTCTCTTCCAGGTGTTGGTTCATCGATCCAATCTCCTTCTATCTCATAGTTCTTCTGTGTTTAACTTGTAGCTTCCAAGTTTTCCATGCTCATTTGGGGCAAGCCAGAAGTGATAGAAAGGGCATGAAGGACTTGTGTGGGAGTTGTTAGGAATCAGGCCTGGAAGTGATGCATATCATCTCTGCTCATATTCCTTAGCTAAATGCCAGTCACAGAGCCACACCTAACTTACATCAAGGGATGCTGGGAATAGTTGTCAAGTGGTAGGCCCAGAAAGAAAAGAACAAAGCTTTGGTCATTGGCTAGCAGTTTCTACAACAGTGCTTTCAGTATGCAGATTTTTTGGATAAGATAATCGGGACATACTCCAGAGATCATATAGGTATAAATAATGAGCCAGGATTCAGACTTGGGTGATCTGGCACTAGAGGTGGTTCTTATGTGTGGCCCCTCTGACCAGCAGCATGAGCATGGCCTGGAGACTTGTTAGACATATACATTATTGGACCCCATCCCAGACCTACTAAATCAGAAACCATGGAGTGGGGCCCAGTAATCTGTATTTTAGCAAGTCCTTTTTGATTCTGACATATGCTCACATCTGAGACCGTTAGATCACACTATACTACCTTTCATTTAAGGGCTTCCAGAGTATTTTTCTAGTTAGCCATTAATATTGTTCATCATCTAGAGGCATGTCTGACAGTGTTAATGACTAACTAGAAAAATAAACATTTAAATTAAATACAAGAATATTATTTTCTCTGCTTTAAGTTTAAAATAACAGCACTTCTTTTATAGCATTGCTTTGTTTTAAGTGTTATTTATGCATTTGTCTGTTTTCTCATACTAATTTCTAAGTATCCAAAGTGCTCTTGTATCTCCCACAACCCCTAGTAATTTGCTTTCCAAATACCAGGCATTCAGTAACTGTTGGTTTAATTGAATGGGGAAAAATGTTGTACAAAAATGTTTGTCATTATATCGAAGATATAGAAAGAGCAGCTTTAAATGCTAAAACTTTTCAATCATATTTTCCATGTCTATTAAAAACTTCACAGAAAGGAAAATTTAATAACTTCATTGTGAATAGATAGCAAGACTAAAACACTGCTGCTATCAGGTGTGAAAATTTACAATTAGATGTTTAAAAATTATTAGTTACTTAAAAATCCACACTATATTTTTCTTCCTAAAATAACTTTCTCAATTAACTAATTTATAATGCATACACTAGAACACATTAAAATAAAACTTCCATTACTGGATGTTTCACAGGCTGTAATGAAATTTTAGAATATATATAAAATAATTTTTAGTGCCTCAAGTAATTATTGATTCTGCATATAACTATTTATCATGCAGGAGACTATCCTTGAAGCGTGATGTTTTCAGAATGTTGTTTACATGGCATTGTCTCATGTAAATTTTGATGCTAGATGTGACTATTATCTTGCATATTTCACAACATTCCTTCTTCTCTTCCTTCCATAAATCAGAATACTGTAAAGATAACCAGAACCAAGTTTACCATGCAAATATATGACAGCAAATAATATTATCAGACTTTTTTCCATATCTCTGTCTTCAAGTTGAAAATCAAATTGAAGCACTTTTCTATATAGTGTGAATTTCACAGGTGCAGCTAAGCATTTCTTTATAACTGAATCAACTATAATTTGGTATTATAAAATGAAATAGGGTGATTCATAGGCTATTGACCAAGTTTTAATGGTTAATTAGCAGCAGTACGTTATAACCCTTTACCCATTCACAGTCACCTTTGTGGCTAAAGGAATTTTAATTAGCTGTGTGAGACCTCTGTCAAATACACCTGCAAGCCAGCTCTCTCTTATTTTTCAAAGCTCTCCTTCTAGGTTCTTACTTTAGAATTTCTATTAGACAAAGGTAGTGATTACAACTTTCTTGGGCTTTGACCACGTTTCTTTCTCTTGTTCCTACTTCTCTACCTACATTATCCATTGTAAACTCTGAGATTGATCATAACAAATCTGATAATGGAACCAAAGGCTTTAAGTTTCTGAATGGTAACCCAAACATGCCAACCTGGCCCCATGTGAATCTGCTCATTTTCCCACTGGTTTGGCCCTTGTTTCCAGTGTCATTGCTATAAAGGGACATTTTGGAGGCTCACTTGGATTTCCAATCAGTATGCTATTCACTCACTCCAGTACTGGCTGCAAGGAAACTTTTAATGCTTTCAAAGCATTTATCGTATACATAGCTTAGAACAAAGTATTTGGAATGATCAGGAAGGACAGAATAGGAGTGGCAAGAGAAGCCCTTTTCCTTTAGCTTATATTTCTGACTGTTTAAAAATATGCCTAAGCTGAGATAGATACATTTGTGGGTGAATAATAAAATTAAAACATTAAAAATAGAATGAGGTCTGGCTTGAGTTTAAGGTGAGTGAGTGAATCATGTGCCCGATTAAATTAGCATTGCACAGAAGTGGAACCAGAAGGGGGGTAGAGTATAACAGCTCTCTTCCCTCTGGGTGACTTTTCCATCTGTACACTGCAAGCATGCTACCAGATAATGAATGGTGAGAGATCCCAAGATGACAGGTGGCAGAAGAATACAGAAGAGTCTTATTAGCCAACTCCTACAATATGTACTTTGGGAGTTGGTACTTGAGCATTTTTCCCCTTAAAGACTACCTGTTAATAGAAATTGAATTTAGAGATAATATTCTTTACCTCATCACCTCCTAGGAGGAGACATGCATTACAGATACTCATGGGAGAGCATAAAGAAGTTAGAGTACAATTTTTGGTGGCTGAATATCTATTCATCCTATCTGTAAAGGTATTTGGGGATTTGTATGTCTCTTATCTATAGCCCATGAATCTGAATGAAACACCAAGGTGGATATAGCCAATATTATGCCTGATATAATCTGAGTGTTTGTGTCCCCTCAAAATACATATGTTTAAATGCTAATGCCCAATGCAATGGTATTAAGTGAGGCCTTTGGGAGATGCCTAGGTCATGAGGTTTGAGCCCTCATGAAAGGGGTTAGCGTTCTTAAAAAGAGACCCAACAGACACCCCTTGTCACTTCCACCATGTGAAGACACTGAGAAAGCACCAGCTATGCACCAGGAAGATGGGCCCTACAAGACCACGACTATGCTGGCCTCTTGGTCTTGGAGTGCCGATCTTCCAGAAATGTAAGAAATAAATTTCTGTTGTTAATAAGCGACCTAGTCGGTTGCATTTTGTTATAGCAGGCCAAAGGGACTAAAACAAAGTCATTCCACCCATTGCTTTTCTTCAGGACACAGTGATTGGTTTAGTAATGGTCCCATGATCCAACTGGGGCTTTCTCAGTGCTTCGGGGGAGAATACATTCATTCTTTCCTGCTTTACTTGAACATAAGGAGCTGTAGAGTCTATACTACTGCCCCTATACTGCTACAACAAGCAGACGGAGACTGAAGAAAATAAAATAGGATGCCTGAGGTAATGAGATGGAGAGAAACCAAATCTTTTTTTTTTTTTTTTTTATTTCTACGAGAGAGAGAGAGAGAGAGAGAGAGAGAGACAGCGTGAGCAGGGGAGGGTCAGAGAGAGAGGGAGTCACAGACTGAAACAGGCTCCAGGCTCTGAGCTGGCAGTCAGCACAGAGCCCGACGCGGGGCTCGAACCCACGAACCGCGAGATCATGACCTGAGCGAAAGTCGGACGCTTAACCGACTAAGCCACCCAGGCGCCCCGAAACCAAATCTTTATGACACCTTTGAGCACTGATTCCACCGGTGCCTTGTAGCCACCCCTGCCTCTGGATCAGGCTGTCTCTTGATTTGTTATATAAATCAGTTTATTCCTTTAATTCCTTTTTTGTTTGTTTGTTCTGTTTAAACTAGTTTGGAATGTTCTGTTATTTTTTTTAAATTTATTTTCAAGTTAGCATACAGTGTAGTCTTGGCTTCAAGAAGAGAACTCTTATTTATGATACCCAGTGCTCATCCAGAAAGGTGCCCTCCTTAATGTCTGTCGCCCTTTAACTCCCCCCTCCCCTCTTACCAGCAACCTTCAGTTGGTTCTCTGTATTTAAGAGTCTCTTATGGTTTGCCTCCCTCTCTGTTTTTATCTTATTTTTCCTTCCCTTCACTTATGTTCATCTGTTGAGTTTACCATATTCCACATGTGAGTGAAATCATGTAATAGCTGTCTTTCTCTGACTTATTTCACTTAGCATAATACCCTCCAGTTCCATCCATGGTGTTGCAAATGGCAAGATTTCATTCTTTTTGATTGCTGGGTAATATTCCATTGTGTGTGTGTGTGTGTGTGTGTGTGTGTGTGTGTGTGTGTGTGTGTGTGTGTGTGTATACACCACATCTTCTTTATCCGTTCATCCGTCAATGAACATTTGGGCTCTTTCCATACTTGGGCTATTGTTGATAGTGCTGCAATAAACATTAGGTGTATGTGCCATTTGAATCAGCATTTTTGTATCCTTTGGACAAATACCTAGTAGTGCAATTGCTGGGCCATAGGGTAGTTCTATTTATTATTTCTTGAGGAACCTCCACACTGTTCTCCAGAATGGCTGCACCAGTTAGCATTCCCACAAGCACTGCAAAAGAGACCCTCTTTCTCCACACCCTCATCAACATCCGTTGTTCCCTGAGTTGTTAATGTTAGCCATTCCGACAGGCGTGAGGTGGTATGTCATTGAGGTTTTGATTTGTATTTCCCTGATGACGAGATGTTGAGCATCTTTTCATGTGTCTGTTAGCCACCTGGATATCGTCTTTGGAAAAGTTTCTTTTCATGTCTTCTGCCCATTTCTTCACTGGATTATTTGTTTTTGGGGTGTTAAGTTTGGTAAGTTCTTTATAGATTTTGGATACTAACCCTTTATTGCATATGTCATTTGCAACTATCTTTTCCCATTCCATCGGTTGCCTTTTAGTTTTGCTGATTGTTTCCTTCACTGTGCAGAAGCCTTTTATTTTGATGAGGTCCCAATAGTTCATTTTTGCTTTTATTTCCCTTGCCTCTAGAGACATGTTAAGTAAGAAGTTATTGCAGCCCAGGTCAAAGAGGTTGCTGCCTGTTTTCTCCTGTAGGATTTTGATGATTTCCTACCTCACATTTGGGTCTTTTGTCCATTTTGGATTTATTTTTGTGCATGGTGTAAGAAAGTGGTCCAACTACATTCTTCTGCATGTTGCTGTCCAGTTCTCCCAGCACCATTTGCCAAAGAGATTGTCTTTTATTTTCCATTGGATATTCTTTCCTGCTTTGTCGAAGATTAGTTGGCCATGTATTTGTGGGTCCATTTCTGGGTGTTCTGTTATATTCCATTGATCTATGTGTCTGTTTTTGTGCCAATACCATACTTTATTGATGATTACAACTTTGTAATACAGCTTAAAGTCTGGAATTGTGATGGCTCCATCTTTGTTTTTCTTTTTCAGGATTGTTTTGGCTATTCGAGGTCTTTTGTGGTTCCATAAAAATTTTAGGATTGTTTGTTCTAGCTCCGTGAAGAATGCTGGTATTATTTTGATAGGGATTGAACTGAATGTATAGATTTCTTTGGATAGTATCCACATTTTAACAATACTTGTTCATCCAATCCATGAGAATGGAATGTTTTTCCATTTCTTTGTGTAGTCTTCGATTTCTTTCATAAGCTTTCTATAGTTTTTAGCGCATAGACCATTTACCTCTTTGCTTAGATTTATTCCTACGTATTTTATGGGTTTTGGATGCAGTTGTAAATGTGATCGATTCCTTGATTTCTCTTTCTGCTGCTTCATTATTGGTATATAGAAATGCAACCGATTTGTGTGTATTGATTTTATATCTGGTGACTTTGCTGAATTCATCTATTGGCTCTAGCAGTTTTTTGGTGCAATCTTTAGGGCTTTCCATGTAAAGTATCCTGTCGTCTGTGAAGAGTGATAGTTTGACTTATTCCTGGCCAATTTGGATGTTTTTTATTTGTTTTTGTTGTCTGATTGGTGAGGCTAGGACTTCCAACACTATGTTGAACAACATTGGTGAGAGTGGGCGTACTTGTCATGTAACCGATCTTGGGGGGGAAGCTCTAATTTTTTCCCCACTGAGGATATTAGCTGTGGGCCTTTAATATGGTCCTTCTATCCCTACTTTCTTGAGGGCTTTTATCAAGAAAGGATGCTGTATTTTGTCAGATGCTTTTTCTGCATCTACTGAAAAGATCATATGGTTCTTATCCTTTCTTTTATTAATGTGATGTATCACATTGATTGATGTGAGAGTATTGAATCAGCCGTGCGGCCCAGGAATGAATCCCACTTGATCATTGTAAATAATTCTTTTAAGGTACTGATGAATTGAGTATGCTAGTATCTTGTTGAGAAGTTTTGCATCCAGTTTCATTAGGGATATTGGCCTGTAATTCTCCTTTTTGTGGGGTCTCTGTCTGGTTTTGGAATCAAGGTGAAGCTGGCTTCATAGAATGTGTTTGGAAGCTTTTCTTCCATTTCTGTTTTTTGGAAGAGTTTTAGAAGAATAGGTATTATCTCTGCTTTAAATATCTGGTAGAATTCCCATAGAAAGCCATCTGGCCCAGACTCTTATGTGTTGGGAGATTTTTGATAACTGATTTAATTTCTTTGTTGGTTATTGTGTGTCTAGGAAATTTACTGTTTCTTCCAGATTGTGTAATTTGTTTGTCATATAATTTTTCTTCATAGTATTCTTTTATATTTGTTTGTATTTCTGTGGTGTTGGTTGTGATCTTTCCTATTTCATTTGTGATTTTATCTGTTGGTATCCTCTCTCCTTTCTTTTTGAGAAGTCAGTCTGGAGGGTTATCAGTTGTGCTTATTCTTTCAAAAAACCACCTCTTAGTTTCATTGATATGTTCTACTGGGTTTTTGGGTGTTTTTTAAAATTCTATATTGTTTCTTTCTGCTCTAATCTTTGTTATTTCTCTTCTTCTGTTGACTCTGGGTTTTCTTTGCTGCTCCTTTTCTAGTTCCTTCAGGTGTAAGGATAAGTTGTATATCTGGGATCTTGTTTCCTTCTTGAGATAGGCCTGAATTGCAATGTATTTTCCTCTTAGGATTGCCTTTGCAGCATCAAAAGGGTTTGGACTATCATGTTTTCATTTTCATTTGCTTCCATGTACTTTTTAATTTCTTCTTTGTTCTGGCTTAACCCATTAGTGCTTTAGCGGAATGTTCTTTAACCTCCATGTATTTGGGGGCTTTCCAAATTTTTTCTTGTGGATTAATTCAAATTTCATAGTGTTGAATTCTAAAAATATGCATGGTGTGATCTCAGTCTTGTTTGTACCTATTGAGGGCTGTTTTGTGACCCAGTATGTGATCTGTTTTGGAGAGTGTTTCATGTGCACTGGAGAAGAATGTGTATTCTGTTGCTTTAGGATGAAGTGTTCTGAATATATCTGTTAAGTCTGTCTGCTCCAATGTGTCATTCCAAGCCATTGTTTCCTTATTTATTTTCTGGATGAATTGTCCATTGCTGTATGTGGAGTATTAAAATCTCCTGCAATTATGATATTATTATTATTGATAAGTTTGCTTATGTTTGTGATTAATTGATTTATTTATTTGTGTGCTCTCACGTTAGGGGTGTAAATATTTACTACTGTTAGCTCTTCTTGATGGATAGACCCCTTAATTATAATATAATGCCCTTCATCTTTTATTACAGAGTCTTTGTTTTAAATTCTAGTTTCTCTGAATTTATTTTGACATCCATTAGCATGAAAGATGGTTCTCCATCCCCACTTTCAATCTGCAGGTGTCCCTTAGGACTCTAAAATGAGTCTCTTGTAGGCAGCATATAGGTGGATCTTTTTTTTTTTTTATTCATTCTGATGCCTTATGGCTTTTGATTGGGGCATTTATCCCATTTTTATTCAGAGTGATTATTGAAAAATATGAATTTAGTGCCATTGTGTTATCTGTAGATTTCATGTTTCTTATAATGTCTCTGGTCCTTTGTAGTCTTTGCTGTTTTCCACTCAGAGAGTCCCCCTTAGAATTACTTGCAGGGCTGGTTTAGTGATCACAAACTCCTTTAATTTTTGTTTGTCTGGGAAGTCTTTATCTTTCCTTCTATTCTGAATGACAGCCTTACTGGATAAAGGATTCTTGGCTGCATATTTTTTCTATTCAGCACATTGAATATTTTCTGCCAATCCTTTCTGGTCTGCGAAGTTTCAGTGAACAGGTCTGCCCCTACCCTTATGTGTCTACCCTTGTAGGTTAGAGCCTGTTTGTCCTTAGCTGCTTTCAGAAATCTGTATTTATCTTTGTATTTTGCCAGTTTCACTATGATATGTCATGGTGTTGACCTGTTTTTGTTGATTTTGAAGGGAATTCTCTGTGCCGTGGAATCAAATGATTCAGTTGGGAATCTCAATTCCACTCCTTCCCAGCTGCATGACTTTAGGAAGTTTACTACACGGCCTTAGGAAGTTTGCTTGTCTTTTCCAAGCCTTAGTTAGACTCCTGATGTATAAAATGGGCCTAATAAATGTTAGCTATTATCACTTAAGTTTTTCATGTTATAATATTTGTCACTTGTATTTGTGTTATGTGCTGCACTAAACATAAGTGCACACATGTGCACACACCTACACACACACACATACTGAGGCACACTTAGAACTATCTGAGATAGGTATTTTAATTCTCATTTTTTTTTACAAATAGTTTATTGTCAAATTAGTTTCCACATAACACTCAGTGCTCATCCCCATAAGTGTCCTCCTCTATGCCCATCCCCCCCCCACATCCATCAGTCCTCAGTTTTTGTCAGCATTCAAGAGTCTCTCATGGTTTGCCTCTCTCCCTTTCCCCCACCATTTCTGCTCTTCTTCTCCCCCTTGTTCCTCTGTCAAGTTCCTCCTAATCCTCCTATACGTGCAAACATATGATATTTGTCCTTCTCTGCCTGACTTATTTCGCTCAACTTAACACCCTCAAGGTCCATCCATGTTGCTACACACGGCCAGATTTCATTGTTTCTCATTGCCATGTAGTATTCCATGGTATAGATAAACCACATCTTCTTGATCCATTCATCTGTTGATGGACACTTAGGCTCTTTCCATGTTTTAGCTATTGTAGAGAGTGCTGCTATGAACATTGGGGTACATGTGCTCCTATGCCTCAGCATTTCTGTATCCCTTGGGTAAATTCCTAGCAGTGCTATTGCTGGGTCATAGGGGAGTTCTATTGTTAGTTTCCTGAGGAACCTCCACACTGTTTTCCAGAGGGGCTGTACCAGTTTACATTCCCACCAACAGTGTAGGAGGGTGCCCATTTCTCCACATCCTCGCCAACATCTCGAGTTCTCTGATTTGCTCATTTTAGCCACTCTGACTGGCGTGAGGTGGTATCTCAGTGTGGTTTTGATTTGTATTTTCCGGATGAGGAGGGATGCTGAGCATCGTTTCATGTGTCTGTTGGTCATCTGGATGTCCTCTTTGGAGAAGTGTCTGTTCATATCTTCTGCCCATTTCTTCACTGGGTTGTTTGTGTTTCGGGCGTGTAGTTTGGTGAGTTCCTTATAGATTCTGGATATTAACCCTTTATCTGATATGTCATTTGCAACTATCTTTTCCCATTCTGTTGGTTGTCTATTAGTTTTCTGGGTTGTTTCCTTGGCTGTGCAGAAGCTTTTAATCTTGATGAGGTCCCAATCATTTATTTTTGCTCTTGATTCCCTTGCTTTTGGGGATGTGTCAAGTAAGAAGTTGCTGCGGTAGAGGTCAAGGAGGCTGTTTCCTGCTTTCTCCTCTAGGGTGTTGATAGTTTCCTGTCTCACGTTCAGGTCCTTTATCTATTTTGAGTTTATTTTTGTGCATGGTGTGAGAAAATGATCTAGTTTCATTCTTCTGCATGTTGCTGTCCAATTCTCCCAACACCATCTGTTAAAAAGGCTGTCTTTTTTCCATTGGATATTCTTTCCTGCTTTGTCAAAGATTAGTTGGCTGTATACTTTTGGGTCCACTTCTGAGTTCTCAATTCTGTTCCATTGGTCTATGTGTCTGTTTTTGTGCCAATACCATACTGTCTTGATGATGACAGCTTTGTAGTAGAGGCTAAAGTCTGGGATGGTGATCCCTCCCGTTTTGGTTTTATTTTTCAGGATTACTTTGGCTATTCGGGGTCTTTTGTGGTTCCATACAAATTTTTGGATAGTTTGTTCTAGTTTGGAGAAGTATGCTAGTGCAATTTTGATTGGAGTTGCATTGAATGTGTAGAGTGCCTTAGGTAGTAATGACATCTTAACTATATTTATTCTTCCTATCCATGAGCATGGAATGTTTTTCCACTTCTTTGTGTCTTCTTCAATTTCCTTCATAAGTTTTCTATAGTTTTCATCATACAGATCTCTTGTATCCTTGGTTAGGTTTATTCCAAGTATTTAATGGTTTTTTGTGCAATTGTGAATGGGATCAGTTTCTTGATTTCTCTTTCTGTTGCTTCATTGTTGGTGTATAAAAATGCAACCGATTTCTGTACGTTGATTTTTGTACCCTGCAACTTGGCTGAATTCTTGGATCAGTTCTAGTAGGCTTCTGGTGGAGTCTGTCGGGTTTTCTATGTAGAGTATCATGTCATCTGCGAAGAGTGAAAGTTTGACTTCCTCTTTGCCAATTCGGATGCCTTTGATTTCCTTTTGGTGTCTGATGGCTAGGACTTCCAGTACTATGTTAAACAGCAGTGGTGAGAGTGGGCATCCCTGTCGTGTTCCTGATCTCAGGGGGAAAGCTCTCAGTTATTCCCCATTGAGGATGATGTTAGCTGAAGGCTTCTCATAGATGGCTTTGATGATGTTGATGTAGGGTCCTTCTATCCCCACTTTCTCGAGAGTCTTTATTAAGAAGGGATGCTGTATTTTGTCAAATGCTTTTTCTGCATCTATTGACAGGATCATATGGTTTTTATCTTTTCTTTTATTGATATGATGAATCACATTGATTGTTTTGCGAATGTTGAAGCAGCCCTGTAACCCAGGAATGAATCCCACTTGATCTTGGTGGATGATTCTTTTTATATGCTGCTGGATTCGATTTGCAAGGATCTTGTTGAGAATTTTTGCATCCGTATTCATCAAGGATATTGGCCTGTAGTTCTGTTTTTTTGCTGGATCTCTGTCTGGCTTGGGAATCAGAGTGATGCTGGCTTCATAAAATGAGTCCGGGAGTTTTCCTTCGCTTTCTATTTTTTGGAATAACTTGAGAAGAATTGGGATTAATTCTGTTTTAAATGTCTGGTAGAATTCCCCAGGGAAGCCATCAGGTCCAGGGCTCTTATTTGTTGGGAGATTTTTGATTACTGATTCGATTTCTTCACTCGTTATGGGTCTGTTCAGGTTTTCTATTTCTTCCCGTGTGAATTTTGGTAGTGAGTGTGTGTTTAGGAATTTGTCCATTTCTTCTAAGTTGTCCGATTTGTTGGCATATAATTTTTCATAGTATTCCCTGATAATTGCTTGTATTTCTGAGGGGTTGGTTGTAATAAGTCCATTTTCATTCATAAGTTTGTCTATTTGGGTGCTCTCTCTTTTCTTTTGGATAAGTCTGGCTAGAGGTTTGTCAATTTTGTTTACTTTTTCAAAAACCAACTCTTGGTTTCATGGATCTGTTCAATTGTTTCTTTGGTCTCTATGTTGTTTATTTCTGCTCTAATTTTTACTATTTCTCTTCTTCTACTGGGTTTAGGGCGTTCTTGTTGCTCTGCCTCTAGTTCCTTTAGGTGAGCTGTTAGATTTTGGACTTGCGCTTTTTCTAATCTCTTGAAATAGGCCTGGAGAGCAATGTACTTTCCTCTTAGCACTGCCTTTGCCACATCCCATAGATTTTGAATTGTTGTGTTTTCATTTTCATTTGTTTCCATATATTTTTTAATTTCATCTCTAATTGCCTGATTGACCCATTCATTCTTTAGAAGGGTGTTCTTTAACCTCCATGTTTTTGGAGGTTTTCCAGACTTCTTCCTGTAATTGATTTCAAGTTTGAAGCATTGTGATCTAACAGTGTGCATGGTATGATCTCTATTCTTTTATATTTATTGAGGGCTGCTTTATGTCCCAGTATGTGATCTATCTTGGAGAATGTGCCATGCGCACTTGAGAAGAAAGTAAATTCCCTGGCCTCAGGATGTAAAGTTCTAAATATATCCGTCAGGTCCATCTGGTCCAATGTGTCTTTCAAGTCCATTATTTCTTTAGTGATTTTCTGTCTGGTTGACCCATCCATTGCTGTAAGCGGAGTATTAAAGTCCCCTGCTATTAGCACATTGTTATCTATAAGCTTCTTTCTTTTTGTGATTAATTGTTTTAGATATTTAGGTGCTCCCATATTCGGTGTGTAGACATTTATGATTGTTAGTCTTCCTGATGGATGGACCCTGTAATTATTATGTAGTGCCCTTCTTCATCTCTTGTGATTGTCTTTAATTTAAAGTCCAGTTTGTCTGATATTTGTCCTTCTCTGCCTGACTTATTTCGCTCAGCATAACACCCTCAAGGTCCATCCGTGTTGCTACACATGGCCAGATTTCATTGTTTCTCATATGTTTGCACGTATAGGAGGATTAGGAGGAACTTGACGGAGGAACAAGGGGGAGAAGAAGGGGGGAAATGGTGGGGGAAAGGGAGAGAGGCAAACCATGAGAGACTCTTGAATGCTGACAAAAACTGAGGACTGATGGATGTGGGGGAGAGGGGGATGGGCATGGAGGAGGCCACTTGTGGGGATGAGCACTGGGTGTTATGTGGAAACTAACTGACAATAAACTATTTGTAAAAAAAAAAAAGTCCAGTTTGTCTGATATAAGTATCGCTACTCCGACTTTTTTTTGATTTCCTGTAGCATGATATATATTTCTCCATCCCCTTACTTTTAATCTGAAGGTATCTTCCAGTCTAAAATCAGTTTCTTGTAGACAGCATATAGATGGATTTTGTTTTTTTATCCATTCTGCTACCCTATGTCTTTTGATTGGAGCATTCAACCCATTTACATTCAGTGTTATTATTGAAATATGTGGGTTTAGAGTCTTTGTATCTTTTGTAGGGTTCATGTTTGTGGTGGTGTCTCTGGAATCTTTGTTCCTTGCAACCTTTCCTTCAGAGCATCCCCCTCAGGATTTCTTGTAGGGCTGGCTTAATGGTGACAAATTCTTTCAGTTTCTGTTTATTTGGAAAGGTTTTTATCTCTCCTTCTATTTTGAATGACAGGCTTGCTGGATAGAGGATTCTTGGCTGCATATTTTCACTGTTCATCACATTGAAGATCTCTTGTCATTCCTTTCTGGCCTGCCACGTTTCAGTAGATAGGTCTGTCACCACTCTGATAGGTTTCCCTTTGTATGTTAGGGCCCTTTTCTCCCTAGCTGCTTTCAAAATTCTCTTTGTCCTTGTATTTTGCCATTTTTACTATGATATGTCGTGCAGAAGATCGATTCAAATTACATCTGAGGGAGTCCTCTGAGCCTCTTGTATCCACATTTACTTCCTTCCCTAGGTCGGGGAAGTTCTCTGCTATAATTTGTTCCAGGACTCCTTCAGCACCTTTCCCTCTCTCTTCGTCTTCTGGGATTCCTATAATACGGATATTGTTGCGTTTGACCGTATCGCTGTGCTCTCGAATTCTTCTTTCCTGTTCCTGGATCAGTTTGTCTCTTTTTTTGTCAGCTTCTTGTTTTTCTGTAATGGTGTCTTCTAAATCACTTATTCTCCTTTCTGCCTCTTCAATCCGTGCATTGGAGGCCTCTAATTTATTATGGATCTCATTTATCTCATTTTTTAACTCTTCATGCCTATTTTTATTTTCCATTCTGTCTGTAGCCATAGTTTCTTTGATGTCCCCTATGTTTTTTTCAAGCCCAGCTATTAATTTTACCATTATTATTCTAAAATCTTGTTCACTTATGCTGCTGATATCTGTTTTGAGCAGTTCATTAGCTGTCATTTCTTCTTGGAGTTTCTTTGGAGGAGAGCTCTTTCGTTTCGTCATTTTAGTTAGCTTTCTGGCTCTTGTTGGTTTTAAAGACATGTTATGGTCTCTGTTTCTATGAGCGCTGCTATATCCAAGAAGACTCTTTGACTTTCCAGGGCCTATCCTTTCAGAGAGTGTTTTTTGAATGGTATCCCTTGGTCTCTCTTGTTGGGACCTTGGTTATTTTATTTTCCTATTTGTAGTGCTGTTTGGGACTCTCCACCGTGAGTACTCTAGCTTGTTTCTTGAGGTAGCCCTGGAAAAGAAAACAGACATAAAAACACACAGGGAGCAGGAACACACAAACGCACTGGCTAATTCAACTAACATGCAAAGCGAGAGGGAAAATGAAAAAGTTAAGAGAAAAAATGGAGCAGGGAGGGCGAATAATATGGAGTATAAAGTACATAAATGGGTCAAAAAAGGGGAAAAGAAAAGAAAAAAAAAGAAGAAAACCGATGGACAAAGAAGGGTTTAAAGCATATACCTGGATTTCCCAGCTACAGTTAAATAGCCGTGTATATGCAGTGCTGGTTAAAGAGCATAGAGAAAGAGAGAGAAGGCAGGGCGGGATGAGGCAGAATTGGAAATAGAATGCACAGGCAGAAGGGATAAGAAGCTCTTTTCAAAGAGGTAAAGGGTAGAATATGGTTGGATAGGTGAGGGAAGGATGCTGGAATTATCCAGAGAAGCTATATAGTCTAATTACTCCTGAGAGAAAGAGCTGAAAATGTCGGTAGGTGTAGAATTTACATTTACAGAATGGACTCGTTGTGATTGTTTAAGCAAGCTGGCGACCAGAGTTAGTCAGGTCAGTGTTCTGGGGAAAAAAGAGAGAAAAGAGAAAGAAGAAGAAAAAAAGAAAGAGGAAAAAAAAGGGAAAAAAAGAAAAAACAAAAAAAGGAGAAAAAAAAGGAAAAAGAAAAAGAAAAAAAAAAGGGAGGAGGGCACCTCTCAGGCAGGGATGGGCGTGGCGTGATCCAATGCCTCAGGCGGGAGCTCTGGCTTGGCGGTTGTCGGGAGGAGAGTGACGGTGCTCCAGTCCCTTCTTGAACGAAGAGCTGCACCTCGCTCTTTTGGGGGTGTAAACTCCCCGTACTGGGGGCACAGCCGAAGTTGGTTGCACTCTTCAACCCAGGCCCGTTCCAATCTCCAAATCCCAGTCCACGCGCCCCGCTGAAATTGCCTTAGACACAGCTTCCCAGGCAACCCCCTTGGGCAATTCCAGGCTCCCTGCCTAGCTCTGGGGGCGGAGTCAGAATCACTGCTTCCTTCTCTGGGTCGAGCTGGCGCGCATGGGCGGGGGCTTGCCTGCCGGGTGCTCTGAACCCGAGTCCGCTGGAGTGAGGAAAACCGGGTCCCTCTATGGCTCGTCACCCAAAACATGAACTCACAGGCTAATATCCCAGTTTTTAGTTCTCTGCCTTCCCTTTGGAGTTCCAGCCAGCCAGGAGCGCGGACGCCCGGTGTCCGCGTGGCTCTTTCAGGGTCCCCAGCCGCCCGGGAGCTACAATGGCAGCAGGCGCACCACCACTCTGAAGTCCTGCCTCCAGGAACCAGCACAAAGAAGCAGTTTGTGTGCTCAGCTCCCCCCAGGACCAGTTGGCGTGAGGGCACCTGGTGTGCAGGTATTGGCAAGTACCGTCTTTCTATGCACCGAGCGGAGGTTTTCCCCCCTCCGAGTGGAGGTTTTTCTGTTTCGGACGCTCTCCTTTTCCCCTCTCACTCCCCGTATAGGGTAGAGGGGGATCGTCTCCCACCCCAGAGTCCCCGATCCCAGCCTGATTTTGTCTTCCCCGGTTCGCACTCACGTTAGAAGGCTCTCTCAGTGGATTCTGTGTCCTTTGTCTCCCAATCTCTCAGGTTTTGTAACGTTTCCAATGGCTTCAGATCTTTTCTGTGTGATGTATGGGCGCGAGTGCAAGTACAGAGCTCCTTACTTCTCCGCCATCCTCCTTAATTCTCATTTTATACACATAGAGACTGAATCTCAGATAAGTTAAATATGCCACTTAGAGTCATATGACTTTTGTGTGGTCAACCTTGGATTTGAACAAAAGTCTACTTGATTCCATAGACAATGATCCTAACCTGCAAAACTAAACAATTTCTATATATTATACCAAGAAAGACAAACAACTTTGAACTTGCACTTTAACCCACAAAACGATTTTTCCTATTTCTTACACACTTCAAGAATGTATAAAACAGAATTTTGTATAAAAACAACAAACTACATACTACCTTTGGGATAAAATTAGGATAGACAGACCTTGTAGCTGTGAAAACTAAAGGGAGAACAGATTAGCTTATTAGATGTAAAGCTATGAGCCAACATGCACTGTAAGAGATAGTTATGGTCACTCAGTAGCTGATAGAAACAATCCCCATTCACTGTGGAGAGGTCAAAATTAGAAATCACAGCAAACCCCATTGTGACATTAGAATCCTCCTCAACCTAGAACCGTAGGCAACCACTGATACTGATTTGAGAATGGAAGATAATATGAAATTGGAGCTCATGGATCATGAAACTTCATGATCATGAAACTTCACTCTTAACAGCAGTTCTTTGTTCTCAAAACTGGTGCAAGTTTTTGTGTTGGTTCTACTGGTTCTAGAATTTTAAAATTGAAGATATCTAGGTGGGTCCTAAGCTTGTACTGGGTACTGAGAATAGACTAGAATTTAGGACATGTAAGAAGCTATGATTTTTGGCCAACAGGCCATAACTTCTGAGACACATATTCTGGTTTCAAAATCCTTTGTGTTTATTTGTCCTTTGTTATCTTTGAGCTTTAAGTGAAATGTGGTTTAAATAACTTGCTCAATTATTTTATCATTGTTTTGGGAAGAGAGCCAAATATCCATATTTATCTGGGGTGTTAAAATGAGAGCAGCCTATATGCTTGTATTGGTGAAAGTTACCCAATTCTCTAAAAGGAAAATGGACCAATGTTAATAATGGCCAAACTTCAAGGGACGGGTTATTCCTTCAAATATGGAGATGTTCTGTAAATCAGCCAGTACTTTTTATCAGTCTGTACTGATCTTTTTTATCAGTACTTTTAATCAAATAAAGTACTGTTTATCAGTCATTTCCTGGTATATATTACAACCCATACATTTTTCAAAATTGATTTGAATCCTGTTAAACATTTGATCCTGACGAATTCTTTTCCCTTCTGAAAATGCTCTCCTTGTTTGAATTCCTTCCCTCAGTTTTCATCCAAGCCTTTTTCAGACTCCTTCATAGGCTCCTGATGTTTAATTGCTGGTTTTCTTCCAAGGTGCTCTATGCCTTGACCACTTCTCTTTTGACCTTATATATACATATTGTGCATTATACATACCATATCTAGCTGATTCTATTGCCATGATCTTAATCACTTAGGTACCCAAAGCTACATACTATGAGAAAGACATAACAAATTTAGACCTTTAAATAATGGACAAAGTTTGGCTCTATTGTTATCATACAAGAGAGATGTAATGGAACCCCTGTTGCCTAGAATTGGTTTGGATATTGAGACTGATGTTATCGTATATACACACATATACCAAGAGTATATGAAAGATTTATCATTCACATAATAAGACTTTCAAAATAAGTCAGGGAGAGAAGGACAAATACCATATGTTTGCACATATAGGTGGATTAGGAGGAAGTTAACTGAGGACAATGTGGGAGAAGAAGGGGAAAAATAGTTGGGGAGAGGGAGGGAGGCAAACCATGACAGACTCTTGAATGCTGAGAATAAACTGAGGGCTGAGGGGGTGGGGGGGAAAGTGTGTAGGAGGGTGATGGACATGGAGGAGGGCACTTGTTGGGATGAGCACTGAGTGTTATATGTAAACCAAACTTGACAATAAACTATTAAAGGAAAGAAAAAAGACTTTCTGGGGAAAGAAAATTGGACTCCCAAGCAGATCCAAAAATGGTTTGAAAGAGCAGGGAAGGGTGGCTGGCTTTGGATGTATTCTGATTAAGTAGTGGGGATGGCTGGGTTGAAGGGTGTCCTTGCATGGGCTGGGGCTTGCATAGTTAGAATTTTCCCCGGCACCAAAGTAGGGAGCACCAAGGCCTTTTACCAACTTGTTCAGATTTAGGGAAAGAGGATGTGGCAGGATTTGAAAGTTGTCAACAATCAAACATCAGAAATGGACTCAGACAGGCAAAAGCCTCTTTGACCTTGGCTGCAGCAACTTCTTACACAACACATCTCTGGAGATCAGGGAAACAAAAGCAAAACAAAAACAAAATTGATTAGCTGTAATCATCAGTAAAGTATGGCATTGGCACAAAAACAGACACATAGATCAATGGAATATAACAGAACACCTAGAAATGGACCCACAAATACATGGCCAACTAATCTTCGACAAAGCAGGAAAGAATATCCAATGGAAAATAAAAGACAGTCTCTTTGGCAAATGATGCTGGGAGAACTGGACAGCAACATGCAGAAGAATGTAGTTGGACCACTTTCTTACACCATGCACAAAAATAAATCCAAAATGGACAAAAGACCCAAATGTGAGGTAGGAAATCATCAAAATCCTACAGGAGAAAACAGGCAGCAACCTCTTTGACCTGGGCTGCAATAACTTCTTACTTAACATGTCTCTAGAGGCAAGGGAAATAAAAGCAAAAATGAACTATTGGGACCTCATCAAAATAAAAGGCTTCTGCACAGTGAAGGAAACAATCAGCAAAACTAAAAGGCAACCGATGGAATGGGAAAAGATAGTTGCAAATGACATATGCAATAAAGGGTTAGTATCCAAAATCTATAAAGAACTTACCAAACTTAACACCCCAAAAACAAATAATCCAGTGAAGAAATGGGCAGAAGACATGAAAAGAAACTTTTCCAAAGACGATATCCAGGTGGCTAACAGACACATGAAAAGATGCTCAACATCTCGTCATCAGGGAAATACAAATCAAAACCTCAATGACATACCACCTCACGCCTGTCGGAATGGCTAACATTAACAACTCAGGGAACAACGGATGTTGATGAGGGTGTGGAGAAAGAGGGTCTCTTTTGCAGTGCTTGTGGGAATGCTAACTGGTGCAGCCATTCTGGAGAACAGTGTGGAGGTTCCTCAAGAAATAATAAATAGAACTACCCTATGGCCCAGCAATTGCACTACTAGGTATTTGTCCAAAGGATACAAAAATGCTGATTCAAATGGCACATACACCTAATGTTTATTGCAGCACTATCAACAATAGCCCAAGTATGGAAAGAGCCCAAATGTTCATTGACGGATGAACGGATAAAGAAGATGTGGTGTATACACACACACACACACACACACACACACACACACACACAATGGAATATCACCCAGCAATCAAAAAGAATGAAATCTTGCCATTTGCAACACCATGGATGGAACTGGAGGGTATTATGCTAAGCGAAATTAGTTGGCCATAGAAAGACAAATATCTTGTGACTTCACTCATATGAGGACTTTAAGATACAAAACAGATGAACATAAGGGAAGGAAAGCAAAAATAATATAAATCAGGGAAGAGGACAAACCATAAAAGACTCTTAAATATAGAGAACAAACAGAGGATTGCTGGAGGGCTTGTGGGTGGGGGATGGGCTAAATGGGTAAGGGGCAGTAAGAAATTACTCCTGAAATCACTGTCGCACTATATGCTAACTACTTGGATGTAAATTAAAAAAATAAATAGCTTTTAAAAAAGGAAATGGACTTAGACTCTTTATTACAGATCACCATCATGACTGAGTCATAGTTAATTTATATTTGACCACAAAAATCCACAACTTCAGTCCACTTGTCTCTTCTGAATTACAGAATGCTATATTGATCTTTCTACTTGCATGTATGCCAGAGCTCTCAAGCTCAACATGTTCAAAACTGAGTTGTTATTACAATGTAAGTTAATGACCTGCCAATCCACCTAGTTTTACAGATTAAGAAGATGAGAGATATTCTAGATGTTTTTCTTGTCACCAATTCATAAGGTCCTGTTGTCTCTACCTTTGATGACCTTGCTGATCAATACCCTCCACCTCTTGTAGATTCCTATTAACTATCTCAGTTCAGTCCCTTGTAGTTTCTTTACTAGATTATTGAAATAGCTAGGTTCTAATGGCCATTCTGCTCCAACTATCATCTTCCCTGATAATTACACTCCCCTCAATATTTACCATCTTGACCCCAAATGAAAATATGACCATGTCACTCCCTGTTTAATACTCTTCTGTTATTCTTGATCAGTCCAATGTTAAAGCATAAATATCTTAGAATGGCCTACCAAAGCTTTTGTATTTTGGCCTTCGCCTATTTCTTTGGCTTCATCTACCTATTCCTCTCTCCTGACTCCTATTCTTTTACATTCACCCTGGGTTTTAGTCATACCAAAATACTTTTAGTTCTCCAAGTGGCCTGAAGCCATTATTTGGTTCCTATGCCTATTCACACGCTGCTCCTTTTGCTGAGAAAACTCATGTCTCCATTCTCTAGGCAGCCCTATTTATTCTTCTCGTCTTAATATAAGTAATGTCTCCTCTATGAGGCTTTTCTTAACTTTCCCAGGCCACATGATGAACACAACATCCTGTGTATTATAAGTGTAGTAACCATTGATTCTGTGCCTGACATTGTGTTAAATACTATACATATAATATCTTAAGAAATTTGTATAGTAATTTTAGGAACTAAGTATTGATATCCCTATTTTAAACATCAGAATATTAAAGTATAGAAAATTGCAGTGATTTTCTTGAGATCACACTGCTATGAAGTAGTGGATCTCAAATTTGAACCCAAATTTGTGTCTTATCTAGACCAATGCTTATCATCATCATATTGCTTAGGTGTACTTAATGTCCTTTCTCTCCCTACAGTCATTTTTGTGTTTTATAGGCCAAACAAACAGTAGTACCTAACGTATTTATATTATATGTTGACGAGATCAGGATCTGTGAGTGTGAGAGAAAATGCCAAAGAACAATATAATGTAGCCATTAAATCCATAGGAAAATGTTAAACCAGGGAGCCTGGGTGGCCCAGTTGGTTAAGTGTCCAACTTCAGCTCAGGTCATGATTTCAGAGTTCGTGAGTTCAAGTCCTGCATCGGGCTCTGTGCTGACAGCTCAGTGCCTAGAGCCTGCTTTGGATTCAGATCTCCCTCTCTCACTGCCCCTCCCCTGCTCATGCTCTGTCTCTCTTTCAAAAACAAATAAACATTAAAATTTTTTAAAAGTTAAATCATACGTTCATATTTGAAATCTAGAAAAGCCGATTAGGAAAAGACTGAGAATACATGGTTATTTCTCCTTTTTTGTCCAAATATAAATAAAGAAAAATAGCTAGTATTTTTTAAAAGCCACCAAATGAATGAAGTTAAAACAGTGGAAAAGGTCTGTAAGTCATATGTCACAACATCTATGTCCCTCACATTTTGAATGGTCCATAAAGAGAAATAACTTTGGCTTCTGCCATCTGTTCCCTACATCAAGAATAAATACCATGGAAGAGACTGAGAATGCATTTTATCAAGAACTGTCACACAAAGAGCAGACATTAAGACTGAAATTGCAGCTCTCAGAATGAGGAGCTGAACAATAGCCAAAGATGGGAGAAATCCTAACAGCTGGCAAGTCAGGGAAAGGAAGATGAAAAAATGAGTCTCATTGTTTATCTAACTTCCAAATATGAAGTCATAAAAACCATACAATGTAATTGCAGCTCTGTTGTCATTCCAGGATTGTCTTTTTGTACAGCTCAAATCTACTTACCTTGGTTCTATCTCTTCCCTACTCATCTTACTTATCTTTTATGATATAGTTCCAATGCCACTGCCTTTGTGATGTACTCTCAGGTTCCCCAGTCAGCACCCTTTTTTCTCATAAAGAACCCTATTTGCACCTCAATTTAGCAATTTTTAGCTAGATTCAAGATGAAGTTGAAGTGTCTTGAGAGCAGAGAATAATTCTTTCTTCTATGCTCATGGCAACTGCCTAGCACAGGGCTGAGCTGTAATTAGGCTTTCAATTAAAGCTTATTGAATTGAAATAAATCTGTAGGTTAAGGAATTACTCAACTGTAAATCTTTCTTGCCCAAATTATTTCTTCCTCTGAGGACAAATTTTGAAGAATTAAGAAGTCTCAACTAGTCTCCTTTGAGTTCTGTTTGCACTTGATAATTTTTAAATGAAATATTAGCCTCTGAATTGCACACTTTATAAACACAAATGACTTCCTCATAGATACAATTCAGATGTTACATATAACCTTGGCTTTCAATTTTCCCAATAGTCAGCCCTGACTTTTTGTTGGATTTCCTGGAAAGCATCTGCAGCAGCTGCTCCTGGTACTACAACTACTCATGTTGGTCAGCCTCTGTTTGGTGCAGCTGTCAGGGGTCTAGGCAAGTAAGTCTCTGCCTGAGCAGAGAGTTCTGATTGATGAAGCAGTCAGGAGAATGGACTTAAAGTCCTGTAGTGTGGGGGAAATAGTAAAGAAGTTTGGGCAAAGAAAATAAATGATAAAAATTATGATGATGATGATGATGAGAGAGAGAGAGCACGCAATTTGTTCTCCCTATCTTAAAAGTCTCTCAGTTTTTATTTATTCATTGGATTATCCATTTTAAACCCAAACTCAGAGATTTTCCTAAAGTCATTTGTAAACTGGAAGAAAGCAAGAATTATTAATATCATTATGGCATATAAGCACAGATAGAATTACTTAACCAGCATCAGTTTTCAGTTATATACTACATTGTCACATCCATTAGAATAATTTTGGCTGCAAGTAACCGAAAACAAATCTCAAAATGACTTAAGCCACAGGGTGTTTATTATTTCACATAACAAAATGTCCAGAGGTAGGATGCTCCACAATTTATTTCAATTGTTCAATAATTTATTTTATCGTGAACTCTGGTTCTTTGTATTCTATATGGTACTTTCCCTCATAGTTGTAGAATAGCTGCAGTAACTCTACCATCACCTTTTTGTATACCTAAGTTCAGAGGAAGAAAAATAAAAGTGCTTTTGTGTTTCTTCTTTCTTGTTAAGAAGCATTTCCTGGATGTATCGCCCTACAACTAACCAGAAGATAAGATTTCCTTTCACATCTCGCTGTTCACTCACTGACTAGGATGAGTTGGTGGTAGAATCACTGTGATTGGCTTGCTCAACTTAAGAGTCATCCACTAAAGCTAGGGATGGAGCCAGCCTTCCCTGACGTACTGAAGCACCACATGGAGGAGCCATGTAGTTCTATAGTGTTTGAAAAGAAGCAGGGGGCAAGTCTCCTAGGGAGCAACCCAAACTGGATGCTACAGTAACTTTCTTGGAAAAAATACCAGTGGTATTTAAATAGTTCACACACACCTCATTACCATTTAAGATAGTTAACGAGTGTCATGGTTACTCATTGCCGAAGAAGAGGAAAGTATTCCAGTGAGATTGGTGGTTATGAGAGTATTTGGTCCTGGGATGAGTATGAGAGAGAAATTGATGAAAATATAAAAGATTGTCAAAGAAAATCAAACAAGAAGGATGGATAGAGAGATGCATGATGTTTAGTAGGATCTTTGTTGTAATCCCATAATAAAACAAGGGCTATGCATTCTGAACTCATTGTATTATTGAGCACACTTTCCAGTAACTTTTTATTGAAAGGCACATTTTTCATTCTAACAGCCCAAAGAAAATGAAATACATTATTTGTCACAGTATCTTCCTATAAGGTTAGATAGAAGAAAGAATTTCCAAGTGGTGCAAATTGATTATCTTCATCTACATTGAATGTTTCTGAAAGTATCAACTTGTCCAGCCTAAGGGGTGTGTTTTTATCTGAAGTACTGAAGGTGGGCCAACTGAATCTGAAGGCATTATCCAGTCATAGGTTTTCATATAGATTAATTGCAAATAGGAGTGGCTTTTTGCACCATACTTAAAATCCCACCATTCCACATTCATTTCTTTTAACTTTTCTGGGGAGGAGTTATATTATAGATAATTTCCAGTGTTGGTCCCTTTTCCTCATCTCTGCATACAAAAACCAGTGCTATTTTGGGGGGAAGATACATATGATACATTGGAACATCATTTCACAACCTCTTTATCAGATTTTACGCAGGTAGAATGGCATTGTTTTTAACAGATACTACTTACCACTATATTCCAGGTAAGAGGAAGAAGAGGCACAAGCAGCAGTCATATGATTTTTTGGTTTCTATAGAACTAAGAGCTAACTCTACCATGCTGTTTTTTTCTAGTACCTCTTGCTTCAGGCAGGGAGGGAAAAAGGCAGGGACAATTCTGCCTATCAAGCTATTTTATTGACTGCCTCTTGTCATTTCTCTCCTACAGAGATATTATGTTAGGGGATAATTTTGCTATTTATAAAGAGAGAGCTGGGAACATCTTTAACATCTTTACACTTAGAACAGAGTGCAATTTCTTGTGAACAACATGATATTATTTCATGAGACTATATAGTTTTTTTTAAATAATGAAATTATGTATTTATAATTTTCATTTTAAATGGTATAATTTATTAAAATATGAATAAATCATGGGATTAAAAATTTTCATTTATGTAATCCCTTAACTGTATAGTCCCATATTATTCAATCTTGGGAGAATAGTCTCAATTTAACACTTAAATAAAATGACTTGAGTTCACATCCCATATTGTGAGAGACTTAGTATTTCCCAGTATCTCTAAGAACTCTTACATAAGCATACTTTTCTCCTAGTCATATCTTGCTCTAATACCTACATTTCTCTACATTCTCTGTTCAATACTGTCCATCAAAAATATAATGAAACCCACATATATAATTTTTAATTTTCTTGTAGCCACATTATGAAAACAAAACTGAAACAAATGAAATTAATTTTAATATTATATCTTTTAAAACCCAGTATGCAAATATTATTTCAACATGTGACACCAGCTATAATTCAAGTGTTCGATATCCACATGTGGCTAGTAGTTAATATACTGTACAGCACAACTCTATATATCATGTCTTATTTCCAATGATAGGTCTCTTCCCTCTTTGCTAACCCTACCATGGACCACTGACCCTTTTCCTGATTCCTCAGAACCACTGTGAATGAAAGTTTTTGCCTATTATCACTCTTTAACTCGAAGCTTAGGGAGAATCAAGGATGGTTACATTATTACTGGAAATCGCAGGTGTTAATGTGCTTCCACCATCTTTGTCATAAAGAATTTTTCTCTGACCATTTCTTCTTAAACCATGAACTCCCACTAGGCTTCTAAATACATTATTAATGGTAAAGGATTATGGGCATGAAAGAAATGCATTGCAAAATTTTTCTTGAAAAGAGAAATGTCAAGGCCTCACCATCCTGCCCATCTCAAGGTCACATTTTGGAGGAACCCCTTTCTGACTTCACCAAATAAATATAAATCCTTATGGAAATGTGGCTGAATTTTTCTTAAGACAGTCAGTATATTTTGCCTTGTAATAGCAATATATTTATTTACTAAACCCCACTTTGTCAGCTACAGAATTTGAGGCCTGCCCTGTTTTAAAAGAATGATTCTCCTCTTACATAATTATGTTTCCTTTCCTATATATGACAGCTCCTGAATGTCTCTGACTTGTGCCCAGCACAGAGGATCTGATCACTCACATCTAAATTTGATTTCTTGAATGATGCTCATGTCACTCTCCACCGTGTGTCTAACCAAATTGCAACCACTATCTGGTCCAGATGAACCTGTGTTGGTACCTCTGTGTGTAACCAACCTGCCTTCCCCATGTCTATGCATTTCTTAACACTTCTGTCATTCCATTAATCTTCCAGAGCACTTCACGAGACCCAAGTTCTTTAGTTTGAGCCAAAATATGATATGGCTTGGCATATTTTTATTTAATTTTAATTTTTGTTTGTTTTATATTTTAATGTTTATTTATTTTTGAGAGAGACAGAGTGTGAGTGGGGGAGGAGTGGAGAGAAAGGGAAACATAGAATCTGAAGCAGGCTCCAGGCTCTGAGCTGTCCACATAGAGCCCAACTCAGGGCTTGAACTCACGAACTGTGAGGTCATGACCTGAGCTGAAGTCAGACACTTAACAGACTGAGCCACCCAGGCGACCATAATCTTTATTTATTTTAGAGAGAGAGTGTGTGAGAAGGGGAGAGGGGCAGAATCTTAAGTAGTCTCCACATTCACCCTGCAGCCTGATGTGGGGCTTGAACTCACAAACCATGAGAACATGACCTTAGCCAAAACCAAGAGCTGGACACTTAACTGAGCCAGCCAGATGCCTCTGTTAAATTTTTTTTTATTATCACCAAACATAAAATGTAAAGTTTCAATTAAAATGCATCTCTTAATGATAAACATGGGGCTTTTTTCATTTTAATTATGTGTTTAAAGATAACTACAACTTGTTTCTAGAATGAAACAAGGGTCAGGATCATTTATCTTCCAGTTTTACATGTTACATATGTAAGCATTGAGCAAGCTTTTACACATGGAGGAGTAGAGAAGGACTAAGGTTATAACAATGCCACTCAATTCTTTGAATGTCTTCTGAGTTCTATGCCCAAAATCACATACACTTTATCATCAAAAACTACTTTTCCTGATCTATCAACCAACAACTTGATTAAGTACTTTTTTCAACTTTGCTGAAAGCACAGAATTGGGAACTGCAACTGGCAAAGGAATTGTTATCCTCTCATTAGGACCATGCACTTTACAGCAATGAAATCAATATTTCAAATTGCCCCCTCCTTTCTCACCAAGGAAGTTTCCACATCCAGGGCACTCCATAGTAAAGGTTCAGGATGGTTGAGAAATAGGCTTCTTTTTGGTTTTTTTTTTTTTGTTTGTTTGTTTTAATGTATTCCTGAGAGAGAGACAGAGAGAGAAAGAGTGAGCGAGCAAGGGCATGGACAGGGGAGGGTCAGAGAGAGAGGGAAACACAGAATCTGAAACAGGCTCCAGGCTCTGAGCTAGCTGTCAGCACAAAGCCCGACACGGGGCTCGAACCCACAAACTGTGAGATCATGACCTGAGCCAAAGTCGGATGCTCAACCGACTGAGCCACCCAGAAGCCCCAATAGACTTCTTTTTGTAAAGGAAAGAAGTGTGATTCTAACAGCAAAAGTGAGAAAGGAAGAACAGAATGATGGCAAGCACATTCTCTGTCATACCACTTTTAGGAATTTATACACAGTAGAGTTGAAGTTGTAGAAATTGATTTCTTCCAAACTATTGATGCCTGTATCCTCTTTGGATAATTTTTGTTTACCTGAAAGAGTCCACGAAGTCCTCCATTCTAAAACCTTCTGCAGTACTTCACACAAGAATCACTCCATTCTTCATGAAAAGTACAGCATAGGAAATGTAGTCAATAATATTGTATTCATGTTGTATGGTGATAGATAGTGACTACACTTAATTGTGGTGAGCAATGAGTAACAGATAGAATTGTTGAATCACTATGCTGTAATTCTGAAAGTAGTATAACATTGTATGTCATTTATACTTCAGTAAAATGAAAAGAATGCTCCATCTTTGGAGTTCCTGTGACATTACTGAATTATATTCAACTGGCTAATAATCATATGCTCTATTGGAAATTTTCTTATACATTTTATTTTTAGTTTATGTGTGTTATAGGCAATCATTTAATCCCCCCAATGCTTATTAGTTCTTATTTTCCTAATTAGAGTATATGCTTTTTGAAGATCAGGACTAGATATTATTTTTTGCCTCACCAATCACATTACCATTCACAAAGCTGAAGTGTGATTATTGATGCCTCTTAATCCTGTTCTTGACTTGATTATGCATATTTATCTCTTTCTTCTACCTTCCTCTCCTTCTGAGCACACTCCTAAAACAAATTTTTTTCCTCTAAAAGAGGTTCCTACAAAAGAATAAGTTCAGGTCTCTGTGGTTGTAATCATATGGCTCAACATTTAGATCCTGATTTATCCCAGACTATAGGCTGATATGGTAGTCAAAGGGAGACTCAATAATCCTGAGGGAAATATGACACTTTAAGTTTAGGAGTATTTGAACTGTTATCGTGATTTATAGTTGGCTTACTACTGTATTTTCAGGGTTATTTATGAGACATGTACAAATTAAATAAAAAGGAATGCTTCTAAGATCATTTTACAAGGCCAGCATTGCCCTGATACCAGAACCAGACAAAGGCACCACCAGAAAAGGAAATTACACCTCAATATTCCTAATAAATATGGATGCAAAAATCATCAACAAAATATTACCAATTTGAATTCAGTAATACATTAAAAGGATCATATGGCATAATCAAGTGGGGTTTAGTCCACTGATAAAGAATGATTCAACATCCAAAAATCAATGAACATGACACACCACATTAACAAAATGAAGGGTAAAATTCTACAATCACCTCAAGACAGAGATACAGAAAAAGCATTTGACAAAGTGCAACTTCCATTTGTGATAAAAACTCTCCACTAAGTGCATATAGAGGGAATGTGCCTTCACATAATAGGGGCCATATATGACAAGCATAGAGTTAACATCTTTATCAATAGTAAAAATCCAAAAACTTTTCCTTAGTATCAGGAACAAGACAAATATGGCCACTCTTGACACTTTTATTTGATATAGTATTGGAAGTCCTAGCAGTTAAGCTAAAAAAAGAAATAAAAGGCATCCACATTGAAAAGTAAGAAGTAAAACTGGCACTGTTTGCAGATGGCAGGATAATATGTAGAGAAAACCCTAAAGATTTTACCAAAAACTGTTAGAAATAAAGAGTGAATTCAGAAAGTTACAGGATATAAAATTAATATACAAAAACTTGTTGTGTTTTTATACACTAGCAATGAACTATCAGAATAGAAATTAGAAAACAATCCCCTCTACCATTGCATCAAAAAGAATAAAATACCTAGGAATAAATACAACCAAGGAGGTAACAAGACCTCTACACTGAAAAGTACAAGACACTGGTGAAAGAAATGGAGGATGACACAGATAAAAGTAAAGATATTCCATGCTCATGGATTGGAAGAATTAATACTCTTAAAATTCCCATATTACTCAAAGACATCCACAGATTCAATGCAATCCCTATCAAAACTCCAATGACAGAAGGGGACTATTTTTCACAGAAATAGAAGAAACAATCCTAAAATTTATATGGAACCACAAAAGATCCCAAATAGCTAAATCAATTCTGAGAAAGAAGAGCAAAGCTGGAGACATCATATTCCCTGACTTCAAACTATATTCCAAAGATATAGTAATTAAAACAGTATGGTATTCACATACATACAGACATATAGATTAATGGAACAGAATAGAGAGCCCATAAATAAACCCATATCTATGTGATCACTTAATTTATGACCAATGAGGCAAGAATATACAATAGGAAAAGGACAGTCTTTTTAATAAATGGTGATGGGAAAACTGGACAGCCAGATATAAAAGAATGAAACCAGACCACTATCTTACACCATATGCAAAAATTAACTCAAAATGAATTAAAGACTTAATGTAAGATTAGAAACCATAAGACTTCTAGAAGAAAACATTGCTGGTAAGCTCCTCAGTGTTGGTCTTGGTGATATCTTTTTGGATCTTAATTCAGAAACAATGACAACAAAAGCAAAAATGAACAAATGGGACTACACCAAACTGAAAAACTTCTGTGTAGGGAAGGAAACCATCACCAAAATTAAAAGACAACCTACTGAAGTGCAGCCTTGGGCAAACATGGCACCTCCTGCCCACTGTGGTCTAGGCTCTGGGCCATGATGGGCCCATGATGGGCCACTGTAGGACTCTGAGGCCCTGAAAGAGGAGCCCCCAGGCCAGAGGAGAGTAGTGGCTGATTAGCTGCTGAATCTTTCCCACTTCTGCATGTCAGAGGACTCTGTACTTGCCCCTAACCCTAAAGCCTCTTGTCCGCATCCTCATCTTTGTACCCTCCCATCCTTTTGGAACATTTGTGCTTCTTTTTTAAAAAACAAAAATAAATAAAAGGCAACCTGCTGAATGGATGAAAAACTTGGGAAATCATATATTTGATAAAATGTTAATATCTAAAATATATAAGAAACTCATACACCTCAATAACAACAAAATCAATCTGATTAATAAATGGGCAGCAGGTCTGAATAGACATTTTTCCAGAGAAGACACACAGATGGCCAATAGGTAAGCTCAACATCATTAATCATCAAGGAAATGTAAATCAAAACTACAATGAGATATCACCTCACAACTGTTAGAATGGCTATTATCAAAAAGAGAAGAGATAACAAATGCTGATGAGAATGTGGAGAAAAGGGAATGCTTCTGTACTTTTGGTGGGAATATAAACTGGTGCAGCCACTGTGGAAAACAGTATGGATGCTCGTCAAAAAACTAAAAATAGGACTATCATATGTTTCTGAAATTCTACTTCTGGGTATTTATTTGAAGAAAATGAGAACACTGATTTGAAAGGATTTGCCCCCATGTTAATTACAGCATTATTTATAATAGCCAAGATATGGAAACATGGAAACAGCCTAAATGTCCTTTGATGGTTGAACAGATAAAGAAGATGTACACACACACACACACACACACACACACACACACACACACTGGAATGCTACTAAGCTATAAAAAAGAAAGAAATCTTGCCAATTGCAATAGCATAAATAGACCCCAAGAGCATTTTGTTAAATGAAATAAATAAGACAGAGGAAGAAAAATATTGCATGATGTTGCTTGTTTCTGGAATGTAAAAAAAAAAACAAAACACATGAACAAGCAAAACAGAACAAAACTTATAGATACAAAGAATAGATGGGTAGTTGCTTGCCAGGGGAGGAAGGTTCAGGAGTGAATTAAATGGATGAAAGGGATTGAGAGGTACAAACTTCCAGTTATAAAATAATTAAGTCATAAGAATGTAATGTACAGCATAGGGACTATAGTCCATAATATTGTAATGCAAACTTGAAAGTTGCTAATAAAGTAAATTTTAAAGGTTCTCATTATAAGAAAAAAAATGTTGTAAATTTGTATGGTGACAGATGGTAAATAGACTTAATGTGGTGATAATTTTGCAGTGTATACAAATGTCAAATCATTATGTTATACACCTGAAACTAATGCAGTGTATTTCAATTTTATTTTAATTTAAATATGCAAGTTGATAAATAGTATATCAGATGGTGAGATATGCTGTGGAGAACAATAAAGAAGGATAATGGGAGAAACAAAGTGTGGAGGGTAAGGAGAGGTTATTGTTTAAATATCTCCCTGTAAAATGGAAACTATAATTGTTGCCTTATAACAATGCTGTAAAATGTAGGATAAAGTATTCAAATATTCCTGTGCTCAGCATAGAGAAAAATTATATTTTGTAGATGAGAAATAGATGTGGGTTCATGATATTAAGTTTACTTAGTTACTGCTAAAATTGGCGGAGCTGGGATTTGAACTCGGGTTTTCTAACTGTAGAATCTGAATTTCCTATTTCATCTTGCTATTGTGCTATTTCCCATGGGTATTGATCACACTTGGACACACACTGAAGATAATATTTGTTTGCAAATGAACCTAAAATAAATGCTTATTTTTTTATTTTCACGACAAAATAGTGACACCACCAAATATTGGCGAGGATGTGGGAAAATATGGGTATGTAAAATAGTATAGCTTTTCTGGAAAACAGTTTGGCAGGTTCTTAAAAAAAAAAATTAAACATGCTTGTTCCATATGATCCAGCAACCACACTCCTGTGTGTTTACACTAGAAAAATGAAAACCTTTATCTACACACACACACACACACACACACACACACACACACACACACACACCTGTACATGATTGTTCATGGCAGCTTATTTGCAATAGTCAAAAGTAGGAAACTACTGAATTGTCCTACAGTCATTGAACGGTTTAACAAACTGTTGTATACCATACTCTTAAATGCTACTAAGCAATAAAGAAGAAACAGATATTGATGTACACAATAACTTGGATGGATCTCAAGGCATTATGCTGACTGGAAAAAACCAAACTCAAGGGGTCACATACTGTATGATTCCATTTTTATGACATTCTTGAAATGACAATGTTATTGAGAAGGAAAGCAGATAAAGTGGTTTCCAGGGATTAGGGATGGTGAAGGTTGAAGGGATGTATGTGATTATAAAGGGAGATCTTTGTGGTAATGGAACAGTTCTATCTCTTGATTGCCATGGTGATTACAGAATCTATTAATTTCATAAAATGACACAGAACTATATACACAATTTATACCAAGGTCAGTTTCCTGATTTTGACATTGTACTATAGTTATGTAAGATGTACCATTGGGTGAAATTGGGTGAAGGGCATACGGGACCTCTCTGTACTATCTTTGCAACTTCCTTTGAATGTATAATTATTTTAATTGAAAAGTTAGAAGAAACCCATTTTATATTTTTCCTTCCTAGAAGTTCTAGTTGACTATTTTAATGTCTGCTTTTACCCTATTCTTTTATTTTTATAAACATAAGTATCTTCTGTTCTGTATCTGATAATTCTAGTATCTCAAGTTTTATGCATGTTTCTTTTTTTTTTAATTTTTTTTAATATTTTTATTTATTTCTAGGAGAGAGAGAGAGAGACAGCGTGAGCAGGAGAGGGTCAGAGAGAGAGGGGAGTCACAGACTGAAACAGGCTCCAGGCTCTGAGCTGGCAGTCACACAGAGAGCTCAACGCGGCTCGAGCCCACGCAAACCGCTGCAAGATCAAGGACCTACAAAAAGTCGGACGCTTAACCGACTAAGCCACCCAGGTGCCCCTTATGCATGTGTTTCTATTGCCTGTTAGTTTTCCTGGTTCTTATTCATGGCGCTTTATTTCTGATATATTTTGTGATTTTTAACTCTGAGATATTAATTTTCCTTAGAACTTTAGCTTTGCTAATTCTTCAATGTCTGGATTGAAATCAAGGTCTTCCAGAACAAATTTGTATTTGCTTCTGCAGTCTGCTTGGAGTGGTACCAAACCTGGACTCTGTTAAATTTAGTTTTCCACTTGAGGTTTTCTGGACCATATAAATAGTATGAATCTAAACTGTAAACTCTAGGGAAAGCTTTCGCATGATCATGAATTCCCAGAAAATATTTCATCTTATTGTTCTCTATTACCAGGGCCAAGAAAAACAAGTTTTCTATCTTCTTCTGTGGTGGTGTTTGGTTTTTCATTCCTTTATTCTGTGAATGTTGTAGGTGTGGTCCTTTGTCGTTCCATTTTTATGTGTGGGATGACTTACTGAAAACTCCACTTGGAATGATACTGGTTCTGTTTTCCAGACCTCGTGCAGTTGTGAAATGGAGAAGCTCAAAATTTGCAAGGTTTGTCAAAAACTCAAGGTTAAAAGCTGCTGTGGCACTCCCCTTTTAACCTGCCCACATCTTCTGCCCCCAGTTTTGGTTTAACTTGTTTTGGAGAAGGAGCTCCCTTAATTCTCTACTTTTATTTGAGCACAACAATGATGATGCACTATCTATTTTATCCAGCATTTTAGTGTTTTGGTAGAGAGGGTAATTCATGCTATAAACAGTCTGTCCTACAGCCCAAAATGGAAGTCTTACAAGTTTTCTTATATATGTTTTTAAACTTTCTGTTTTGCAATCTCTAGCCTTCCAGAAAAT
>JAESUZ010002542.1:0-26839 GCA_017311185.1 Proteles cristata cristata | reverse complement strand
TGAACCCACGAACCGCAAGATCATGACCTAAGAGAATGTTGGACGCTTTACTGACTAAGCCACCCAGGCGCCCCTCATCATAACTATTTTTAAGCTCCATAGTGTTTGTAGCCATAGTTTCTTTGATATCCTCCATGCTTTTTTCTAGCCCATCGATTAAAATTATGATTGTTGTTCTAAATTCTTGTTCAGTTACGTTGCTTATATCTGATTTTGTGCGTTTCTTTAGCTGTCAATTCTTCCTGGAATTTCTTTGGAGTAGAGCTCTTTCGTTTCGTCATTTTGGTTAGCTTTCTATATCTTGTAGTTTTAAAAGCTTGTTATGCACTCTGCACCTGTGGGCACTGCTGCACCAGAGAAGGTTCTTTGACTGTCCAGCGTCTGTCCTTTCAGAAAGTGTTCTTTGAATGGTGTCTCTCGGTCTTTCTTGTTGAGGCCCTGGTTATTTTGTTTTCCTACTCGTAGTGGTATTTGGGACTCTCCACCAGGTGTACTTTGGCTTGTTTCTTGAGTTAGCCCTGGAGAAGAAAACAGACAAACAGACAGGGAACAAAGGCACACAAACGCACAGACAAATCCAGCAAACACGCAAACCGAAAGTGAAATAGAAAAAATAAAGAGAAAAGAGAGAGTATGGAAGGCAAATAATAAAAAATAAGAATACATTAAAAAAAAAAAGAAAAGAAAAAGCAAAAAGAAGAAGCCCAATAGACAAAGAACAGTTTAAAGCATATAACAAGATTTCCCAGCTACAAATAAATAGCTGGGTGTATGCAGTTCTGGTTGAAGAGCATAGAGAAAGTGAGAAATGACAGGGCGGGGATGAGACGAAATTGGAAATGAAATGAGCAGGTAGAAGGACTAAGAAGCTTTTTTCAAAGAGCGAAAGAGTGGAATATGGTTGAAGAGGCGAGTGAAATGACTATGGTGTTATCCAGAGAAAGTATATAGTCTGATTACTCCAGAGAGAAAGAGATGAAAAGGTAGGTAGATATAGAATTTACATCTAGAGAATGGATTAAGTGTGACTGTTTAAGCAAGCCAGTGACCAGAATTAATCAGGGTAGTGCATCTATGTTGGTCTTGCCCGCCTTCTGGTAAAAAAGAAAAAAAAAAAAGGAAGAGGGCAGCTATCTAGCTGGGATGGGCATGATTTGACCCAAATATGTCCTGTGGGACTCCTGCCTTGGCGGTTGTGGGGAGAAGAGTGGCCGCGCTCCAGTCCCTTTTTGAACCAAGCACTGCAACTCAGGTTTTTGGGTGTGGAAACTCCCTGTGCTGGGGATGCAGCCAAGGTGGGCCATGCTCTATATCCCAGGCCAGGCCTCATTTCCAGATCTCAGTCTGTGTGCCCCACTGAAATTGCTGGAAACAAACTCTCAGGCGATCCCATCAGGGCAGTCCCAGGCCTCTTGCCTTCCCCCTGGGGATTGAGTCAGAAGCTGCTACTCCCATCTTTTCCAGGTCAGTTTGGCTATTGAGGAGCAATTTCATCCAGGGGTCGCCTGGGATGAGTGCGTCCCGCCCAGGGTCAGCTGGAGAGCAGGAAACAGGGTCCCTCTGTGTCCTGTCACCTGAAACACGAACTCGCGGGCAAATCTCCTAGTTTTAAGCCTTTCGCCTCCCCTCTAGGGATCCAGCTGAGCCAGAAGCACAAAGGCGCAAGGAGCAGTTTCCGCGGAAGTCCCCTGGGATGAATGCGTCCTGTCTAGGGTCAGCAGGAGAGCAGAAATCCGGTCCCTCTGTGTCTGAAGCTGAGGTTTTTCTGTTCCCCAGCGACAGGGACAGTGTCTTGAGCAGTTTAGGTCACTCTCTTTCCCCTCTAAACTCCCCACAAAGGGGAACCACCCCCGTCCTTCTGTGTCTCTGTTCCCCGGCCCTATTTTATCTTCCCCAGTTCACAGTCACACTAGAAGGTTTTCTCAGCGGACTCTGTCTCCTTTTCCTCCCAAACTCCTGGATTCTGTATGGGTTCTTATGGCTTCAGGTCTTCTCTGTGCGAGATATGGGGGCGAGTGCACTGTACGAAGCTCCCTACTTCTCCGCCAACTTGCCCCCACCAGCCAAGGCTGACTTGTCTCTCCTATTCTAAATGACAGCATTGGTGGATAGAGTTTCCATGGCTCTAGTTTTCTCCCATTCAGCACTTTGAATATATCATTCCACTTCCTTCTGTTTTGCCAAATACCTTTTGAAAATTTCCTGCTATCCCTATAGAGTTTCCCTTGTAAGTTAAGGATATATTGTTTTGCTGATATTAAGTAGAATTTTCTTTCTTTATCACTAAATGTTTCAAATTTTATTACAATATATCTTGTAGTGGGCCTCATATTGTTGATTTTGTTGGGAGCTCTCCCTGCCTCCCAGATCTGGATGGTTGTTTCCCACTCCAGATTAGGGATGATTTCAGTTATTATTTTTTCAAATGAATGTTCTGCTCCCTTTTCTATCTCTTCTTCTTCTGGGTCCCCTGTAATATGAATGGTAGTACATTTGATGGAATCACTGAGTTTCTTAGGTCTATTCTTGTGTTTCTTCTTTCTCTGTCTTGTTCAGCGTCATTGCTTTTATTCTAGGTCATTAATTCATTCCTCTGCTTCCCTCAGCCTGCTGTTCATTGCATCAAGCTCATTTCCAAGGTAATTTATTGCATTGTTCATCTTTGATTGATTCTTTAAAAATAGTTTCTTTTTTATTTATTTTGAGAAGCAGAGACAGCACACATGAGTGAGGGAGAAATATAAAGAGAGAGAGGGAGAGAATCTCAAGCTGGTTCCACTCTGTCATTACAGAGACCAACCTAGGGCTTGATCTCATGAACAGTGAGATTAAAACCTGAACTGAAGTCAAGAGTCACACATTTAACCAGATGAGCCAGGTGCCCCTGATTGATTCTTTTTTAATTCTTTTATCTCTGTGGTAAAGGTCTCACTGATGTCTTCCATTCTTTTATCAAGCCTACTGAGTGTTCTATGATTGTTGCTTTAAATTCTCCATCAGCCATGTTTCTTTTATCTATTTCACTTAGATCTCTGTCTGTGACACTATCTTGTTCTTTCATTTGGGTAAATTCCCCTGTCTTCTCATTTTGTCTAAGTTTCTGTTTTTTTCTCTGCATTAGAAAAGCCACTTGTGTCTCCTGCTTTTCAGTGTAGTGGGATTATGAAGAAGATGTCATGTAGTGTCCAAGGCTTGACACTTCAGAGTGTCTCCAGAGTGTGTACTGAGTGGCTTCTACTGTTATATTCTAATTTTTCTATCCTTCAGATCAGTTATCTTCAGAGACTCTCCTTGTGTGCTGTGGGCTGTGTTTGGTGTTTGTCCTAAATGTCATGAGTTTTAACTGATTGTGCTCTGTTCTGCTTGTAAAATGATACCTGACACCACCTCCACAGGACATGAGGCCCCAAGAAATTCTCTGGTAGGGGACATAGTGTGGGCAGGGGTTTGTGCTGGTCTTCTGGGGACAGGGACCGCTGCAGTGGGACTGAGATTGAGAAAGGCAGTTCTACTGGAACACAGCGGGGTAGGGCTTAGTGTAAGGCAATAGGCAGCCAGTGTGCCACTGGGATCTTTTCCACAGTTGACTCTGTTTATGCTGAGTAGGGGAAGGAAATGGTGCCAGGCAGTTCCATTTTTTTCCTAAAGACGTTTCTCTGTGAATGCTGCCTGTGAGGGCACACTCCAAGAATGGCAAATAATCTCTTTACCTTGCGCCCCAGATGCTATTCAGATCATTCTTTCAATGTTGTATATCTTCTGGTTGTTTGCCTTTTTCCCAAGAGCAGTGCAGTGCCCTCTAGGTTCTATCCCAGCCAAGCCCACTGAACTTTAAAACTCCAGGCTTTAACCCTCGCTGGTTGCAAGGAGTCACAAAATTTAGCCCCTCTCATTTTCTAAGCCAATGTCCATGGGGAAGCTTTCTTCTGCATTCCTTTGTGTGCTCCTCTCTCTCTCCCTTTTCTGTTTCCATGGCTCCCTCCCCTCTATGTTAGCCAAGATCTTTTTTCCCCCTAAAACAGGTCTCTGTACTTCCTACGTTGTTTGATGTGGCTTCTTTTCTCCGTTTAGCTGTGGAGTTTTTTCTGTCAGTATTCAGGTCAATTTCTGGCTAATTTAAGATGATTTGATAGTTATCTAGTTGCATTCATAGGATTAGGTGATTTTAGGGTCCTTCTATTCCAATGCCATGTTCTTGTTTTCTATTTTGCATATTTTGGGAACCTCCATACTCTCTTCTACAGTGGCTGCATCAGTTTGCACCCCAACCAACAGTGCACAAGAGTTCCTTTTCCCCATGTTCTACACAATGATATTTCTTGTGTTTTTCATTTTAGCCATTCTCACATTTGCATTTCCTGAATGATTAATGATGTTATGCATTTTTTCATGTATTTGTTGACCATCTGTATATCTTCTTTGGAGAGTTTTTGCCTTATATAAAGCAATGCTGTAATGTTGGGTGCTTAATTATTTATAATTTTTATATCTTATTGATATGTTGACTTTATCATTTTATAATGACCTTCTTTGTCTTTTTCTTTACATTTTTATGTTAAAGCTGTCTTTTCCTGACGTAAGGATAGTTACTCATGCTTTTGAGGGGTTACCATTCGCTCAATATATCTTGATTCCATTTTTTCACTCTACGTCTGAGTGTATCTTTAGTGCTAAAATGGTCATTTAAAGGCAGCATATTGTTTGATGTTGTTTTTCTTATCCATTTAGATTCAGCCATTCTATGTCTTAGAATTGGAGAATTAATCAGTTTAAATGTTTAAAGTCATTATTGATAGTAAGGACTTACTGTTTCCAGTTTCTTATTTGTTTTCTGGGTATTTTATAGATTTGTTTCTCCTTTCTGATTTCTTTTTCCTGTGTGTGTGTGTGTGTGTGTGTGTGTGTGTGCGCGCGCGCACGCATGCGTGTGTGTTTGTCTTCTAGGTTGAGTATACTTTGACTTTTTTATTGTGTTCTTTTTTGTAACTTTTAATTTTGTAAATAGTTTATTGTCAAGTTGGTTCCATGTAACACCCAGTGCTCATCCCCACAAGTGCCCTCCTTCATGCCCATCACCCCCACTTCCCCTCCCCCCACCCCATCAGCCTTCAGTTTGTTCTCGGCATTCAAAAGTCTCTCATGGTTTGCCTCCTTCCCTCTCCCCCACTATTTTCCCCCTTCTTCTCCCCCATGGTCCTCCTTTAAGTTCAAACATATGGTATCTGTCCTTCTCTGCCCAACTTATTTCGCTCAGCATAACACCCTCAAGTTCCATCCACTTTGCTACAAGTGGCCAGATTTCATTCTTTCTCATTGCCATTCGGTGTTCCATTGTATAGATAAACCACATTTTCTTGATCTATTCATCAGTTAATGGACACTTATGCTCTTTCCATGTTTTGGCTGTTGTTGAGAGTGCTGCTATGAACACTGGGGTACATGTGCCCCTATGCATCAGCACAACTTTTACAGAATTTTGTCATTATCATGAGGCTTACATAAAATACTAAACTTGTGAAACACCTGGGTGGCTCAGTTGGTTAAGCGTTCAACTTGGGCTCAGGTCATGATCTCACGGTTCATGGGTCCAGAGCCCCACGTCGGGCTCTGTGCTGACAGCTCAGAGCCTGGACCCTGCTTCAGATACTGTGTCTTCCTCTCTCTCTGAACTTCCCTTGCTCACGCTGTCTCTCTCTTTCTCAGAAATAAGTAAAACATTAAAAAAAATTAAACTTGTAATATCCTATTTGAAACTGACAACTTATACTCAATAGAATTTGTAAATTTTACACTTTAATTTATCTTTCCCTCACATTTTAGGTAACTATTGTTATAATTTCCAAGTCTTTTTTTATATTGTATAATGAGCAACAGATTACTGCAATTATGTTTATTTTGGTTTGTTTGATTTTTTAACTATCAACTAAAGTTGTAAATAAATTAGTGCCACTCCTACAATATTGAAGAATGTAACTGGGATTATACATTCACTATTACCAATGATATTTACATTGAATTTTTATATATTTATAATGTCAATTAGTGTTCTTTTCTTTGCACTTAAAGTGATCTCTATATATCATTTGTTGTAGAACAGGTCTGGTGCTAACGAACATCCTCACTTTCTCTTTGTTAGGGAAAGTCTTTATTCCTCTTTTTTTTTTCCCCCTAAAGGACTACTTTGCCAGACGTGAACATCTTGTTTGACAATTTTTTCCATGTTTTGAATATGTCATCCTATTCTTTACTGCCCTGGAGTGTTTCTGCTAAGAAATATATCTATATCTATATCTATATCTATCTATCTATATTTAAATTTTTTAGAGTTTATTTAATTTTGAGACAGAGAGACAGAACATGAGCGGGGGAGGGGAAGAAAGAGAGGGAGACACAGAATCTGAAACAGGCTCCAGACTCTGAGCTGCCAGCAAAGGACCCAATGTGGGGCTCCACCCACAAACTGTGAGATCATGACCTGAGCCAAAGTTGGATGCTTAACCATCTGAGCCACCCAGGCCGCCGTGCTGTGAAATATATTGATAGTCTTATGGAGATTCATTAGCATGTAACATTTCTTTTTTCCTTCTGCTTTTAAAATTATTTATTTGTCTTTTACTTTTTTTTTTGTCTTTTACTTTTGACAATTAATTATAACGTGTCTAGGTGTAGCCCTATCTGGTTTCAACCAATACGGTTTTCCTTGGGATTCATGGATCCAAATGTCCATTTCCCCCACCCTCATATTTGGAAATTTTTTAAACATTGCTTTCAACATACCTTGTGTCCTTTTTTCTTTCTTTTCCCTCTCTGGAATCGCCAAAATTTGAATATTGTTTCTCTTGATTATGTTCCACAATTCTCCTAGACATTATTTACTTTTTTCTTCTTCTCCTACTGAGTGAATTTCTATGTCCTATCTTCCAGGTTGTTGATTCTTTCTTCTGCATGATAAAGTCTACTTTTGAAACTCTTTTTAATTCCTCAGGTCAGTTATATTTTTCAATTCTAAGATTTCTATAAGTTCTGTGGGGGGGGGGGGTTGATGGTTGCTATCTCCTTTCTGAACTTGTTTAATTTATGCATTGTTTCCGTAATTTCATTTAATTGTCTGTATTTTATTGTAGTTCACTAATGGGATTATTCTATAACAGTTCATAGATTCTCCATTTCTTTAGGGTCAGTTATTGGAGTTTTATTAGTGTCATTTGGTAGTGTCATTAATTGCCTGACATTTTATTCCTTGATATCTGAGCATTTGATTAATTGGCCCCTTTTCTAGGCTACATATTTATTTGGCAGAGACAGTTCTCCATCAGCCAGCTTATAGGATGTTTAGTTGGACTTATAATATCTTTAAGGGGGAGTGCCTGAGGTCTCAGTCAGCTAAGTGTCTGACTTCAGTTCAGGCCACCATCTCATGGTTCATGAGTTCAAGCCCCACACTGCGCTCTGTGATGACAGCTCAGAGCCTGGAGCCTGCTTCAGATTCTTTATCTCCCTGTCTCTTGTCCTTCCCCCACTCACACTCTGTCTCTCTCAAAAATAAATATTTAAAAAATCCTTAGGTAGATGAGGTCTACTATTATGGTATATTTTTGGATTAAGTAACTGAGCTCTGAGAGTGGGAATCTGGGGGTATTCCCCTGGTTAAGAATGGTTGGATAGGCTTCTGGCTGTGTTTACTACTGAGATGAGGTTGGGTAGGCTATAGGATTGTCTGCATACTCTGATAAGACTTACTAGATAGTAAGGATTGGGTACTATATTTAATAGTAATTAGGGCTATGAATTAGCTTACCTGCCATGACCAGGCAGCAACATGGGACCCAAAGCCTGTACAATTTGTTTGGGGATATGAATCAGGTCAGAGTGTGCACTTAATTGGTTAAGTGAGGACACTGGTTGTGCTCTGCAGAGATGGGAAGCCACAGGTTTTGTTCTCTGTTTAAGTGCCACTGTATGTACAGCTTTTGAATGGGCTATTCAGATTCCTGTATGCTCTTTTTATGTTCCCTGGTTAGACAAGGTAGAGGTTTATTCAGCAATAAACAGAACTATAAATTAAATTCTTTGCCTGGGTACAGCAGGGAAAGTAGCTCTGAATTTTGAAAAGTTCTTTGATGTCTTAACTCAAATTGACCCATACCCTGTGTTCCCTGATCAAAAAGGGCCCCTATTTTTGCTCTGAAAATGACCAGCTTTGCTTGCCCACCTCTTGGTTCATGTGACATTGGGCTCCACAACTTCCTGGAAATGCGCTAGTCCTTCTTGTCAGTGGGGGGTTGAAAGATACCAGTACATGGGACTATGTCACAGACTCCTTGTCTAGGCAGGAGGGGAAGGAGTTTTTCTATGCTAATTTCATTTTCCCAGTTTTTTCTTTTTTAACATAGGAGGTACTGGGAGCTATTCTTAGCCCTGGCTATGAATTAATCTCCTTACCTGTACATAGCACATGAATGTTTCACATCTGGCACTAGCTTTACTCTGGGGGAAATGGGTTCTGCCTTCCTGCCTCTCCTCTTGAGTGCTTGTGGACTGCATTACTTCCAGAAGTTGTTTTCAGCATTACTGGGGCTTAAAGACATTCTCCACTGCAGTTAAGGTTGTGAATTAGTTTCTTGCATGGGTATAAGCAAACCAGGTTCTAGGGTATGCAAAACTCCTCATCTGATGATCCAAATCAGGCATATCCAAACCGTTCAAAGCTCCTTAGTCAGAATGTGCCCCTGACTTGGTTCTGCAGACTAGCAAAGCTACTGGTTAGGATTACTTCTTTGACTACTGCATATATGAACTTGGTCTGGCAAGATCTATGTACTGGTTGTTGTAAACCCCTCTCCTCTCTTCCATCACAATCAGATGCTCACTGCTTGAACCATGCAGATTCTCCTGCAATCCCCATTGTTCAAAATCAGGAGTTTCCACAAAGCAACCCATAATGTTAAGGTGGGCTGGTTTTCCTCCTAGATTCTTTCCCATTGGAGAATCCAGAGACTCAAGAGAAACCCCTCAGTGTAGTAATATGCTGGCCTGGGAAAGGGACAATATGGTCAATGTGTAGCCAATTCTTTTACTCTTTTAACATAGTCTGTCTTGGTCTCTGGGGTGTAGGAGAGTGCTTCAGTTTGACCCCAGTGATCTAAGATCCTTTTATTTTTTTCAAATAATTGTTAGTTGTTCTTCTGGTGAGGGCAGATGAAATCAAGAACAACTTATGTCACCATATTGGTGATATTACTCCTGCTCTAAATTGTTTTCTGGCTACCATGATGATTTCGTGTAACAATTTATATTTATGATAGTCTATTTTAAGTTGATAACAACTTGAGTTTGAATGCATTCTAAAGCCCTACACTTTTACTCTCCTCCCGTGTATTATGTTTTTGATGTCACATTTACATCTTTTCATCTATCTTATATAATCTTTAACTAATTATTGCAATTACAGTTATTTGTATTACTTTTGACTTTGAACCTTTATACTAAGTTTATAAGTGATTAATCCATTATATTTATCATATTTATTTTTATCAGTGTGGTGTATACTTTCATGTGTTTTCTTGTTGCTCTTTTGTGTCTCATCTATTCAACTTAAGGAAGTCTCTTTAATATTTTTTCCAAAGCTTGTATAAAGGTGATGAACTCCTTTAACTTTTCCTTGTGTGGAAAAACTATTCATCTCTCTTTAAATTCTGAATGATTACTTTCCCAGATTCGTTTTTCTTTTCAGCACTTTTAATATATCATGCTACACTTTCTGACCTGAAAAAATTCTGCTGAAAAAAACTTGCTCATAGTCTTTTGGGGTTTGTTTTGTAAATAAAAATTTTTTCTCTTTTGCTACTTTTAAGACTTTTTCTTTATATTTAACTTTTGACATTTTAATTATAATCTGTCTTGGTGTGGATCTCTTTGTGTTCATGTTATTTGGAAATCTCTGGATATTCTATATCTGTATTTTTGTTTCCTTCCTCAAGTTCAGCCATTATTTTTAAAATGATTTTTTACATTTATTTTTGAGAGAAAGAGAACCAATGGGGCAAGGCCAGAGAGAGAGTGTGACACAGAATCTGAAGCAGGATTCAGGTCCTGAGCTGTCAGCACAGAGCCAAATGCTGGGCTTGAATTAATGAACCATGAGATCATGACCTGAGCTGAAGTCGGATATTTAACCAACTAAGCCACCCAGGCAACCCAACAGCGGTTATTTCTTTCAATAAATTTTCTGTCTTTTTCTCTCTTCTCCTTCTGGGATTCTTACAATCTGAAGGTTAGTAAGTTTGATGTTTTCTTATAAATTTCTAACCTATCTTCACATTTTCTTTCTTTTATGCAGCTCTAATTAGGTGAGCTCTTCTTCCTTGTCTTTCAGTTCATTGATCCTTTCTTGCTTTATCTACATTGCTAATTATTCCCTCCAATATATTAATCAGTTCAGTTATATTCTTTAGGTCTATGACTTCTGTTTGGTACTTTGTTTCTTTCTTTTATTATTATTATTATTATTATTATTATTATTATTATTATTATTATTATTTTGGAAATAGAAAGAGCAGGGTAAAGGCAGAGAGAGAGGGAGAGAGAGAATCTTAAGCAAGCTCCATGCCCAGCACAGAGCCTGATGTAGGGATCAGTCTCACCACTGTGAGATTAAGACCAGGCCAAAATCAAGAGTCAGCCAGCCAGGTGAAGCGGCAGTGGCGTGTGCGACATCGGCCCACTGAAGCAGCGGTGGCAGCGACCTGGTGAAATGGCGCCGGGGCCCAGTGAAGATGGAGCTGTGCGAGCGAAAAGTTGCCTGCTGAAGAGGCCGTGGCTGGTAAAACGGTTGCGGCGGGGTGAGGCCACGCGGACTCTGCAGACCTGAAGTTGCTACGTTCCCCAACCGCAACGGGTTGTATTGCTGCTCGACCCCCGCGGATCTGAAGCTATGACACTTCCCCCACCCTCGACTCAACCCCCGGGAATGGGGAGGCAACAACTAGCGAAACTGTTAATGGCGGAATAACAAAGCCTCTCAGGAGTAATCAGACTAGAGATTCCCTGGATAACACCACCATCTTTCTCTCACCTCACCAACCATATTCCACGCTTTAGCTCTTTGAAAAAAGCTTCTTATCCCTTCTGCTTGTTCATTCTATCTCCAATTTTGCCACATCTCCACCCTATCATCTCTCTCTTTCTCTAGGCTCTTCAACAAGCAATGCATGCACCCAGCTATTTAACTGTAGCTGAGAAATCTGGTTATATGATTTAAACCGATATTTGTCTATCATTTTTCTTCTTTCTTCCTTTTCTTTTCTTCTTTTTGACTTTTTAATGTATTTTTATTTTCTATCATTCGCCTTCATCCTCTGTCTTTTCTCATTACTTTTTAGTTTTCCCTCTCGGTTAGCGTGATTCTTGGATTTGTCTGTGCGTTTGTGTCCCTGTGTTCCCTGGGTGTTTGTCTGTCTGTTTTTATCTCCAGGGCTACCTCAAGAAACAAGCCAAAGTACACATGGTGGAGAGTCCCAAATACCGCTACGAGTAGGAGAATAAAATAAACAAGATCTCAACAAGAGAGACCAAGAGATACAATCCAAAGAACACTGTCTGAAAGGATAGGCCCTGGACAGTCAAAGAGTCTTCTTGGGTACAGTAGCGCTCACAGGTGCAGAGAGCATTATAAGTTTTTAAAACTAACAAGAGACAGAAAGCGAACCAAAATGACGAAATGAAAGAGCTCTCCTCCAAAGAAATCCCAAGAAGAATTGATAGCTAAAGAACTGCTCAAAACAGATATAAGCAGCATAACGGAACAAGATTTTAGAACAATAATCATAAAATTAATCGCTGGGCTTGAAAAAAGCATAAAGGACATCAAAGAAACTATGGCTACAACCAACATGGAAAACAAAAATAGACATGAGGAATTTAAAAATGTGATAAATGAAATCCATAATAAACTGGAGGTGTCCAATGCATGGATCAAAGAGGCAGAAAAGAGAATAAGTGATTTAGAAGACACCATTATAGAAAAACAAGAAGTTGACAAAAAAGAGACAAACTGATCCAGGAACATAAGAAGAATTCAAGAGATCACTGATACAGTCAACCGCAACAATATCTGTACCGTAGGAATCCCAGAAGAGGAAGAGAGAGGGAAAGGTGCTGAAGGACTCCTGAAACAAATTATAGCAGAGAACTTCCCCAACCTGGGGAAGGAAGTAAACGTTGACATGTAAGAGGTGCAGAGTACTCCCCTCAGACGTAATTTGAATCGATCTGCACTACATATCATAGTGAAAATTGCAAAATATATGGATAAAGAGAGAATTTTGAAAGCAGCTAGGGAGAAAAGGGCCCTAACATACAAAGGAAACTTATCAGAGTGGTACAGACCTATCTACTGAAACTTGGAAGACAAGAAAGGAATGGCAAGAAACCGTGAATGTGATGAACAGAAAAAATATGCAGCCGAGAATCCTCTATCCAGCAAGCCTGTCATTCACAATAGAAGGAGAGATAAAAGTCTTTACAAATAAACAGAAATTGAAAGAATTTGTCACCACTAGGGCAGCCCTACAAGAAATCCTGAGGGGGACTCTCTGAGGCAAGTATTGCAAGGGACGGACACACCAGAGACACCACAACAAGCATGAATCCCACAAAGGACAAAATGACTCTAAACCCACATATTTCAATAATAACACTGAATGTAAATGGGCTGAATGCACCAATCGGAAGACATAGGGTAGCAGAATGGATTAAAAAAAAAATCCATCTATTTGCTGTCTACAACACACGCATTTTAGATTGGAAAATACCTTCAGATTAACAGTAAGAGGATGGAGAAATATCTATCATGCTACGGGAAGTCAAAAGAAAGCTGGAGTAGTTATACTTATATCAGAAAAACTGGACTTTAAGTTGAAGACAATAACAAGGGATGAATAAGGGCATTACATAATAATTACAGGTTCCATCCTTCAGGAAGAACTAACAATTATATATGTTGATGCACCGAATATGGGAGCACCTAAATATTTAAAACAATCTCAAAAAGAAACAACCTTATAGATAAGAATGTGCTAATAGCAGGGGACTTAAATACTCCGTTTACACGATGGATAGTTACACCAGACAGAAAATCACTAAAGAAACAATGGACTTTAATGACACAATCGACCAGATGGATCTGACAGATATATTTAGAATTCTGCATCCTGAGGCCAAGGAATTCACTTTATTCTCAAGTGTGCATGGCACATACTCCAAGAGAGATCCCATAATGGGACATAAAGCAGACCTCAATAAACATAAAAGAATTGAGATCATACCATGCACACATTCAGATCATGATGCTTTGAAACTTGAAATCAATCACAGGAAGACGTCTGGAAAACCTCCAAAAACATGGAGGTTAAAGAACACCCTACTAAAGAATGAATGGGCCAATCAGGCAATTAAAGAAGTAATTTTAAAATATGGATACAAATGAAAATGAAAATACAACAATCCAAACTCCATGGGATTCGACAATGGCAGTCCTAAGAGGAAAGTACATTGCACTCCAGGCCTATTTCAAGAAATTAGAGAAAGCACAGGTGCAACATCTAACAACTCGCCTAAAGGAACTAGAGACAGAGCAACAAGAGCTCCCCAAACCCAGTAGAAGAAAAGAAATGGTAAAGATCAGAGCAGAAATAAACAACATAGAGACTAAAGAAAGAATTGAACAGATCCATGAAACCAAGAGTTGGTTTTTTGAAAAAATAAACAAAATTGACAAACCTCTAGCCAGGCTTCTCAAAAAGAAAAGCGAAAGCACCCAAATAGACAAAATCATGAATGAAAATGTACTTATTACAACCAACCTCTCAGAAATACAAGCAATTATCAGGGAATACTATGAAAAATTATATGCCAACAAATTGGACAAATTAGAAGAAATGGACAAATTCCTAAACACACACCCACTACCAAAATTCACACAGGAAGAGATAGAAAATCTGAACAGATCCAGAACTAGTGAAGAAATCGAATCAGTTATCAAAAATCTCCCAACAAATAAAAGCCCTGAACCTGACGGCTTCCAAGGGCACTTCTAACCAGACATTAAAAACGGAATTAATACCAACATTTTTCAAGCTATTCCAAAAAATAGAAATTGAAGGAAAACTTCCAGACTCATTTTATGAAGCCAGCATCACTCTGATTCCCAAGCCAGACAGAGACCCAGCAAAAAAAGAGAACTGCAGGCCAACATCCTTGATGAATACGGATGCAGAAATCCTCAACAAGAACCTTGCAAATCGAATCCAACAGCACATATAAAGAATTATCCACCAAAATCAAGTGGGATTCAGTCCTGGGTTACAGGGCTGGTTTAATATTCACAAATCATTCAATGGGATACATCATATCAACAAAAGAAAAGATAAAAACCATATGATCCTTTTGATAGATGCAGAAAAAGCATTTGACAAAATACAACATCGCTTCTTAATTAAGGTCATCGAGAAAGTCGGGATAGAAGGAACTTACTTAAACATCATAAAAGCCATCTGTGTGAAGCCCTCAGCTAACATCATCCTCAATGGGAAAAAACTGAGAGCTTTCCCCCTGAGATCAGGAACACGACAGGGATGTTCTCTCTCACCACTGTTGTTTCACATAGTGCTGGAAGTCCTAGCATCAGCCATCAGACATCAAAAGGAAATCAAAGCATCAAAATCGGGAAAGAAGAAGTCAAACTTCACTTTTCGCAGAGGACATGATACTCTACATAGAAAGCCTGACAGACTCCACCAGAAGCCTACTATAACTGATCCATGAATTCAGCAAAGTTGTAGGGCACAAAATCAACGTACAGAAATTGGTTGCATGCTTATACACCAACAATGAAGCAACAGAAAGAGAAATCAAGAAACTGACCTCATTCACAATTGCACAAAAAACCATAAAGTACCTAGGAAAAAACCTAACCAAGGATATAAGAGATCTGTATGATTGAAACTATAGAAAATTTAAGAAGGAAATTAAAGAAGACAGAAAGAAATGAAAAAACTCATGGATTGGAAGAATAAATATACATAAAATGTCATTACTACCCAAAGCAATCTACACATTCAATGCAATCCCAATTAAAATTGCATCAGCATACTTCTCCAAACTAGAACAAAGTATCCTAAAATTTGTATGGAACCATAAAAGACCCCGAATAGCCAAAGTAATACTGAAAAATAAAACTAAAATGGGAGGTGTCACCATCTCAGACTTCAGCCTCTACTACAAAGCTGTCATCATCAAGAGAGTATGGTATTGACACAAAAACAGGCACATTTTTTTGTGGAACAGAATTGAGAACTCAGAAGTGGAGCCAAAAGTATACAGCCAACTAATCTTTGACAAAGCAGCAAAGAGTATCCAATGAAGAAACGACAGCCTCTTTAACAGATGGTGCTGGGAGAACTGGACAGCAACATGCAGAATGAAACTAGATCATTTTCTCACACCATACACAAATATAAACTCAAAATGGATAAAGGACCTGAACGTGAGACAGGAAACCATCAAAACCCTGGAGGAGAAAGCAGGAAGCAAACTCCTTGACCTCCACTGCAGCAACTTCTTACTTGACACCTCCCCAAAAGCAAAAGAATCAGGAGCAAAAATAAACTGTTGGGACCTCATCAAATTAAAAGCTTCTGCATGGCAAAGGAAACAATCCATAAAACTAATAAGCAACCAACGGAATGGGAAAAGATAGCTGCAAATGACATATCAGATAAAGGGTTAATATCCAAATTCTATAAGGAACTCACCAAATTCCACTCCCTCCCCCAAGAAAACAACCCATCGAAGAAATGGGCAGAAAATATGAACAGACACTTCTCCAAAGACGACATCCAGATGGCCAACAGACACATGAAATGATGCTCAGCATTCCTCCTCATCAGGGAAATACCTATACAAACCACACTGAGATACCACCTCACGTCAGTCAGAGTGGCTAAAATGAGCAAATCAGAAGACTCTAGATGCTGGCGAGGAAGTGGAGAAACGGGCACCCTACTACACTTGGTCGGAATGTAAACTGGTACAGCTCCTGTAGAAAACAGTGTAGAGGTTCTTCAAAATATAACAATGGAAGTCTCCTGTGATGCAGCAATAGGACTGCTAGGAATTTACCCAAGGGATACAGGAGTGCTGATTCATAGGGGCACATGGACCCCAATGTTCATAGCAGCACCCTCAACAATAGCCAAAGCATGGAAAAAGCCCAAGTGTCCAGCAACAGATAAGTTGATCAAGAAGATGTGGTTTATCTATACGATGGTCTACTACATGGCAATGAAAAAAAATGAAATTTGGCCATGTGTAGCAACATGGATGGGCCTTGAGTGTGTCATGCTGAGAGAAATAAGTCAGGCAGAGAAAGACAAATACCATGATTGCATGTATAGGAGGATTAGGAGGAACTTAACTGAAGACCAAGGGGGAGAAGAAGGGGGGAAATAGTGGGTGAGAGGGAGAGAAGCAAACCATGAAAGACTCTTGAATACTGAGAACAATTTGAGGCCTGATGGGTGTGGGGGGGAGGGGAGACATGGAGGAGGGGAGGGGAGACATGGAGGAGGGAAGGGGAGACATGGAGGAGGACACATGTGGGGATGAGCACTGGGTGTTATATGGAAACCAACTTGACAATAAACTATTTGTAAAAAATTTAAAAAATTAAAAAAAATTTCCATCGTGTAAGACCCAATTCAGATGGAATTTCTTAGGTCATGGAAATCTACTCCCAGAACATCAGGAAATCTGCTAGCGTATATTTTCTGAATTTTGCTACCCTCTTTCTTTCTATTTAGTATCCAATTTGAAATTCAACTTCTGCAAATCAGCTGTTCTCTTTTCATTTTACCAATTCTGTACATCAAAAATTCTGCACGTATAATTTACTTGGACAACGTAATACCTATATGAAAAATGGAAACCAACTTTCTATTCCAAAAACAAAATTACGGTTAATGATTAAAACACCAGGGAACCAAAATATCTTATTATTCATTGGTTGTAAATTCTGAACTTTAAGAGATTAACTCTTGCAGAGCCTTAGAAGATAATAGTATACTTTTACTTGTAATTACATATTGAATTTATAATTCACTTAAAGACACAGTATTAGGTCTAAAGAGTTAGTATGACACCCAAATTACTTAGTACTCAAAAGACAAATGAGGCTTTAAATTTATATTATAAACACTAATGTTACTTTGGTGATGGGTTATATTCCTGGAAAATGTGCAAAAGAATGTAAGGGGAAATTGATTTCCCCATAGCAGTAATTTTATTGTAAAGAAGTTAAATTTTCAAATAGGAGCATTATGCTTAAGATTTTTATAGAAATGACTACATACTACATAAGAATAATCTCTTTAATTTTTGATATGTGTTGTATCTTTACTCTGTGCTAGTATTTAAAGCTTTCTAAAGGTAAACAGCATAACCAATTATGCACAAACTGCATTTAAGGTAATAGATTACTGCACAATGTTATTATATCTCTAAAAATATCTATCTTCTTTTTACTGAAACTATCAGGCTAAAGAGTCTTTTATCAGGGTTATAAGTTCCAGAATGTTATCTAATCAGATTTTGACAAGTATCTTGCACAGATGTGGAGGCAAATAGGTAAAACATTTTATGGTGACTTTTTAAAAAGCTGATTCAAGGAGATATATTTTCCTGTCCTATTTGTCTTGGATGATATCTCTGTAATAAGCATACAGATAAATGTTAAGATTGTTGTTCATTGTAATGCCTTAAACCAGACTCACTGATTTATTGAGCTGTTATCTCATAAGATCAAACATTCACCTTTCCACCAGCATTAAATAAGGCATCCCAGCATTCAAAATTCAAGAACATTCGTTCCTTATTTTAATGTTATGTTTTTCTCTCTCCCTACAATAGGGATTCATATGTCAAAAAAGCTCAAAAATTCCACTTTTATGGTAGCCAAATGAAAGATACATAAATTAATTAGACCACAAATCCTTTGCTTTTAGTCAGCAACTTCAAAGTAGGTGTTAGTATTTTGAACTGAAATATCTTTTCTCCATAGACAGCAGAATGTATAATTTCAAATAATTTCCTTTCCAAATCATGTCCTTAGAGTGGGACTGTCTAGACAATCATTCTGATAATGCCTCCACTAACTCCAAACATATCTGGAAACCTTTAATCAGTGCTTTCAGATGAAGGTTAATAAAATAAAAGAACACCAGTTTCATTGGGGCACCTGGGTGGCTCAGTTGGTTGAGCATATGACTTCACTCAGGTTGTGATCTCACGGTTCATGAGTTCTAGCCTTGTGTTTAGCTCTGTGCAGGCAGTGTGAAGCCTGGAGCCTACTTCAAATTCTGTGTCTCCCTCTCTCTCTGCCTCTCTCCCCTACTCTCTGTCTGTATCTCTCTCTCTCTCTCTTTCTCTCCCTCTTTCAAAAATAAACATTAAAAAAGGAAACCAGTTTCATTAATCTATAATCACAGAACTCTCTTCCATCTTAGAAACCTTGTCCTTCTTTCTTTTAATTTATCTTTTTTCAGTTTTCCCACCTTCTTCTTCCTTAGCAAATCTGTTCAAATGGATATTCTGAAGATAACCATGTTCCTTCTCCTCCTTGCATGCAAATAAAGGCTGTGTTATTTAAATTACAGGCATAAATGATGAGAATGAGGTATTGAGCTTCATACATGCCAAACTGAGAAGCTGAGGATTGCTTATATTGAAATCCTCCATAATGGCTCTGAAATAATATACATAACAACCAGAAAAATAAAGATAAGGAGATTGCCAGAAAGAGTACATATATTTCTCTCCCATTCATTTACAATGTGATACTATTTTCTGTTTCTAATGAAATTCTGTGAGCCCTACTCACAGAACTTTCTTGATAAACACAAATTTGTTCAGTGTTGTATAGTAATGTGTAAGAAGAAAGATATTCCAAAAAAGTCCCCCCAAATCTGAATTTCACAAGATGTTCATCTTTGAGCTTTTATTTTTTTGCCCATCCCCTTCATAACAACATTTTTATAGATATGTCCACTAAGGCAAGGGGATAAAAGAAATTTTGCACAGTGAAATAAACCATCAACAAAACAAATTAAAACAACCTACTGAATGGGAGAAGACATTTGCAAATGATATATCCAATAATATCCAACATATATAAGGAATTTCTACATATTACAACTTTATAACCTTCTTCTTTCATCTATTTATGAGTTTTATATAACCTACATTAAACCCTAAAATGTATTTAGTAGGAAATAATGAGCTATTTGTGTCTTTTATATCTCTGATCATTAAGACTGTAGATTCAGACAGTATTGATACTCTCAAGCAAATTATGTAGAAATGGTCTTGGTCTCATGAAGCTTAGCTTTGGTCTGTGTCTTCACCTTTAATGCCAAGTTTAATATTGACCTAGTAAAAGTAGCAACACAAATAGAAGGAATAACTTAAGTATATATGTGTATCAAGAAAAAATTTTGGCTCACCACTGTTTATCCTCAGGCAAGTTTTTCACCTCTCTGAGGTTCTATTTATTTGCTTATATTGGAAATTTCCACAAGTTTATTAGAAGGGCCAGATGAGGGGACCCTGGGTGGCTCAATTGGTTAAGCATCCGATTTTGGCTCAGGTCATGACCTCGTGGTTTGTGGGTTTGAATACCATGTTGAGCTCTGTGCTGACAGCTGGGCGCCTGGAGCCTGCTTCAAATTCTGTGTCGCCTTCTCTCTCTGTCCTTCTCCAATTCACACTCTGTCTCTCTCTCAAAAATGAATAAACATTAAAAATTTTTAAAAAGGACCAGATGAGAGGCTATATTGTTAAAGTACCCGTGAAATTCTGGTAACCCAGACTACAATAGTTATCCAATGCATTTTTAGTGAGTAAACAAATTTCTATGCCCATTATTCAGTAATAGGTTTGTGGTTCTGAAATTTATGCACACATTGCATAAATTGTCATCCCCTCTTTACCTGTGCATTTATTTATCTCTTAAAAAGATTGAAGAATTTTACTCTCACAAATAAAATTATTCATATAAAAGAAATTTACTTTTACATCTTGGAAAAGATTCATGTATTTATTGTATCTTATTAACAATATATTTACTGAAGAAATGTTTAAGATAAAATATACAATCTCCATTTGGTTGAAAACATCTGTAAACATCTAGATTTCTTAAGAAAGTATCTTGAATTTCAAAGAGGAAACAGGCAAACTCTATCTTTCCTTCCTCTCCCACATTTCTTACACTCTGCCTCCAGGATTACATCCCTGGGACCACAACTATCACACAAGAAAATTTCCATTGTTCACTAATTTCCATTAAACAAATTGTCTGGCTCGTCATTCTGGCCTTTGGATAAAGCTAGGAAACATAGTTAAAGTCACAACTGAAGAATTATTTTATTTTTAGCTAATCATTGATGAACCACTCTCCCTGCTCATAAGGCGGGAACGGGTCACAGAGTTGCCATGGCGAGATAGTTGGTCACGAAACTCTGAAGCCATGAAATAATAAAGAATTGGATCCAAAAGACAACAGAGACTTGCAAGGCATAGACAAAAGGGGTGGAAATACAGTGTGCTTTTTACAATGGGACAACTGCTAATGATGGTTTCCTTCACCATAGTGTAAAAAAAAAAGTTAATATGATAAGGAGTGAAGCAGATGAAAAAGACTGCAGCACACATAAAAACCATCCGCAGTGCTTTCTGCCTCTCACTGATTCCTTGGAAAGCCATTGGTGGCTGCCTCAAGGATATAGTAGTTTTCCAGGTACACCATGCGATGATAACTACTGGGACCACAAATCCTGCCAGTTCAGCAACTGTAATCATTCCAACCAAAGCCACTGTATTCATTTTCTTGTAACCAAGATCAGCAAAACAAGACTGATTGTTGTTGGATGAGTAGGTGCTTCTCAGAAGGGGAAATGGTAAGCAGGCAGTTCCCACGATGATCCATATGGCAGCACTGATGCCTACATCATACCTACGCTTCCAGTCTCTCGCCCTAAAGGGCTGGAGGAGAAAGAAACATCTCTGAAGGCTGATGCATGTCAAGAAACAAATGCTGGCATACATGTTGAGATACTTCAGGTAGAAGCACAGCAAGCAAAGGGCCTTTGGGAAAGGCCAGTGGTGGCTGATGTAATAGTAAATCCGGAGAGGTAAGGACAGCACGTGAGCGAGATCAGCCACAGAGAGATTGATCATGAAAATGATGGCTTTATTTTTCTTGCTGATGAAGCGGCACAGAACCCACAAGGCTGCAGTATTGGTCAAAAGACCAGGGATGAATATGAGGATGTAAGTAGTTGCATAAAGGGAGTTCTGAAATGTCACATTAATAGCACTGCAGTCAGTCTCAGCATTGCTGGTATTGTTGCTACCCATGTTGAATATTTCAGTATATTCATCAAGGTAAGCCGTGGAGTTAAAATCCCTGCATAATCAAAGAAAAAAAAAGAATATAATGACTAACAAGTTCTATAGCCAACACCCAGATTCTTTTATACTTAAAGAAAACAGAATATTAGAATTATAAAAAGAAAAACCTTGTTTACAGATGAAAGAGCAGATGTTCAAGGAAGATATATTAGTTGTCCAAGGTCATCTAATGAATCAGTTTGAAAACGTTGCAACTGTCCCCAAACTGCCCTCTGAGATTGCCTAAATTGTGTCTTGCAGGCAAGGACATCCTAAAATGTTTAGTCTCATAGTCTTACCGCCACAAAAAAAAAAAAAAGTATGGTATTTCATTTTGTTTCTTTTTTATCAAAAATTTTCTTGCCCCAAGGCCTGGTTAAAGTGAATAGTGCTTACTCATTTACGATTGCAATGATAGAAATTATGGGACATCTGGGTGGCTTAGTTGGTTAAGCGTCTGACTTCAGCTCAGGTCATGATCTCACAGTTTGTGAGTTGGCGCCCTGCATTGGGCTCTGTGATGACAGCTCAGAGCCAAGAGCCTGCTTTGGATTCTGTGTCTTCCTCTCTCTCTGCCTTCCCCCTCTCATGCTCTTTCTCTTTCTCTCTCTCTCTAAGAAATAAATAAACATTGAAATTTTATATTAAAAAAATCCAACCTCACCTCACCTTTTATGTCCTCTTTCTTCTCTTTTGTCTACCACCTGCCCCATTGGGTTTTGACTTCCTACCTTGGTACTCCAGCACTTGGAAAATTGCCCTGCCTCTCAAGCCTGCATTGATAAGGCTGGCTAAGTTTCAAGACTTGAGAACACTACCTCCTTATTATTCTATCACAATATAATAGGTGGTTCTTATAATTTCCTTCTCTCTCTTTTTCTCTCTCTCTCTCTTGTCTTAGGTTATATTCCAATTTACATGAAAAATATCATTAATGCATGAATTTAGAAGCTGAACTAGGAATTCTCCTTATGTGATATGGAATTTTCTGCTTAAGAATTTTGTACTGGTATAACATCATGGACATGGCAAATTATCCAACAGTCCCAGTAAACATTGATTAGGGAACCAGAAACTTAGGCCACAAAAATCATTTATTGGAAACAATATGAAACTTAATACTTTTTTCATTCAAATAGTCTCCATAAAAATTTTTAAGAATTGAATTTTCCTTAATCTCATTTTACATTTCAGTGAGGTTTTTATTATGTATTATACATAGAACATGGGGAATGTAAAGTCATCTTTAGGACTTCTCAAGGTCTGGTCATGGATTTATGCAAGCTGCCTGAAAATAATAAGAAAGCAACAGCTTCATTATTTTACTTTAACATTCTTTTAGAATTTTATATTGGAAAGAACCTTTAAAATTATTTTATTCTGCCTTAACAGGATACATGTAGAAGAAATAAGACCAAGAGAGAAGTTTATTAGAGATACAAAGCTACTAAACAGAAGATCTAGGACTTCAAATGGTAGTACAAGGAGCCTAATACTTATAAACACCCTTCCATTCATTTGTTTCCCTCTCAAAAAAAAAAATTACAAACATAGCTTCCGTTCATATTACAAGAATGTTTGCTGAGATTAGAGCTAGAAGTGGAAGAAATAAAGGAGTGAGATTTTTCCTTAGGTGGAATAGCACTTTTGTTGTTTTAATTGTTTCTATTTTGTTTTGGTAAGTTTACAAAACAAAGGAGTGGTTTGCTTTCAGATTCTCCTCATAAGTAGCAGAATCACTTTCTATATCATTTTAAGTCTTATTCCAGACAATAGAAATGTGAATTAAAAACAGAACCCCAGGGGCACCTGAGTGGCTCAGTCAGTTAAGCAAGGGATTTTGGCTTAGGGCATGATATCACGGTTCATGAGTTAGGGCCCTGCATCGGGGCCTGTATCGACAGCTCAGAGAGAGCTTGGAGCCTGCTTCAGATTCTGTGTCTCCCTCTCTCTCTGTCCCTCCTCTGTTCACACTCTGTCTCTCTCTCTCAAAAATAAACATTAAAACAATTATAAATAAAAAATAAATAAATAAATAAATAAATAAATAAATAAATAAATAAATAAAAGCAGAACCCCAAATGATTAATCCACATATAAAAGAGAGTCAAAATTCTGAGCTACCATTACTCTACTATTACTTTCACTTTCCCTCCCTTAATATTTTTCCTCCCTACTTGTCCTGTGATATGTCCTGAAATGTCATGCAGTCATCTTGCTTATGTATGTATTACTTTGAACAGAAAGTAGGACGTTCACAGGTGAAAAGAGGAAATAATTATCATGATGTGACTATCAGCATTGCACCCCAGAATCTGCTATGCAGTTGTTCACACGCATTATTCAATTTCATTCTCACAGCCATCATAAGAGGTAAGTACTATTATTACTCTGCAGATGAGAGATAAGGTAATCGAAATTCAGAAAGATGCAGTAAATTTTCTGAGGTAACAAACTTAGTAAATCGTAAAAACTGGATACACTATTATGTCTTACTTTCTCCAAAGTCTATGCTATTTCCACTACACCACTTGCTTCTCTCTGCTTAGGAGGGACGACTTAATAGAATGGGGTTTATGACATTCTTGAGGGCACATTATAGAAGAACCTTTCTAATCCTATAGTAAGACCTCATAATCTTATAACACTAAGATTAATTAGGTTAATAAGATATAACTAAACACCTGTCCCCACACATAACACCTATCTATCCTCAACATCCACTTTGACTTCATTATTAGCAATGTTTCTACTACTACCTATTATCCATACAAAAACTGTGAGAAAGCAAGGAAAGATGCATAAATTGAATTACAGTTCCAAGAACTGAGAACATCTCACACCCACCCAAATCACACTTCCACTTTTTTACTTTATAGACATGGCTGTTTGTTACTGCTTCACTGGTGTAGAAAGTTTCACTTACTAAAGGGGGATGTTCCACTGTGTTAAATAACAGAGACCTATTAAGCCAGAACAGCAAACTAGAGATCAAGTTCACACCATCTTTTTTTTTTTTCCTGTGGGTTTTTATCCGTTTGTAATTCAGTTTAATGTGAGCTTAGAAATTTGCGTGTTCTGCTTTCCAAAACCTCTTGACTAGACTGAAGGGAAGATAGGGTGGTTTGGGCCCAAATCTGGTGACAATTAAATGGAAAATATCCATGGTGGCATGAAGCTGGGGTACTTGTTTTCAGAAGGACGGAAATATAAGCTCTCTCAGGGAACATTTAGCTTTCTGTGGACAATCTGTGACATTTATGAAATTTAAGAAAGGAGAACAACCTAAGAAAACACCGACAGAAAAAATGCTGAATAGAAGGGCTAAAACTGGAGTATGTTCCTTCTCTCTGTCTCTGTTCTTGCCACTGTCTCTGTTTCTCTTTGGTTCTAGCTCTGTTGTTGACTATTTCTAGTTGGCTTGTGCCACCTCTGTTGCCAATTTTTCTCCTCTGCAACCTAGACATATCTTTGATTCCTGTCTAAGAAAAACGTGTAAGATTGGTAATTCAATCTTGAGTCTGAACTCCCCCGCTCAGTAAGTGCCATGACTCTCCTCCCAGACACTCAAGCTGAAAAGTAGTGATTTATCCAACCCCTATAACTATACTCCCTCCATATCCAATCATAAAATTGGTGATTCTCCCTTATAAAAATCTGTACAATCCATCTACACTTCCACTGTTGCCATCCTAATCTACATCACTGTTATTCTTCTTGACTATTGAAACAGATTGATTTAGCAGACTTTCTACACTTCAGTTTCACCCCCTGTAGTCCATTCTCCATACTGTGTCTAACACTAATATTAATTTTGGCTACCATTTATTGAGACCTACCATTTATTTGCAGACTAAGCACTCTTCACATATTATCTCATTAATCCTCATAGCAGCCCTATGATTATTTCCATATTACTGATGAGGAAACTGAGACCAAAAGAAGTTAAATAAGTTGCACCAAAGTCACAAAACTTGCACAGTATAGAGGTAAGATATTAGAATTGGAACCTATGCTTGTTTCCATACTCTCTTACCTTTGTCGTGGCACTCACTAACCCCTTCTAACACTTTCTATACTGTGGTCCAAATAACCTTCTTTGACATATGTCATTCTACTCCATAAAATTCTTTGCTGGCTTTCTATTGTATGAAAGCCAAACTTCTCATCATGGCCTAAAGGCCATAGCTAATATGTCTCCTGTGCCCATAAACATCACTTAAATACATTATTTTCTTTATTCTCTATATTTTAACTACACTGAGATGAATTCAGTTTCTAGAACAAGCAAAGCTTTTTTTTTTTTTTCTTCTTCCTGACAGCACCCTCTACATATATTTCCTCTGTCTGTAATTATTTCCCTCCAGGTCGTCATGTCTGATTCCCTTTGAATATCAGTTTTCATATGAGAGAGATCTTCACTGCCAATACTATCTAGGTAATCCTGCACATCATTATATACTCTTAAACTCTCTGTTCCTTCTCTTCATAGCATCAGCATTTGTAATTTAAAGGTTCATTTACTTGTCTATTGGCTTTTTCACCCACTATGCCATTAGTTTCATTAGGATCATAGCAAGATCTGTTATGTTAATCACCATATAATCAGAGCAGCCTATTACTTAGTATGTACTCAGAGAGAAGTTATATAATTGGATTGAAATGTAGATAATAGTTTAAAATCTCTATTTGGACCCCTCAAGCAAAAAAGCAATCTCAGATATGTCAACTAATACATTTCTGCTGCCTGTTATTTCCCTATGATGTTTTCTGATTTCGGTTGTTATCATCAACATTCCTTGTACCTATCCTTTTCAGAAAATATATACCTATAGAAGCTTGAGAGAAAAGCAAAACAATTAATTTGAAAATTACAAGTAGTCAGACATATCCTATGGGTAGAAATCAGTACCACCCAAGTTCTCAGAGTATCATTGAGAGTACTATCTGGACCTCAGAAAGAAGCTAGTCTTTGTGGTCTACTTCTACAAGGATCACAACCATTTGTTTTTCTAGACTGTCATTATGCAAAGGGTAAAACTGCCTCATCTCATCAGCAAATAACTTCCCACCCACCTATGCATAGGAACCGAAAGAGGAGTGAGAAGGATGCATCTGCAATCCCCAAAGCACACATTAAAAGTAAACATAAAAAGGGGCGCCTGGGTGGCTTAGTCGGTTAAGCGACCGACTTTCGCTTAGGTCATGATCTCGCGGTTCGTGGGTTCGAGCCCCGCGTCGGGCTCTGTGCTGACTGCCAGCTCAGAGCCTGGAGCCTGTTCCAGTCTGTGACTCCCTCTCTCTCTGACCCTCCCCTGCTCACGCTGTCTCTCTCTCT
>JAESUZ010002541.1:0-392505 GCA_017311185.1 Proteles cristata cristata | reverse complement strand
TGAGCAGGGGAGGGTCAGAGAGAGAGGGAGTCACAGACTCTGAAACAGACTCCAGGCTCTGAGCTGGCAGTCAGCACAGAGCCTGACGCGGGGCTCGAACCCACGAACTGGAGATCATGACCTAAGCGAAAGTCAGATGCTTAACCGACTAAGCCACCCAGGCACCCCTTAAGTTCTTTATATACCAGATTTTTCTCCTTTATCCCCACATCTATGATGTGTGTGGAACAAATTCTGCCTAATTTGTCATGTCATTTTCTTAATTGAGGAAAAATACACATAACACGAGATTTCCCATTTGAACCATTTATAAGTGTACAGTTGAGTGACATTAAGTAGATTCACACTATGTGCTATGCATCAGCCCTTTCCATCTCCAGAGTTTGTTCATCTTCCCCAACTGAAACTGTACTTATGAATTTTACTACTCCGAGTACCTCATATCAGTGGAATCATGTAGTATTTATGCTTCTGTGACTGGTTTATTTCCTTGACATCACATCCTCAAGCTTCTATCACTTCAATGACTTCAGACCGCCACATCTAGCTTTTTTTTTCTTTTTTGACTGCCACGTGTGCAAATTACAGTGACTTTACACCTGTTGCCACAATGGAAACAGACCTCCGTTGATTTTTTTTCTGTGCCCAACATTGTACAAAGTTTACACCCTATCATGTATCTTATTCTAGAACACTAATAATGGTTTTACTTCTCAGATCAATAACTGTATATCCTAACTGATATATAACTGATACACCTTCATTGGGACTTGAAGTTTTGACCATAAAGTGTCCTTCTTTGTTTCACTTGGTGTTTTTTGTTCTACTTTGATATTAGGATCACAGCTCCTGCTCTTTTTAGATTTGGGTTTTCTTTTATGAACACATTTGAATTTTTTTTAATAGGCAAATTAAGCCCGTTTGTAAATGATAATAGTGATATGGTTTGGTTTCAATTCTGTCATATTATTTCTTTTACAATTACTGCATGTATTGTACCATACTTACTGTGGGTTTTGTTTTTTGTTTCATTATCTAATATGTATTCTGTGCTGCTTAAAATTTTTTTTCTCTTAGGGTTTTAGATAGGGTTTCTAATACTTGGGGATATTTACATTTTGCTTTGTGGTTAAGTTTTCATTTTTATATCACCCTTAGTTCCTTCGTTTCTTAACCTTTTTAAAAGTTTATTTATGTATTTCGAGAGACAGAGAATGAGCAGAGGAGGGGCAGAGGATCCAAAGCAGGCTCCAAGCCGATAGCAGAGAGCCTGGATGCGGGGCTTGAGCTCACAATGCTTAACTGACTGAGCCACCCAGGCGCCCATATCTTAACCTTGTAGCATCTGGCCTATTCATTTTAGGTCTCACATAGATGAGATCATTATGTGACTATCATTGTGTGACTTTTATCTATTATCTATTTAATAGACAATGATAGGATTTTGTTTTCCCTTTTCTCTCCCCCTTCAATTCCTTTAGTGGCACCTGTTTTACTTAATCAGAAAGTATAATATGTACATACTATTCTTCTACCAATAACATATATAAATGCTCCCCATCAGTCATTTTGCGATTTCCTCCATTTTCTCTTGGCTAGGGGAAGCTCATTCTCCAGGAAAGGCATATAATGGTCTCTGGATTTTTGCACTCAGGTCCGATCTGTCTGTCTGGAGCTGGACACAAAAGTCATTGGCTGGTATTTTCTTGTGTTGAGTTTCTTGTAAATGTTGCTCCATGTTGCTTTGCACTGTATTACTCTACAAGTAATCTGATCTTGTTGCCTTTAAAATCTAATCATTTTACTGAGATATGTTTGGAGCCGATTATCCCAGCACAGTTTCCCAAGGTACATGAAAGTCATTTTTGACATGTAATTCAAATGTTCTGTTATTTCTGAATTCTTTCCTAGGATTATAGCTTTACCCCATCTTTAATTTTATAATTGATGTACTGTATAAGCGACACCGCATAATGATTTGACTAACATATATTGTGAAATGATTACCACAATAAAGTTTAGTTAATACCCATCATATGTATCCATATGAGATATGAATACAAAAAAGAAAAAATGTTTTTTTCCTTGTAATGAGAACTCTTAGGACCCACTCAATAACTTTCAAATGTATCATACACCAGGGTTACCCTGTATCTATTATAATAGAGTTACCATGTTGAACAAGACATCTGGGATTGCAGTTTTAATATTCAGTCTCACTGGCGTTTCTACTTTGAGGACTCCAGTTATATGTATTTTGGTTCTTCTTTCCTGTCTTTCGTTTCCACCACTTCTCTCTGAACACTTTTCACTTCTTTATCTCCTTTTTAACTTCTTGATTATTTTCTTGCCATTCCTCAGTGTCCTTTTACATATTTTTGACTATGTTCTTCCTTGGACATTTTGTAATTATTCTTTGCTTCTTGGATAGTTTTATCTTATTTTCAGTTTCTTTCCTGAATTGGTCAACTTTGCTTGCATTTCTTCCTAATTTTTTTCTTAGTTTTTGAATTTTGGATTGTAGTTGTATAGATGTATGCATATGTGCAGACACGTGTGAGTCCAAATACATGATACCTTGCTCAGTTTGGTAGTTTGATGTATGGTGTTAACAATTCTTCCCACTTCATGGTTTCGTGTGTGTGTGTTTTCATCAGCTGAAAATGTTAGGATTCATTTTTTCATCATAAGAAATGCAATTAATTTTTTGTTTTCTTTTTGTGGTGGCGGTGTATGCAGTCGACTTGATGTTATTCTGTTACTAGGAATTTTGACACAGGGCTCCTAGTTCAGGAATGTTCTCTTCTATCTGAGCAGTGAAGTGCAGTTTTTAATAGATAACGGGCTGGGGGAGGGACTGGCTGTCTTTTATTTCTGCAGGATCTTCAATTTGCCCCCTTTACTCCTTCTTTTCCTTCACTGCCAGGCCTCCAAAGGGCATTACCCTTTCTTTCTTTATTTGACTTCTCCCAGAAGCAAGGCTTCTTTAAGGTGGCCACCTTCTGTCCCATTCTCTTTCAAGCCTCTTCCCTGTTAAGTACCCGACCTGTGTTCAGTTTTTAGTGCTTGGTGTTGGACTTTCTCTTTGTAGAGGATTTAAGTCTGGACTTCACTTAAGTCCTTGGCAACAGTGGAGGGAGCTCTGGCAGAATTTGATGTCTTTTCTTTCTTCTACTTAAGAAGTAATTAGAAGTTCAGATCACGGCATTCCCTCTCCAAGGCGCGCTGACGGCTTGTTTGTGTTTGTATTTTGCTGAAGATGTGAATTAGAGACTCAGATTCGGGCAGCTGCCATTATCCGCCAGACTGGGTAGTCCCCAAATCACTTTTGAAGTATCGAGTGCCAAGTAACATTTCTCTCTTTCCTGGGAGCACGGGAAACTTCGCGGGTTGCAAGGGCATCGTCAAGGTGACAGAGATTCGATTACAAGACGGAAGAGTCTTCCTAAGATGTTGATGTGGTAACTCTCCTTTCCTCTTTTAAGAAAGCAGCAAATGAAAAAGAAAAGATTTAATATATATATTATATTTAATATATATTACATATACAATATATATACATGCATATATATTATATATATATTGCTTCCCTTCTTCCTCCTTCATGGTTATTAAAAACAAAAGAAAACAAAATAATCCTGCTATTCAAGCGCTGTCCACCCTCGGAAAAAATGTTCCACTGACCTCTCTTATTCGACCTCTAGCTCCCGCCCCCTCCGCCCCACCTCTGACTAAGTAAATACATAAAATTGACACCTGGGGGTCGGGGATATTTTGCGGCAAGATTAGTAAGAAAACTGCAGCGAGCAGCCGCAAAGTCGTGTCCGGGAGGCGGGTTTGCACCAAAAAACTCAGGTGGGCCGGCTAGCGGTAAGAGCGAGCCTGTTAACGGTCTGAGGAGGTCCCAAAGCCCCAGGACCGGAGGGGTGACAGCCTCGGGGGGGCGGCGCCAGGCAGCAGCAACCGACGGCGTCCCCGCTGCGTGTGCACGTGTGTGTGCGCACGTGTGCGCGCGCTCCGCCCGGTCCCGGGCAGCCACCTGTCACTCACGGGGGCGCGGAGGGCAGCGGCGGGGAGGACGCAGAGGAGGCGGGGCGGCGGCCCGGGCGGGGCGGCGCCGAGGCCGGGCCCGCGGAGGCCCTCCCTGGCCGAGCCCAGCGTGCTGCAGCCATGGAGACGCGGTAATCCCCTCCTCCGGCCCGCACCCCGGCCCCCGCAGCCGCCGCCGATTGGTCGCCCTTTGCTCCCTGACCCGCTCGCCGCCTCCGAGGCCGCCGCTTCCTGCTCGGGCGCCGCGCCGCGCTCCCGGGCCCGGGGCGGAGCTCGGGCGCCGAGCGCGCGCCGCCCCCGCCGCGGCCGAGCAGCAGCCCGCGCCGGAGGAGGAGCCGCCGCCGCGCCCTTCCCCTTCCTCCGCTCCTCCCCCGGCCCGCTCCCCGCCCGCGCCGGCCCCAGGCAGCACTCGCGAGCAGCGGCGGCCGCGGCCGGCGGCCGAGAGGGGAGAATGCGGCGGCGCTCGCGGATGCTGCTCTGCTTCGCCTTCCTGTGGGTGCTGGGCATCGCCTACTACATGTACTCGGGGGGCGGCTCCGCGCTGGCCGCGGGCGCGGGCGGCGGCGCCGGCAGGAAGGTGAGTGGGGCGCCCTGCCCGGGCCCGGACCAACCCCCCCTCCCATCCCAAGCCCCCGACTCCCTTTCCTCCGCCGGCCCCTCCCGCGCCGACGCGCCCCCCGCCCGGCTGCGGACCCCCTGTTCGGACGTGGCTGCGGGGCAACGAGGGGGCCTCCCGCCCCTCCGGCTCTCCTCGGTCCCGACCTCCGCTCGGGCCCCCGCTCCCCGCCCCGGGCCTCCCGGCCGAGTCCCCCGGGGCAGGGGGCGCACCCGGCCCCTCTGCGCTCGCCCTACTCCGGAGAGGGCAACCCTGCGCGGCCCCGCACGGCTGGGGGCCCCCAGACGCCTTTCTCGTCGCCCCCCGGCCCCCTCCGTAGACGTCCCCCTCCGTCTGCCACACGTAATTGAAGTTGAGTCCTGTCCGGCCGCCGGGAGCACCGTCCCCTGCGGTGGGAAGTTTAGCGGCGGGGGTGTGGGACACACAAAAGGGGGTGGGAGGAGGGGAGGGAGCGGCGGCTGCCTTTCCAAAGTGTCATGTGCGGGAGAGAGGAGTCCAAGTTTCTTTTCATGCGTTTGATAGGAGCCGCTGCAGATCGTCACCCCTTTCCTCGTCACCCCGCGGCGGGGAGTGTTGGGGGGGTGCCGCTCGGGGGTCTCTGCCCCTTGCGCTGCCATTTACCTCTGGGAGTGGGGGGCGCAGCCGGCCCCGTGCGGGATAAAACAGATCACCGGGCGGGTGTCCGCGGAGGGTCCCCGCGCCTCTGCGCCCCGAGTGCGGCGGGCCACCGACACCCCCGCCCGCGACCTTCCCACCTCGGCCCCGGCTTTGGCTTCTGCCGGACTCAGCCCTCGCGCGCGACCCGGACGTGGCCTCCCGCGCTGCCCGGTTCCGCGAGGATGGTGTCCCTGTTCTGTGGGTGCTTTGAGCAGGCTCTCAAGGGCCGGGCGGTTAGGCTGTGGAGACCGTGTACGCCACTCTGGACAGCCCGGCGTATCCGGGTGGGAATCAGGCGGCCAGAGGAGCCCCGACGGCACGGAGAGGAGAGCTTTGGCCGTGGCCGTGCTGCCGGCGGGGTTGTGGTGTTTGGTGTCTGATAGGCTTTGAAAGCAGCGGCGTATTTTCCACAATACTGGAACCCTCATTGCTGTGATGTTTGGTGGACCCAGAGGTGGACCACGGGTTGGTGTACCAGGGAATGGTATTCCGGAACAAGCCAAACGGGACTCACTTCGTTAAACGGGACTGACTGTGTTGAACGGACTTTTTTTTAGCCGTGAAGTCAGACCATCAAAGTCTGCGATGGGGTTTGACTGCTTCAGAGGTTTCCCTCCTTCTTTGTTTGTTTGATTGATTCATTCATTCATTCATTCTCACTTGAAGGTATTAGATGGAGATATGTATCTTGTTTGAATCTTGGGAAATTGCGTGGGGTTGCTTTGTCTGAGGGAGCAGAAATGGAAAGTCGTTCGGGGTGCTGAATTGGCCTAGTGTAGCTCTGAGGTAACAAACAGTGTGCTTTTAGCCCGATTCTTTTTGTAATATGGGCAACTGGACTGCTGTATACGTACCCCAAGGCTCTCGTTTATTCTTGGGGGGTAAAGAGCGGAGCATATCCAACAGGAGCAGTGTGGCCCTTTGAAAACTGTGCTCGTGTTAACCTGGAATTATTTTGAAAACTTTTTGCTGTGCAGTAAACCAGGTCTTGGCAGGTCTGCATGGCCCGGTGGGCTGGTGTGACCCGACAGAGCCTTCTGCCTTTCACGCGAAAGGAAAACAAACAAATAAACCGCACTGGTATTTCTCTTCTCCCTGGCTTGCCACTTTCATTAGATCTTGTGATTAGAAACAGCAACCCTGTGGCCTTGACATCCAGATAACCTGACATGTCCCCTGTGGGCTTCAGCTGCGGGTTTTTGGGGGGATCTTCTCTGTTAGCCTCTGAAGTTGTATCCTTCATTAAAAGGAAAAGAAATCTAAGAACCCTTTGTGACCTGGTGGAAAGGAAGAGATCAGGTAGGAAAGAATGCGTGGGAAACGAACAATTATACATGGATTGGTGATTTGGGATTCTATTCTTTCTGTCAACGAACCATAAAATTTAATCCTGGCCCTTAGAATGGTTTAGTGATTTGTCTGTTCAGGAAGGGGTGTGTAAATGCAGTCACTTTTGAAATCACAGTAAAAAACTCATTAACTTAGTGTTGTGGACGCTGGTGTAAAAGTCCGAGCCCTGAGACTGTCCTGGAGGATCTGAGTAGAAAACCCCACTGTCATGAATTTCCTAACCTAGAGTATAAAACTATGTAGTCTTCCTCCCTCCTGAATTGTTTCCATGGATCTAAAGGCGAAAAAGTCTCTCTTCAAATTTAGTTCATCCTTATGATAAAAGGAAATATGTAGATTTTTTTTTAGCTTGTAAAGTATGGACATAAAAAAGATAATGTGGTATGCAAGACAGAATTTAAATACTAGCTATAGTTTTTGGGTGCAAGTGGAGTGAATGTTTCTTGTCTTGCTTCATACTCTGCAAGTCCACGCTCTCGTTCTGTGTTTAATGAGTCTCTCTCGGCCCTGATGATTTGCACGGGGTACCAGGCTTCAGTATGGGACTTTGGGCGATTGTCTGATGGGAGCCTGCCTGGTGTTTCTGCTGAAGCAGCACCCCTGCCGGGGCTTGTCACCGTGTGCCCTGCCTGTTAAATAACTCATCCCAGGACCGCTATTCTCCATTGGGCGAAACCCAGAAAGCCTCCTCACCTGATTGCAGATCTAACAAAGTGAAGACGAGCAGGTGCTCAAATACATCCTGGGCATTGCCACGCCATTTGGGACTCAGCACTGAGGCAGGCCGGGTGCGAGGTCAATCAGTTTCTGCGTAATATTGTTTAAAATTATTTCCTTTCCATTTATGTAGATCACTCCTCCCAGAGTTTGCTCTTTTCCCCTTAAATGAATAATTGGCACTTCAAGGATGTCTTTCCTGTGAGCATCTTAAATGCTTTACAATTTTAATCATGTGAAGTCTGCCCCTCGGGGCCTTGGCATGTCGGCAGTGGGTGAGGCCATAGAAGAGAAGAAGGGATTTCTGTTGAAACGCACACCTGCCTCTGGGTAAAGTGTGGCCATTGAGGATGGAAAGGGAAGCATTTCCCAATATGGAAGTTGGTCGCAACTAAGAGCACGTGGAGCCTGAGGCCTCTGATCTGTGCTGCTCATATCCTCAGGAGGGAAGGGAAAGCATTAGCTGAAGGGCATGACCGAGGGTCTGGGCAGCCCGTTCACTTCCCACCAGCCTTCCTTGATGCTTCCAGATGCTGCAGCCCTGGCCCTGCGGGCTCAAGGGGAGAGGACTTTGGGAGTGAGCCTGTAGGAGGCACGTGGGGCTGGACGGAGCAGTGGGTGAGCGTGGTACACGCTGAAGGGGACAGTAAGGTGTGAAACTGGAGTTAGGGACTAGACTGTAGAGGGCCTCATGTGCCAAGTTGTCTTGCTGGCTCTTTTTTTTTTTTTAATTTTTAAATTTTTTTTTTTTTTAATTTATTCCTAGGAGAGAGAGAGAAAGAGACAGCGTGAGCAGGGGAGGGTCAGAGAGAGAGGGAGACACAGACTCTGAAACAGGCTGGCAGTGAGCACAGAGCCCGACGCGGGGCTCGAACCCACGAACCGCGAGATCATGACCCAAGCGAAAGTCGGGTGCTTAACTGACTAAGCCACCCAGGTGCCCCTGTCTTGCTGGCTCTTAATGTGGCTGATCACAGGGAGACAGTAATGTGTTTTGAGCCGGGGAGTGGACATTCACAAGAAGAGGAACGACGTGAGTTCAGTTATTGGCACTGAGGGACCCTAGCTCTCGACCCGCTTCTGCTTAGTGACCGTTACTAATTTACTGAAACTCTCTGACCCTTTGTTTCTCATCTGTACAGCAGGGATAGCCATTTTCACCTCTGAGGGTTGGCAGAGAGCTAAATGCCATTAGTAGGTGTTGAGAAATAGTAGACACCGAATGAATGGTTTTGGGGGGGGGTTGGGGGAATAAGGAAAAGGAAAAACCGCAAATGACTCCTTGAAAACACAGTGAACCAGGAATCTTAAGTGTCTTCTTGCTCTCTGGAAAATCGTTGACGGTTTTATTTTTTGCTTTCATCCTTTACCCATTCCTCCCAGATTGATTTGTTTGGTTCCTTCGGGCTTGTACTGAAAGAGCCTTGAGTGACATTAAGGACTGCCTTCTTGGGAAGGGGTCAGGACATGCCAGCTCTCTCGCGGCCAGCTGTGCTGTCAGAGCGGGGTCCCCGCCTGTGGGCAGCCCGCAGGAACGTTTGGGTGGAACACACACACCTTTCTGTGGTGGTTGTGTGAACCGCCAGAGTGTCTCTGTGAGCGTGTCCCTAAGTGGAGACTCCCCACCTGGAATCCGGGGGCCCTACGCAGCCTTGTGTCTCCTGTCAGGAGGGGAGATGGCCAGTATTTCTCTAGTGTGAGTGGCTTGATTGAACATGAGGCTGCCATGTGCTATTGTGGGGAGGGGGGATTCTGTGAGCCTGTCTGTGGGTGGAGGCGCAGGAGGGGACCCGGAGCACACCTAGCCAGCCCTCTGATCAGTTTGGAATATAAGGGAATTGTGTTTGAAATGGGGGTGTGAGGCTGAGGTAGGGAGGACAGTAGTGGGGGGAAAACGCTACAGCCAGAGAATCGTGGCACCGGAATACGAGCTCTTCTCTGGGGAAAGTCCGGTGTCCCTGTTCCGGAGCTGCACTGTGGCCGCCTCTGGGTGCTGGGACGTGAGGGGGACAGGTCGTGACTGGTAAGCAGTGCAGACATAGCGTGTGCTCCCCTCAGCCCGCTTGCAAACGCAAGAAAGAAGCCAGTGTCCCCAAGGGTTGGCTTGCTTAGGCCTCGAGGTAGGGCTGGGGAGACCTGGCTGTTAGAGGTTGTGCGCGGGCTTCAGGCCGTCCGTGAATCTCTCCACCAGACCTCCTCGGGAGTGGTGGGTTCCTGTTTGGATCAGAGGAAGAGGTAATCGGGAGGTGGTCAGGGAGATGACTGGCCTGGGATATTTATATATTTGTATTTGTGTCCGTATCTATATATACGTATAATATCTTGACTCTGCCGTTCATATTTTTCAGATCTTTGGGGAGCGGGAAGTCAGACTGGGAAGATGTCAGTATCAAAGGAGGCAGTGCTGTGCTGCCTACCTTCCAGCAAAGCCAGAGACAGTTGGCTTAGTGGAAGGAAGAGGAGGGGGGAGAGGAGATGGAGAGGAGAGAGGGGAGACAGAGGAGGGAGAGGGAGATGGAGGGGAGGAGGAGGAGGGGGAGGGAGGAGGAGAGGGGGAGGGGGAGATGGAGGGGAGGAGGGAGGAGGGAGGAGGAGAGGGAGATAGAGGGAGAGGAGGAGGGAGAGGGGAGGTAGGGGAGGAGAAGAAGGGGAGGAGAGTTGGGGGAGAAGGAAGGGGGAGGGGGAGAAGGAGAGGGAGGGAGAGAGGGAGGAGGAGGGGAAGAGGGAGGAGGGAGAGAAGGGGGCAGAGGGAGGAGGAGGGGGAGAGGGAGGAGAGAGAGATGGAGGGGAGAAAGGGAAGGGGGAGGAGGAGGGGGTGGAGGGGAGGTAAGGGAGGAGGAGAAGGGGAGAGGAGAGGTGACAGGGAAGGAGAAAAGGAGGAGGGGGAGAAGGAAGGAGAAGAAGAAGAGGGAGGGGGAGAGGGAGGAGGAGGGGGAGGAGAGGGAGATGGAGGGGAGGAGGGAGACAGTGGAGGAGGGAGACAGAGGGAGGAGATGGAGGAGGAGAGGGAGATGGAGGGCAGGAGGGATATGGAGGGAGGAGGGAGACAGCGGAGGAGGGAGACAGAGGGGAGGAGATGGAGGAGGAGAGGGAGATGGAGGGCAGGAGGGAGATAGAGGGAGGAGGGAGATGAGGAGGAGGGGGGGGAGGAGGAGAGGGAGATGGAGGGAGGGGGAGGGGGGAGGGGAGGAGAGGAGATGGAGGGGGAGGAGGGGAGGAGGAGGAGGAGAGGAGGGAGAGGGAGGAGGAGGGAGGAGAAAAGGGGGGAGAGTTGGGGAGAAGGAGGGGGAGGGGGAGGAGAGGGAGGGAGAGAGGGAGGAGGAGGGGAAGAGGGAGGAGAGGGAGAAGGGGCGCAGAGGGAGGAGGAGAGGGAGAGGGAGGAGAGATGGAGGGGAGAAAGGGAAGGAGGGGGAGGGAGGAGGAGGGGGTGGAGGGGAGGTAAGGGAGGAGGAGAAGGGGAGAAGGAGGAAAGGAGGAGGGGGAGAAGGAAGGAGGAGAAGAAGAGGGAGGGGGAGAGGGGAGGAGGAGGGGGAGGAGAGGGAGATGGAGGGGAGGAGGGAGACAGCGGAGGAGGGAGACAGAGGGGAGGAGATGGAGGAGGAGAGGGAGATGGAGGGGAGGAGGGAGACGGAGGGGAGGAGGGAGATGAGGGGAGGAGTAGGGAGAGGGGCGGAGGGGAGGAGGTGGCTTGGTAGTGGTGCTGATGAGGCCGCCTGGAGCAGGGACCCAGCACAGGCTGGAGCTGACTTGCAGGTGGGGGCTGAGAGCCTGGGATGGAAGTAGGGTATTCCTGGTAGAAGTCCTGTGAGGTCTCCCGGCCGGCCCAGCTGAATTCATGGGAGGAGAAAATCTGGCCAAATCCATTCCCCCTTTCAGTTCTTCTGCTCTGCTCCTTGTGAATCCTGTTCTGGAAGGTTTGCCTGGGCCTTGCTGAGAGTCACAAGCTGGGTGGACATCCACGTGGAAACATGCCTGCCCAGCAGTGCCACACTGATGAAAACGGGGGGCTGCTTCCATCCTGGCTGTGAAATACACGCCCCTGTCCAGGCCCCGAGCCCCTGGCCGCCGGTCTTCCCCTGGGATCCCTTCTCTGCGGTCAGGAGCCGGAGAATTGAACCCTGCCACTGCAGGGCCTTCTGAACCCCTCCATATCCGTGTCGCAGGCGGCTACACCTGCTGAGTGTCACTCCTGTGGGTCACATGCTGAGTGTCACCCCTGTGGCTGTGCCGCTTGGAGCCAAAGCAGCCTTGGGCTGGTCTCCCCTCCCTCATCTGGAAGGTCACCTTTCCCCTTGAGGAGGGGGCGTTTGCTTCTCTTGCTGCTGGGGGTCCTTGTTCACCATGGTCTCTGATCCATGTCTCCACACTGCCTTGTTGGTGAAACGTTTTAAGGACGACTTCCGGGTCCTTCCACCAGCAAACCCCCCTGAGTGGAGGGGGTGCTGGGTGGGACTCTACTCCTTTGAGAATTAGATTGAATGGATTGGAGAGAGCACTCCAGGGGACCCTTGGGTCCCCAGAGTGGCACTTGACCCTATCTCTTAACCGGTATGAGGCTTCTCTGGCCTTTGGCCATGTGCTTGGCCTTCAGGATTAACGCCAGGTGAGGAGGTACCAGGAATGCCCGTGTGGTTGACCTGTCCAGTTGAGGGAGCCTCCCCTGCCTTTCTTCCTTTTTGACCATGTGCCCATTTCTAGGAAATAACAAACCAGACGTGAGGAGCTAACCGGGCCTTTGCCGGTGGAGCACGTCCCCGTCCCTGTCGGTCCCCTGCCCTCACTCTGCCTCCTGTGTGTAGGGGGAGACGCCAGGTGTTTTTGCATTCTGTCATGTCCGGTACGAGGGGCCCGGGAAGCATGTCCTTTTATACCTGTTGGGTTTCTTTACGTGTTGGAATGTAGAAGGCAGTGATTCATCCAGAAGGCTGGATTTGGAAAACCTGAAAAGGCCCCGCATAGGGCTGTTCACTCCTGGGTTTACGTGGGAACAGCTTTCCTGGGTTTGGGAGTTAGGAGTCTTGTAGGCCGTGTCTTACGGGAGCTGGCTGTCGTGACGTGGCGAGCCCCTCGGGACGTCGTGAGGCAGGCCGGTCTCCCTCTGTCCTCCCCGCCCCCAACCCCCAGAGCCTCTCGGGCCCTGAGTGCCTCTGGTCTTGCCACGGCTGGCCCTTTCCCACCTGGTGACTCTGGGAGGAGGTATGGTCAGTGTGGCCGGGACAGAGGAACTGCCTTTCCAGAGCCCACGTCAGGACACATGTTTCGTCAGGGTCAAGGGCAAAGTGGACTGACACTGCCATCAAAGCATTACTGCGTGTGCTCCAAAATGCCTTCCAGGAACGTTCTGACGTGGTGCCGTAGGACAAGAGCACTGCCAAAAAGCCCGGAAGTGCTCCTGTGGCCCCCGTCTCCTGGGGTTCGCCTGCAGCTTGGGGCCCAGATCGTTCCTGCTGGCCGGCGGTGTGGGATGAGGCTCGCACACGGTAGCTGGTCTCACACCCAAGACAGCCCTGGAACGAGAAGTCCCTTTTACGCTGTGAGACGTTTTACATGTTCTTGCCCGTCGGACATCTGCCTGTCCCGGACACCGCAGTCGTCATCTGCCCCTCCATCAGGAGCAGAAACGAAGACGGGCTCTGCTCCCTTTCATTGCTTCTTTCAGTGAGTATTTCGTCAGCACGTGCTATGTGACGAGTGTGGCTTGGGTGCTTGGGAACAGGGTGATGAATGTAACAAAGCCCCTGTTCTCATGGAAGTTTCGTTCGGGGGGGGGGGCAGGGGAGCTAGACAGAAATGGGAGGTAAATGAATGGTGCCATGTGGAGACAGGCGTTAAGTGCCAAGGGAGAAAGAGCAGGGAATCGGCATTAGAACTGCATGGGGGGGTGGTTACCTTGGCAGTCCCTTAGGCTCAGTGGGGAAGCGAGTTTGAGCAGGTTTGAGCCCACGCTGCAAAGGCGGTGAATCTTTGTGGCTCTGTTGGCCTCGCCTGTAGCCCCTGATTTCATCCGTGTTCTGTCTTCCCGTCATCTCTCTTTTCACCTGCTAAATACATGAACTAGTTTTCTTTCCCGAAGTTGTTGCCGTTGGTCTGTGACTGGTGGAACCTCCTCTGTGACGTGGAAATCTTGGGACTTCTCGTTCCAGGGCTGTCTTGGGTGATGTGTGTACTCACCCTAGTGACCGTGGTACGCGTACTCCCGTGGCCCCCGTCTCCCGCTTTGGACCCGAGTCCGCTCTAGGTGCCTGTGGGTTAATAAGCTCACTGACTCCGTAGAAGGTGCTTGAGGAACAGTCGCGTTGCTGGATTTCTGAGCTCATCTGTGCGAAGTGCTGAGCTGTGGACGGGGTCGGCATCCGCTGTCCATTGTCGAGGACACTGGTAAATGACTGCGCATTGGGAAATGTTTTCCACGCGCATGATCATTTAATGAGAAATCCTTGCGGGTCCCTTGCACCTGCTGTGGCGCCGGGTTTCCACTGTGATGTCATCTCTGTGGGTTGCTATGGGTGATGGGGGTTGTGGATTCCTGCGGGGAAACCTGTCTGTAGGAAACCAGAGGTCAGAAGCCTGCCCGACACCCAGGCTTTGGAGAGGTTGTTCGTGGCAAAGTGGGTTACACCGAGGCTCCACGGTCTGCAGTGTTTGTGGAAAATAAAACGGACACGTGACTTCATTACCTACAGCCCTTGCAGGGAGGGGGAACGGAGGGAAATTGCAGGTCCTCCTGGTTCTCAGGTGGCATTATCCAGCTGCTTTTCAGGGAAACCACAGGCATTTGTGAGGAGTCAGTATATACATTAGGGGCTTACCTGCAGTGCCCCCAGCACGTTTCCCGATAAAACAACTAGAGTGGTTACACGGTGGCGAAGGAAAGGTCGTTTTTAAGACCTTCAGACTTTGGAGCAGTTGTGGAGGTTTGTTTATCTCCGCCTCGGGGGCCTTCTCCGTGGAAGGGTGCTGCTCCAGAAGGCAGACGCACTCCGGTGGCAGGGTCAGCCTGTCTTAGCTGAACCGCCAGGACAGCTGGAGGAGCTGATGTAAATTAGAGGGCTGCACTTGGGAGATGCCCGTAAACTAAGTACCCTGTTATCAGGTACTCTCGCGGTGGGGGTGGGGTGCACTGGGCTGTCCTGGATGATGAGCTGGCTGACCCAGTGTGGGATGCCTTCAGCTCTCAGTGTCTTGGCGCCACCCGCCTTAAGGGCTCTTCCCACTGACCTAGATTGTGAGTTTTTGCTCTGTAACATTCTCAAGGCTTACCCTCTTTTCACTGCCCCGGACCCCTTTCTGGCCCTTCCCTGTTCCCTCGTGCAGATAAGCCCACCCCCTTGTTTTTCTTGCTGCTCACTTTTTTAAATGCTTATTTATTATTTTTGAGAGAGAGAGAGAGAGAGAGAGAGAGCCCGCACACAAGCGTGAGGGGGAAGGGCAGAGAGAGCGATGGAGACAGAGGATCCAGTGTGGACTCCAGGCTGACACCAGCGAGCCCGATGCGGGGCTCGAACCCACGAACCATAAGATCGTGACCTGAGCTAAGCTCAACCTACTGAGCCACCCAGGCGCCTTTCCTGCTGCTCACTTTTGATAATCACTGATTTTACCCTTCATCTGGAATATAGCTCTTTTTATCAAGTCTAAGATGCCATTATCCATAAAACCATTATTTTATGTAGCGCTGGGCAAGGAAAAAAAAACACTGTTCATTGAACTGTGACACAATGGTTTCTTTATCAGTTAACGTTTTTATTTTCTACTTATTTAAAGAGCTCTTTTAGACTTAATTAGACATTGATTTTTCCATATATCATGCTTGTGCATAGATAAAAAGGAAAATACACATGAAATATACTGGGTAAGGTGATCCTAAAACTTTTTCAGTATCTACTTTTTGACTCAGAGATCTTGGTGCCTGTTTTCCTCAAAGTCATCTGCTCCACCAAAGCCATTGGTGATGCAGCATTAAAAAAAATCAATGAAAGCTCTAAAAGCTCTTGGTTCTGGGCTCTTAACATAGCGTGGCAGTTATGTAGAGTTAGCCAGATTTTAACTCACTTGGGAATTTTCCCTAATTCCCTAATTCACCATCCATTTCTACCCTACTTGATTTGATTTCTAAGAAATTGCTTCACTGTTGTTTCTGGGGTTTTCTTCCAGGCCACCGATGTGTATCATGTGGGCTTTGCCACTGGTATGCTGTACGTTTGAGCAGGTGCTGGTGATGACAGGTGCACCATGGTCCTTTCCGGGCCCGCGGCATCATCAGGCCCATTCATTGTGAGATGCATCCCAATTTCATGTTAACCTGTGAAAAACAGTGCATCTTAGAATTGATGAGTTCCAGGGGTGCCTGGGTGGCTCAGTCAGTTGGGCAGTTGACTTCGGCTTATGTCTTGATCTCACGGTCTGTGGGTTTGAGCTCCGCGTCGGGCTTTGTGCTGACAGCTAGATCAGAGCCTGGAGCCTGCTTCTGATTCTGTGTCTCCCTCTCTCTGCCCCTCCCCTGCTCACGCTGTCTCTCTCTTTCAGAAATTAAAAAAAAAAAGAATCGATGAGTTCCAGTCTTCTTTTTCCCACGTGTGACATTACTCTCCTTCAGGAGAACTCAGCTCCAGGCCTTCTGTGCATGATAAAGGAAGATGGCAGCCCTCTTCTGTACATGTACATCTGTATCTGTTCACTCCCAATTCCCGGGATCCACGTAAACAGAAGTGCATCTGGGTTTTTATTTTTGAGAGATGAGCAGTGATGAGCATGAACCCTTTCAGAAACACTTCGGAGCATTTTCTGTCTATAAGTTAAGCCTGTTGAATGCTGGGATCTACAGAGGTACGCCGGCTGCTCTGTCTGTCTCCATGGAACTCAGAATCACAGAGAAACACCTTAAAAAAAAAAAAAATTAGGGGTAAGTTGAAGAGGGACTGGATAGTAGATGAAATCTACTAGCATCGTCATTAATTTTCTTAGTGGCAGTATTGGTCTTGGGGCTGTTTTTTGGAAAATCTTACCTTTCATAGATACAAACTACTTATGAATGTAATGATACCACGTCTGGAAGGAAAATTGTGGGGGAATAAATCAGGGCTCAAGTGTTACTGAATTTGACTGATGGGCACCTGGAGTTCACCATACTATTTTATTTTTGTATACTGTTAAAAATTTCATTGATGTTTTTAAAAAAGTTTATAGATGTTTGTAGCTGAAATTAGCAAACCAGGTGAAATGAATTTTTTTTTTAATTTAAATTTTACTTGTTTGTTTGTTTTGGAGAGAGCGAGTGAGAGCAGGGAGAGAGGCCGAGAATCTTAAACAGGCTCCGTGTAACGTGGGGCTCCATCCTGCAACCCTGGGATCACAAATCAAGAGTCAGATGTGCAACTGACTGAACCACCCAGGTGCCATGAAAACTAATACATTTTTTTAAAAGTTTCTTTTATTTATTTTGAGAGAGAGTGTACCTGCGTGCATGTACATGCGAATGGGGGAAGGACAGAGAGAGAGGGAGAGAATCTCCAGCAGGTTGCCGCAGGGCTTGGGTGAGATCATGACCTGAGCCAAAATCAAGAGTCGGATGCTTAACTGACAGAGCCACCCAGGCGCCCCTGAAAACATTTTTTTAAAAAGCACCTTGAAGGCTTAGTGATAGAGTTGGTGAAGGGCTTCTGCTCCCAGCTTCCAACATGTATGTTTGTAGGGAGGCTGCTACCAAGCAGTGCTTTAATACCCGCTGAGCGCCTTGCAGGTTCAAGCCCATTGTAATAGTGTCTACCTGCAGACAGTGGCAGCTCCCACAGGTTACAGGCTCCATCCTACAAGACTGCCCTCCGCTTCTGTTGCCAGTCATAAGCCCAGGCTGTTACCTGTGCTTCTGACTCACTGGCTAAAAATCAGAGGTTCCCGAGGCCCCTTTCCCGGGTAACATTAGTTTGCTAGAATGGCTCAAAAACCTCAGGGAACCTGTTTACTGATTAGATTGCTGATTTATTACAAAGGATATCAAAGGATATGAATGAACAGCCAGACTAAGAGATACGTAGGGCAAAGTCCCAAACAAAGAAGCTTCTGTCCTCATGGAGTTTGAGACCTGGCACGGTGGCACACGGATGCGTCCTGGGTCCCCTGGGAGCTCTCCGGACCCCCTCCTTTGGGGTTTTCATGGAGGTTGCATTGCACAGGCATGATTGACCACCTCATTGGCCGTGGGCGATTGGTTCAATCTTTTGCTCTCTGCCCCTCCCCAAACTGGGGAGGTGGGACTGGAAGTTCCAGCCCTCTGATCACACAGTCGGATCCTGGCCACCAGCTCCCTCCTCAGGGGGCTTATTAAGAGTCATGAGACACCAGGGGCACCTGCATGGCTCAGTCGGTTAAGTGTCCAACTTCGGCTCAGGTCATGATCTCACGGTTTGTAGGTTTGAGCCCTGCATTGGGCTCTGTGCTGACAGCTCAGAGCCTGGATTCTGTTTCAGATTCTGTATATCCCTCTCTCTCTGACCCTCCCCTGCTCATGCTACCTCTCTCTCTCTCAGAATTAGAAAAACATTAAAAAAAAAAAGATTCATGAGACACCCACTTTACCTTTGGCTCTAAAGGGTGTCCAGGGACTGAGGACAACAGGAAATAACAAGGGTTTGGGGAGTTGTAAGCCAGGAGCTGTGGACGGAAAGCAACTATGGATTTCTCATGAATCAATATCACGGTTAGTAAGGGTGTACATCAGCCTTGTATGTCTTCAGTAATTTAGGAATATCCAGTGGTGATTCTTTTCTAAGGATGCTCCAGAGGCTGCCTATGATCCTAAACTGTCACTTGTATCACCAGGAGCATATTCTTATATTTGGTACCATTTCTTCCGTAAGAATTATCTGTGTAAACCCCTGGGAAGTTGCTAATTTGGTGGTAGAGTGTCAGCTTAAGGTGTTCCGTGAGATTGCTTCCTTGCTTCCCAGCCAGCCTCCTCAGTGGCCCAGAGCCCCGGTCGCCCCCTGGAGTTTGACTTGAATGTTGTATTAATGGTGACTGTATCCTTCTCATTTGACAGGTGTGAGTAGGCAGAAAACACATCTGTATGTTTAGTCCGGCCAGCTTTTCCATTCCTCCTGGGTGGTCCACTTGCCATTGTAAACAATCCATTAGGAGCCATGGTTAATTTGGGAAGCCAGGGTGGGAGGCCTTTAATAAAGAAATATATATTTTTCTGTTCTTCCCCAGCAGGATATCATTGCTAACACCTCATATTTTACATTGGATGTGTAAATGAGACGTTTGTGACAAACATAGGATAACACATGTGTGTTTTTTCTCGTAAGGTTTATTTAAGTACACCTGACATGGGCTTGAACTCTTTACCCCGCGATCAAGAGTCGAACGCGTTTCCCACTGAGCCAGCCAGGTGTTCCCAAGAATGCCTGTTTTCTGTAAGGTATAATTCCTGGTACTTCAAAATTTATATCAGCCTTGTCACCCGGGCTGCCCGAAGTGCTTAAGAGGCATTGCTCGTTTATCTTTCGTTTCTGCAGGCCCGGAAGAATGTCAGGAACTAGTTTTCTTCCTGCACTCGTGCATGCAGTTTCCAGCGGGCCCCAAGGTTACAGACTTGCCCCACAGATCATGCAGTAGTGGTATGGGGCCAGAATTGTACTGGTTCCCCAGCTACCTGAAATACGGCCTCGGCCTCGGCGAAGGTCGGCTGTGGTTGTCCCTTTCTTAAAGCTGCAGCACCTGACTCAAGAGTGTGTCACAAGTGGCAGGTTTCTGACTCGTTAACTCAGACCTGCAACTTCAGACCTGGGAGGTGCTGATTGCTGGGCCAAGTGATGATCTTAACCTTTATCACTGCAAGCAGACAATGCTGGTGAGCTAGCAGTGAGCTGGGGGTGTGTTCTGTGTTCTTTTTTTTTTTTTTTTAAATATTTTTATTTATTTTTAGGAGAGAGAGAGAGAGAGACAGTGTGAGCAGGGAGGGTCAGAGAGAGAGGGAGTCACAGACTGAAACAGGCTCCAGGCTCTGAGCTGGCAGTCAGCACAGAGCCCGACGCGGGGCTCGAACCCACGAACCGCGAGATCATGACCTAAGCGAAAGCCGGACGCTTAACCGACTAAGCCACCCAGGCACCCCTGTGTTCTGTGTTCTTAAGGGGCCTGAGCTGCGGCCCGCTGTGGGCATCCCAGAAGGAGCCTGGTTCTGGCCCACCAGGTCTCCTGGACCCGTCCCAGAGGAGGTGGGGGCCTCGTGTGGAACATGCCACATCCTCTGTTGGCACCACAGTGGCCCCAGCCTGGTGTTTCTGATGCTCTAATCAGTCTGGTTTCTCCTGCAAGCATCGGAAAGTGCTGGTGCCCTCTTAGCGCCTGCACTGGAGGTGCCTGAGCGCACAGCTCTCTTCAGTACTTGGAGATTTTATTCAGGTTTTAGCCGAAGGGTAGAGGCTTCTGTGGAGGGCTGGTGTGTGCGTTCAGGGCCTGAGCTGCCTGCAGCGTGGAGTCTCGATGACCCAGGCTCCGTGCGTGACGTAGTGTGACTTCTGACCAGTGGCCACTTAGGAGCTGGGGTCCAGCGGGGAGCTGAGTTTCAGGAGTTGCCGGGGCAACTCGGGAAACCACGTTGGGGCATTTGGAAACTCCCTTGCAGAGCCCTGGGTGATTGTGCAGGGGAGCCCTGGATGGGGTGGCCGGCCCCGGGGCGCATGGCTGAGGGGATGCATACACAGGAGCCGAGGGCCTGGGTTTGAAGTCTGGCTTCTCCAGGTAGCTGTGTGAACCCAGGCAAGTAACTTAACTCCTCTGTTCCTCTGTTTCCTCATTTATGGATCTCATCCGGCTATTCAGTGAAGAAGGTGGCAGAAGGGGGCCTGGTACTTCTGTAGTGACACCTGACTGACCCCTATGAGTGCTGATGGACAAGGCTCATGTTAGAGCGACAGGTGCTGGCGCCCTGAGCTGGGTGGGGCTGTCATCCGTGGCAGGTGCTCACGAGCCCGGGGCTCCTCTGCCCGCTGGAGCCAGCCGCCCTCTGCTGTGTTTAAGGAGACGAGCCTGCTTTCCCAGAGAGTACCCACAGCTCCATGCCTGGGACCTTCGCCTTGGCAAGGGGGTGAGAGCATAGGGATTCCTGCAGCCATTGCTCCTTCTTCAGTGAGGAAGCTGAACCTGAGAGGCGGTGGGTGAGCTGGGCGGGGCTCCCGGGCAGCCGTTGTGAGCGCCCAGCAGAGGCCAGACCGGAGGCAGGAGGTTCTGGTCAAAGTTGTCTCCTCCAGTGTGAGGTTCCCAGGAGCTCATTTCCCAATTTTACCCTGTAATCTCTCGTCTTTGAAAATGACACCAGGATGTGTTTTTTAACTCTGTGACTGTATAATTAATTTTTTTAACTCTAATTGGCAATTGGCTTTTTCAATATCTTGAGCTGTTATTATCTGAATGCAGCGTGTTATTTGAAAACTTTTCCACAAGGTTTTAATTAGTAAACGTTCTTTTGGTTTCATCAGTGCGGTGTCTGGCTTGCTTTTGAAAACTGTAGGTGAGTGACAAGTGGAAGACAAATTAATAATCGTGGCAACGTGACAAAGCCCCCCCCCCCCAAGGGCTGAGGACTAGTTCTGTCAATTAGCAGGGTGTTTGTGTGGTTTCTCTGATGTGTCTAATTAAGACAACGTACTACAGCTGGATTGCAGATTAATAGATAAACTGCATGGTGATTTCGAGAAGAACGGTACTTCCAAAAACCCGGATGTTTGGTTGTGCACACTCAGAGAGCCTGGGTTTGTTCGTTGCCACCACTCCTAACTGGCCTCCGTTTCCTCATCTGTAAACTGGGGGTTGCTGGAAATTCGCGAGATGAGGGTGCTGGTACTGACGCAGGTTAGTGAGGGCCCTACTTCTGTTTTTCCTGGCACGTGTGCTCACTCTCCTTTCCCGAAGCTGCTTCTGGGGCTGACTCCGGGCCCCTCTGATGGCCTGGTTGATGGTGACATTGTGGTCTGAGTCATTGGATTAGGGAGGAAATCAGGTGCAGAGCCCCCTGGTGGTAGAAGCTTCCCCCTTCCATGGTGGTCCACCTCGCTTTCTTGGGCCCCCGAGGAGGGCCCTGTTTTTGTGGCGCTGAGCAAGGCCAGAAGTGTCACATTTGGGTTCCGTTTTTAAGATACTGTGATTGGTCACAGTGCAGTGTGGTCCCCAGAGGCACCAGAACAAAGCAGACCCAATGGATGAATGGTGCGGGGCGGGAAGTGAGCCGAAGGATGGCAGTTTCGTAGCTGTCTAACGTCACGTCCTGCCTTCCAGCCCACGGCCATTCAGGCTGGTCGGGTCTCCTCCCAGGGCCTCTGGAGCTGGCCCGCCCTTGGTGATCCACCTGTGTTCCCCCCCACCCCCCCGTGTGAGGCTCTCCTCCTCCCTCCCCCAGCAGATGGGCGCTGAGCTGGCTGAGTCTGTGCCTGCACTGCTTATTTGTTTCCAGAAGGGAGTGTCGCACCATGAGAACAGTCCTGGCCTGGGAGGTCTGCACACACAGACATGGTGGATGAGGCCTAGAGATCTGGCCCTCACCTGGCGGCTGGTCAGGGAGCCGTCTGCACACACATTTAAGTGTTAATTAGGCAGCTGGGACGGTGGAGCAGGGAAGCCAGGCTAAGAGCTAACCTTTAAAGGTTCTCTGCAGCCCTCCTGGACTTGCAGCATGCAGAAACGTGTCAAGATCAAGAATCCCCGGTTTAAGGCATTGCTCTTTCCTTTACAAAGGCCGTCGAGACTGATCAGTGCCCGAAGAGTTGGGGAGATGCGTTCCAGCATTTAGTTTCTCCCGGGCGGTAACGACGGGGGCAGTACTCTCGGGAATGATTGGGACCAGCGAACCTGGGTGTGGGTGAGCACTGAAGATCTCTGAGGGTGTGTCTTAGCCCTTCCCCCGGGAGGGGGCCCTACTGCTCCGTCCTGTCCTCTGTCTGACCTGTGGGCGCGCAGAGGGACATGGCACCATAGACAAAGGAGCGGAACCGGGGCTGTGGGTGGGCCCGGGCCCTTCTCCACCAGCCGCAGACGCTGGGTTGTGTGACCGTGGGGGAGGAGGGGTGCGTCTCCGGGATCCAGATAGTAGGACACAGCCTTCCATCGTTCCTGGGTCCCCCACCGCGTGCCAGGGTTGACTCAGTTACACCTCTGAGCGGTGTCATAGAAGTTCTGATCGCCTGCACCCGCTAGACTGCCAGCACATGCAGCCTGGCCTGTGCTTAGTTTCTCCGCTTTCTGCCCTTCTCTCTCCTAGAGGGCTGCGGTAGCAGCCGTGGTGTGTCTGGCCTGAGGGATGCTTTGGGGAATAAAGCCACCGAGGATCTGGAATCTGCATTCTGGGAGGGGTGCAGGTTGAAGGCCCACCAGCCCGGTACTGGATAGTCCCACGTGGAGCTCCAAGGGGGCTCAGGTAATCAGCAGACAGGACTGAGGAGGGGATATTTGAGGAATAACTGATGATTGGAAGGATCCAGCCATGGAGACATGGTGGAAGACTGTCCAGTCATGGTGAGGATCATGTGCTAAGGTCCTGAGGCCAGCGAGAATTTGGTGCGCTTGGGCAACTAAAAGCAAAAAGAAGGCTTGCTGATAGAAGCACGCTGGGCAAAGGCAGCACTGGGTCAGTAAGCATTTAGGAATTTATTCATGTGTGTCATTGGGTTCCCTGAGTGTGGCTCAGCACCCCACGCCCTGTTGGGGCTCTGTAAACATTGGTTCAGGGAGATGCAGTTCAGACTGGTGAAGTCACTTTGGTGAGAATGGCTGTGAGCCCAGACTTAGTGGAGGGTCTGCTACTAGGTGAACCACGCCATACTATTATCACATCTGTATATCACACATGCATATCCCATCTAACACATCCTGGCCTCTGCCTCCACTCTCCCCTGAGCTTTCTCCCCCGTTGGGTGGCCTAGCCTTGAGTGACAAATCATTTGCTCCTTTTTGCACGTCTGTAGCAGCCGTGGTCTGGCAGAAGCTGTTGAGATAGGGAGCCATTCTTATTTCTGGGTGCATGTCTGGCTTTTCCCCAAGTGCAGTGCATCCTAGGGCTTTGTTTTTCCTCCAGAAATGCTGCATTGTGCTGCAGCCCAGCTGGCCCCAGCCGTATTTGTATGCTATTAAATCATTGCGCCTTAATCAGCGGGGTGCCGCTTCACCTCGCCCGCCTGGGGAGTGCCCGGACACCATGCAGGGACTCCAAGGCAGAGGAGGGACACTGAGCAGTGGAATTATCAGCTGTTTTTAAACCGTCTTAGTTCCTTCCAGCTGTATTTAGCAGAGTTTTTCATTATGAGCCCTCCTTCCGCCAATTCATCATCGTAAAACTGCTCTGCATTTAGACGGTAATCTTGAGGCAGTCATCTGGGTTAAAATAGTCTCTAGGCTGCCCGGCTGTCTAGACACCACCACTAGACTCTGGATTAGGCATCTGATGTTCTTTTATATGTTACGTTCCTGAGTTTTGGGAGCCGCCTCTGATTGGTTATTTTATTTTATTTTTTATTTTTTTCTTTATTAAAAGAATTTTTTTAATGTTTATGATTTTTGAGAGAGAGAGAGAAACAAAGAGCAAGCAGGGGAGGGGAAGAGAGAGGGAGACACAGACTCGGAAGCAGGCTCCAGGCCCTGAACTGTCAGCACAGAGCCCGACGCGGGGCTCGAACCCACAGACCACGAGAACCTGAGCTGAAGTCGGCTGTTTAACTGACTGAGCCACCCGGGCACCCCTCTGATCAGTTACATTAAAGCTCTGTGCCTTCAATGACCACTTCTATAAGATACACCGGCATTGACACCCCACTGATCTCTGATGTAGAGGATGGGAGGTTCAGGGCGTTAGATGGGATAGAGGTGGACTTATGTTGTGAAATGTGGGGGCACCTTCAGGCAGGACTTCTGGAGGCCGTTGGGTGGGCGTGCAGTCTGTTCACACTTTGGTTGGCGTCCCCCCAGGTAATTTGATGCTCCTTGCCAAGGGACCAAGCTCTTCTGCAGCACATGTTGGAATACTTCCAGCAACCTGTGAAGTGTTTGTAGCGAACCTGCCCCGTCGAGATTGGCATGCAGGTGACACGGGAAATGTGCTGAGCAGCAGGGGAGAATTCTGTCCACTGTTGCAGAACGTGGAGAACCGACAACAGGATTTGACTCTAGGACTTGGCATCCTTAGAAGCCGAGAAAATTCTGCCCTCCGTTATTTGGAGAGTTCGGAGGTACAGAATAACGAGACCCTGGGGGATGGCGTCTGGAGTCATTCGAGCGAGAATTTAGAGTGGATGGTGGTGATTAGTGATAACAGCACATCGCTCTGCCCTGTGCAGAGAGGTGGTTAGTTCAGCCTTCAGCAATGATCAGGCAACCTCCTGGTGGGTGAATGGGGGTGCAGGTGGCTGGAAAAACGTGTAAGTCAAGGGAAAAGGGAGAACAGGGGAAGCAGCAAGCCTGGAAGTTTCCTGCAGGGAAGTTTCCTGCAGCATGACTGCCTCCCCCTTTGGAGGTTGGAGCTTTTTGTCTTTTACATTGGGGGGGGGTATGTTTATTTTTATTTTTTTAAAAATTTATTTCTAGGAGAGAGAGAGACAGCGTGAGCAGGGGAGGGTCTGAGAGAGAGGGAGTCACAGACTGAAACAGGCTCCAGGCTCTGAGCTGGCAGTCAGCACAGAGCCCGACGCGGGGCCCGAACCCACGACCCGCGAGATCATGACCTAAGCGAAAGTCGAACGCTTAACCGACTAAGCCACCCAGGCGCCCCATTATTGGCCGGGGAGGAAAACAGCTGTCGAATGAGTTCTTTGTGTGTGAAGGGCATTGATCTTCCTTTTCACTCCTTATTCCTCCTCTTTAGTTTCACCTCCAACACAGGACCTAACTTTTGCAGAACGAGGGTTTATTTGCAGACTGAATCTCTTGGGTTGGATCTCTTGGTGTGGTTAATGACCTCCTATTGATAGAATGCATTTAGGGTATAGCACCTTCTCCCCGGCTGTGTGTTTACCACCCTGCTGGTGCTTTTGGGGAACACTGAGAATGTGGGTGGATAGGTGGCATGAATGGCTTTGTGCTTTGGAGCCATTGCCTGGGTCCAGTCTCCCCTTTCTAAGTCTGCCACCTCCTCTGTAAGATGGAAATAACAGAACCTCCTTTATTACCAGGATGAAATGAGATGTCATCTGTCATGCACCTAGTACAGCCCTGTGCCCAAGCATGTAGGTAGAAAGTGCTCAGTGTGTGTGTGTGTGTTTGTGTGTGTGTCCCTTAACTCAGCTGGGAAGTCATTTTCTGTCTGCAGCTACAGACATACGTATGTGTGCACGCACATGCACACATACAGGCAGGCACTCCTACATCTTTGCTTCTTCCTGGCGGAAAAGGCATATATATCATTTCAGTAGAAATGCGAAGTTACTTTGTGGAGGTTAGCATGCTTTTCTTCCACCACAGGGAGAAACGTACTTCAGCAGGGAAGGTGCCTGCGGCGGTGGGAATGAAGATCTTGGTTCCAACTGGCTTCTGCACCCTTCTCTCTTGGGACGGGCACCATGCCAGCATCTGGCACAGCCCCTTCAAAGTCTGTGCACACTGTCCCCAGACAGAAGGGGGCACGGCCTGTAGGGCTTGCATAGTTTCCATATTTTATGAGCTGCCGCATCTGATGACCGGTGGTAATTAGTGAATTTCACAAATGCAATATACACAGAGCGAAGGAATTTGCCCATGGTTTGCACTTGATTTACTGCATTGAAATGAAACGTCAAGGACTGCCGTCGCCTTGGACTTTGTCTGCTGTCTTCTTCTCCCTTCTCCCCACTTCATTCTCCCCCGTGTCTTAATTGGTTTTCCTGGAAGTTACAACTTTCACCCCTGCCCACCCCTGACACTATTGTCCAGTGTTCTCAGTTTGACCACACAGTAAGAACACCTGGGGAGATTTAAAAAGCACAGGTGCCTAGAACCTACCCCAGCCCAATAAAATTGGAATGTTGGGCCGTTAGGCTGAAGCACGTTTTAGAAAAAGCTCCTTGCACATAATTCTCATGAAGTCGGGTTTGGAAACCATTGGTCAGGGAAGCATTATTGAGAGTTTCCATCTTTTGGCTGTAACTGCTAAACATCGTGGAGTCCTTGCATGTATGTTTGATCCATTTTGTGGGCTTTTGAGTTCGAGTTGGGTCTTCTCTTTGGGTGCTAGCTCTTATATTCAAAGTTGAATATGGATGAGCATATAATGGATTGCCCATTGGATTACTGAATGAGGCTCTTAGTCATAGTAGTTATTCTGGACTCTCCAGGCAGCTCGCTGTTTGCAATAAAAGTAATAATCAAAAGACATCAAAATGACAGTTGAGAGCTTAAAGAAAATAAGACTTTTCTTACAGGCTCTGGACTGAATGGATATAGGGAGTAGGGTATTCAGTAGTTGAGCAGTCCATGGATTTTATTTCTCTGTGTTCTTTAAATCTGGGGGTTTTGATGTTTTTTGAGGATGGAGATTTGACCCCATAATTTTGAGTATGTAGACCACGTAGACCACGTGGTTCTACAGAAAAAATAATTCCAGACAACCTATTCTAGATTGTGTGCCAGCTGATTGGGACTGTTGGGAAGTTTTTCATGACATTTGTCATCAGATTGCCTGCAAGCCACTGTCTTCTGGGTGGGAATAAACAAAGCTGTCTCTCCCAGTCTGACCTGGAGTGGCTCTGCTCAGCAGCCTGACTGCTTTCCCTCCACGGCCTTGACTTTGCCCATTTGAATTGAAGGTACAGGAACTTCTAGTAGCACTTCTGTCCTTTTTCAACTCTTAGGATGGATCACATATGTCCGTTGTGAAGCAGAGTGGGGAGGAAAGGGCTGGAGGTCCTGTGCTTTCGAGATTTGTGAAATCCTCGGGCTTGGCTGATTTCTCTGTTGAAGGATAAACTGACAAGAATATAGGAATGCCACAAGTAGGCGTATTCATGGGGAGGTTGAAGTTCTACATCTCTTTTCTGTATTTTGCACAGGTGTGTGTGTGTGTGTGTGTGTGTGTGTAATTGTAGAAGCAGTTGACGCTTACATGATCATTTTCTTTAGAACACCTGATGAACTTTCCAGTGTGTCTATCACATGTGGTCAAGCATGTAGTTCAAATAAGGGAAGCCACTAACTGTTTGAGACAGAGCTTTGAGAGAGTGAATTGCCACGGGTTCAGAGTCTCACAGATTTGGAAACTCAACTTTATTAGCTCACCTAGGAAGTTATCAATCAAAACTTGGGGTTTCCATGAATCATAGTTGTATAATGTTGGTAAATAAGAGCGATGATTCATTAATTCATGATGAGAACCATGCCTCTGTGAGAGGGCTCCAGGGCAGCTCGTATACTCAGGAAACCACAACATAGTGGGGTGAGCAGCTATGTTTTCTGCAGGCTTATTTCCCTCTGCCTGTGAAGCCTGATGAATTGGACTTCACGATTCTGGGGATATTTCTGTGTATAGAATCAATACTCTCTCCCCAGGGTGGCCATGGAGACTCATTTCTCACAAAAACCCAGTGTGCAGTTTATTAAACTATTGTCTCAGCCCCAAATCCTTCCAGACTCTGCTCTGTGATGCCTGAGCTAGGACTCTGCACATCAGCCCATTTCAGGGCTGCCAGCGGCTCCCTCGGGAAGTCCTGTGGGAGTTGGGGGAGGGGCAGCTAAGGGACCAGTGAGAGGAGCCTTGGAGAGGGGACTTGGTCCTTCCCCTCCACTTCCTCTTCCCATGAGCGGCCCTCGGAGACACTTGACCACGTGCAACGGCTGAATCTAGTTTCCCCAGTGCCAGAGACACCACCATTGTGGTCCCCACCCATCTTCGCATCCCCTCCTCAGTGGTCCGGGCACCACGGGTCCCCTTCCCTGAGTTTGTAAGGTTCAGTCCTTGCCTCCCCTTTATTCCCTCAATCCTAGGGACAGTGGGTGCTGCTGTGGTTGCTTCCTCCCTGATACCTTAGGATTTTCTTCCTTTCAGTTACCTAGTTAACGACTTTACACACAGTAAAGCCCCTCTGTTCAAAAAGCTTGTGTGGTGCCTGGATTCCACTTGGCTCCTGAGTGATGCATATAACTTTGTTCTCAACGCTCTTCAGTATTCAGCTGGCAGAACCATTTCCTGAGACATGTGGTACTACTTAATTAGATTACGGTTTATGGTATGCTCCTCAGATTTTGTGCTCAAGTCATCCTGATGAGGTTTTGTTTTCGATTCCTCTATGAGATCTGAGGCGTACTCTCTTCTCATCAGCTACACTTCTAAATCATCAGCTAGAGTGAGCTATTTCCTGGAAAGATCGCCCCAGATGGCTAATGCCATTCATTCTCTTGGTTCTCTTTGGCTTTATTTTTGGAGGTTGACATTTTCCAACCTTATCTCCAAATTCCACGTCCCTTATGCAACAACGCTGAAATTTTCCTTCAACTTCTAGGCGATGGCTGTTGTATATTTGAGCTATACGCACTTGTAAAAAGGATTTGAGGCAGCTCATAGGAAAAAGCATATATATTATGTGTAAACACAGACTCATCAAAACGACAGTTTAACAATCGGCCAAATAATTTGCAGGGGTGGGGAGGTTGTGGCCTGGGGTGGGGAGAAAAGGGAAGAAAATAGAAGAGCTCAGAGGAAAGGAGAATGAACACTGAGCCTCTTCCTTGGGCCAGATCCTGGTTAGGTTTTGCCCATCTGTGTTGAGCTTAACCCCCAACATAATCCTACCTGGCGGGTGTTATTAGCCCCATTTAGAGAGCAGGAGACTGAGACCCAACGAGTTGAGCAAACAGGACTTCAGGGCCTGTGCACTTTTTTTTTCTTTTTTTTTTTTAAGCACACCTACTGACGCTAAACCAGGGAGGCTCCTTTAGTTGGACACCAGAGTGTATCTCGGTTGCCAGAGGAAGCATGCTGGGTTACATGGTCCTCATTTTCTTTCTTTCTTTTTTTAATATTTTTATTTATTTCTAGGAGAGAGAGAGAGAGAGACAGCGTGAGCAGGGGAGGGTCAGAGAGAGAGGGAGACACAGACTCCAAAACAGGCTCCAGGCTCTGAGCTGGCAGTCAGCACAGAGCCCGACGCGGGGCTCGAACCCACGAACCGCGAGATCATGACCTAAGCGAAAGTCGGACGCTTAACCGACTAAGCCACCCAGGAGCCCCAGATGGTCCTCATTTTCTAATAGAACTAAGGGCTTCCGTGTGAGAGACCACCATGTTCATAGCCTTTACACTGGTAAAAATCTGCTGGACTTGAAAGGTCACCGAATATCATAATGGATAGTGCTAGCTGGGGAAAATAATATCAGAAATCAAATGCGGGGATGTACATGGAGCCATTTATTTAGGTCAGTCCCCAAAGCTGAACCAAGGGCATGGAGCTCGTTGCTAGGCAAATGCATTCTCTGAGAGAGCCCACCTTTTACAGCTCTGACCTGGTCAAGGGTGAGACCTGGGGTGAGGCCATGTGCCTCATCCTGTATATCACTTCTCTCCTGAGATGCAGCATGACGTGGGTGCCAAAGGGGCTGTCTTTTGATAAATGGGCTTGAGCCCACCCTGTACCATTTATTGGCCATGTAAACTTGGGCGAGCTGCTCCGTCTGTCTGTGCCTTAGTTTTGTCACTTAATAGACCGGGTGTAATAATTGTTATTTCTGACGTCCGAAACATCTGATGTTAAAAGGCGTATATGTAGTAGAACTAAAAACTTATCAAACGAGAAATAGAGCCAAACAATTCGGGGGAAGGAAATAAAGAGCCTGGTAGGTGGGGACTAACCAGTCACTGTCAGACAATTGTGAATCATCCCCACAGGTGTGCAGGGGGCTGGCAACCTCCCCATGTGGATGACCATCCTCACAGGTGTGCGGGGGGCTAGCAACCTCCCCATGTGGATGACCATCACCACAGGTGTGCAGGGGGCTGGTGACCATCCCCATGTGGTGTGCATGTAACTGCTGTTGTCATGTCAAGGATGAGACTGATTTGGATAAAACTGTCTGTACAGGGCTTGAGTCACACACAGCTCCTGGTCACTGGGTGTTCGCCATGATTACAAACTGGCCCCTCTGCTCAGGGTGTTCTGGGTCCTACATTGTTCCCCTCTGTCTCTGAGTGAGTAGAGAGAGAGAGAGAAAGCAATCGGAGCACGCTGGGGACCCAGGCCCTCCTTCACCCCTCCAGCCCGTAGAGAGCTGGTGCAGAACGTGGCAGTGGTCAGTGGGCCCATGGGGCCATGACTGTCCCTTCTGTGGCTCAGATGGACTTTGGTGTGGCCCCTCCAGCAGGAAATAAAAATACCGTAACCCCAAGAACGGACTGTGTGCCAGGCACTCTTCTTTCTCGTCCTTGTCAAATGCATACAAGGCGTTTTTATCATCCCCATGTCGTGGATAGACTGCCAGGCAGAGAGGGGTTAAACGAGTTGCCTTGGGTGACCCACAGGAAGTGGTGAGGTTGGAGCTGACATTGGGCCGGGCCTGCTCTTAACCGGCACACTCCATTGCCGTCCCTGTGCAATGGGTGCCAGTGCGCTTCCCACACCAGCACCTAACGGCTCTGGTTTCCGAGGAGATGGTGACTTGGGTGTCGTGAGAGAGGGCCTCCGGCGATGTCCTGGCAGATTCTCCTCCCTGGTTCTACTCTGCCCCCTCCCCCCACTTCTCCGTCAAGCGCCGGGTGTCAAGCGCCGGCTTCACCCGTCTGGAATCCAGGCCAGCCTGGTGGCTTCTTTGACCAGTGGGTTGCCGAAGCGGTGACACTGTAGGCCCAGCTGTCAGAGGCCTGGTCGCCTCCGTCTCTTCCCCTCCTGGAGCTCGGCTCCCCGCTGCTTTGCTGGAGAAGGAAGCCCCGGGAGCTGTCAGGGGGACAGGAGACTCTGTAGGGGAGGCGGCGGCATGCAGGCCTCACCCCAGTGACACTGGTGGGCTACGAGAACCGCCTAGACGACCCAGGGTGCCCCGAGGTGCAATCAGTTGTTGTTGTCTGAGCCGCTGCAGGAAGGTACCTGGAACCCCCCATGCTGGGGAGTGGGCCGCCCTGCGCCCCAAATTTGCCATCACGATTTCTCTCCCTGAGTCAGACCAGCTTCAGTTGGGTTTGCCTTTGGTGTTAGGAAGACCCGCAAACCGGCCTGCATTTGCGGCTCTTGTCATTCTAGGTACCTGCCTCCTGTTGATGTAGCTTGAGCCACGATAGAAGATTTCCCCCTCTCCCCCTGGATTTTAGTTACTGCAACTGAGCATATTAAATATATACTTTATCTGTGTCAATTATGACGAAAGAATTCCTTACCAATGGGGCTTAGTCAGTTGCTTAAGTGATTTAAATGGAATAGTTGTTAATATGCATATCTTGTCGGAGGGAATCATGAGGGGCAGGGGATGAGGAGAAAATGCTGGTTACTTATTACTGAGGGGGCCGCTCGGGGTCCCGCCCTCCCACCTCCCCTCCAGGACCTCTTAAATGTTTCTGCGTTTGACCTTCATCTTATTTGAGACTTTTTTTTTTTAATCCAATAGGCAAAAAAGTCTTTCTTAATCCATAATTAATTCTGTTTTCTAACCTCTTGCTTGTAATCCTTAGCAGCCCGGGGCGGGTGGGGGGAGGGATTCCAGGTTGGGAACTGCTGTCCGTGGCGAATCTCCCTAATAGTCCTTCATTTCTTTCTTCTCGAGGACAGAATCCATTTGGTCTGAATTCTGTATAAGCATAGAATCAGTGGGACCTGAAACCTGGAAGGCACATTTCCTCCTCGGGTTTAATTCTCTCTGAGGTCCTCCAGCTCAGGCTCCCATTCAGCGAAGACTTCCCTTCAGCAACAGATGGTAAAAAGATTCTGCAGAATGAGTAATTCCTTCATTTCTGTCTGAATGGTTTGTTTAGAAGCAAACAGAATGATTTCCTCCTCCTATTAAATTTGTTGGGAGAATGTCAGGATCATACTGAGTTACTGTCCAAACCCATGTCTGGGAAGAGGGAAGGGAGAGTGAGAGATAGGGCTTGTCGGAGATTGCACAGCTCAGACCCGGGACCACGGGGGCCCTCAGGAACATTCCCTGCCAGACTCCGAATTTAATGAACGCTTCATCCAGATTGCTAAAACACCAGGTACTTTGCTCAGGAGACACAATTTTTATCCTATAGAGATTATCATTCTTCAGTAAACCAAGTATATTTCTTTTCCCATAGTTTTTAAGTGTACATTTCAGCGGCATTAAGTACATGCACGTTGTCATGGATCGCTACCACCATCCACCTCCAGAACTCTGTTGTCTTGTAAAAGGGAAACTCTGTCCCCATGAAGCACTGACTCCCAGTCTCCCGCCCCCTTACCAGCCCCTGGCCACTGCCTTTCTGCTTTGTGTCTCTAGGGGTTTGACTCCTCTAGGTACCCCATGTGAGGGGATTGGGTAGTGTTTGTCCATTTGTGGTTGGTGTATTTCACTTAGTGTAGTGTGCTCAAGGTCCACACATATCGCAGCAAGGGCCAGAATTCCCTTCAGCTCTAAGGCTGAATACTGTCGTGTGGATATAGACCACATTTCATGTTCATCTGTCAGTGGACACTTGGGTGGTTTTCTTTTGCCTTTTGGCTACTGTAAATAATATTCCTTACATTTTAACCTTAGAAATGAAACCGTTATCTCTTTTTGATATTTTGAAATTTTGAAATATCTTTGATTAGTAGGGAGTTACGGTAACATGTATGGGGCTTAACTGATTGGCAGTTTAGGGCAACACATGTATCTGAGTGTTCAGGTCGGCCTTTATCAAATCAATAATACTGCGATTCCTACTTTGGTTTCAGAGATCAAAAATGAGTTAATATGTAGGAGTATCCCTTGTTAAAAAGAGTATATAAACATCAGTGGTTAATGCCAGAATAAATTCTGAGTTTCCTTGTTTGTGTTCTGGGTAAGTGGACATTTATAATTGAGTTCTTCTAGAAGCTTCAAGCACTTTACACTTTACACTTTTTAGCATAGACTTGAAGCATAAGGGGTTACCTGTGGGATTATGAGGTTTGAAGGCATGTCTAAATATTGTGTATTCTCTCTAGAGTTAATGTGGCAGGAGGCCCTGTACCGCATAGAATACCAGTGTCCTACTGGGAGTATTTTTCTTTGTTCTACCCTCTTCTCTCTTGACTTGGCCCTATCTGGTCCTATAAGGTTTGAGGACCACTATGTAGGATAGCATACTTGGGTGTTGGGTTTTTTTTTTCCGTTTATTTATTTCTTTTTTCTTTTGTTTGGCTCAGTGTAGACCATCTTTATTGGCAGGTGTTAAGTGAAAACCAGTAACAAATCCAGCATGATGGCAAAGGAGGGGAGGCATGGCTCCCCTTAGCCTGGAGGGCCCTGTGACCAGGTCAGTGGTACCCGGGCATTTGACTTGACTATGGCCACTTTGGGCCTGGAATCCTCTGGAGAACAAGCTCCCAGGCAGGAGAACTCCTCACGATGTGGAGGAAAGGGCGGCTCCCAGAAGGGACATGGACTGTGCCCTCTTCTAGGCCACTTGGCTTCCACTCACCACACACCTTGAAAGCCCAGCTCAGGGCAGGAGCTGCCCCTCTCCAAACTTGGGTGTCTGCCTTATGCCTCAGTTTTCTTCCTGCCAGTGATTCGCCAGGTTGGACCACCAGACCCTGTTAGTAGCGCAGCCTGACCCAAATTGAGAAGTTCCCACCACATACCGTATATGAGCCACTGTATGGGTTGCAGGCTCTTAGAGGCCGCTGGGATCTCTGGGGGCTGGCCCTAGCCCTTTTGAGTCTTTTGACCCTCCCTAGGCTGCAGAAATTAATCCAGAATGATAGGCGTTGACGTTGCCACGCAAACATCTTGTGGATTTGCCGTATCTTTTTCCAGGATGTATTTATTGACTGTGTGCTTTGAACTGCCCGAGATGTGTCACGGGGCATGGGGCATTCACTCCTAGGCGAGTCTGGGAGATGGGCTAGAAAGTCTGACTGATGCAGTGTTACGCATCAATATTCCTTGAGTTTTCATGTTCCTGATTGTGCAAAATCACATACAAGGGAGGAGATTCCTTGCTTCAGTGGTGCCATCTAACCATAGACTTTTGTTTTTAATTTTTGTTTTTACATTTATTTACTTTTGAGAGACAGAGAGAGACAGTGCCTCCTGAGTAGGGGAGGGGAAGAGAGAGGAGGAGACACAGAATCCGAAGCAGGCTCCAGGCTCTGAGCTGTCAGCACAGAGCCCGACGTGGGGCTCGAACACACAAACCATGAGATCATGACCTGAGCCAAAGTTCAACGCTCAACCGACAGAGCCACCCAGGTACCCCCCAACCGTAGACTTGTAATTGCTTTCCCAAGAGAGCTGACTTCCTTATCCTCCTGTGTCCTCCTGGCCATCTTTGACACTGGTGTTTCTACGAAGTCCCGGCCACCCACCATGTGCTCTGGGCCTGCTTGTGGACCTAGAGCAGTCTTCGTGTCCTCTGGCCCAGGTTTGTTTTCTTTGTTTGTACCATTTTATCCCTTCTGCTAATTCCCAGTTGTGTCCACAGGCTGTCCCACTACCCTACAACAGCGATTCTGGAATTCTCCGAGCCCCAGGCGAGGGGTGTGGCAGGAGCGCGCCATGTCAGATGTCTTGGGAGATGAGGGCAGTACACAGAGCTAATACACATTCTTTGTTGCAAGTCTCTCGGAAGCACTAATATATCAGTGTGGTTCATGCCTCCCCGGCAAGTCCGTGCAGCTCGGTAGCTCTGACCAGGAAGACAGCTGTCCCCTTTACAGAGCTCTTCACATGTCCCAAGCTGTGATGCCCTCGAGATGCCAGCAGGGAAATCCGATTCGGGGGTAGCATATGTTACACTGCTGTGGCCACGGGCACTGCCCCCGCCCTCAGAGGGCTCACCATGGACAGCTCAATGGCACACTGGCCTTCGTTCCTAGAAGGTTCTTCTTCCCCCATGTTGTGAGGCTATGAGGCAGGAGTCCCTGGAGCCTCCCTCCATCTGGCTCTGCAGATGGCTCTGCAAACCCAAGCAAGAGGGCTCCACCAGCCTTTCTTTGGGCCCAGCGCCCTCAAGAGGGGCCAGTCGCTCCCGCCATTCTCCACTTCTTTCCACTCTGGGGTTAGGAGAGGTCTGGCCCCATGGAACTGCTCTCTCCGTGGCGTGATGCCCCAGACCCTGCAGGTGTGTATGTTTAGTTTGTAGCATTTCTTTCCTCTCCACCAGGACTTAGGTATTCTGAGGGCAAGGCCTGTGGTGTATCCCAGCTTCTCCTGCAGTCTGTGGGGAGGAGCAGGAGTTCACTACGGTGTCTGTTAAATCTGTAATTACAAAATGGAGGGTCAAGTTCTGGAAGTCATTAAAAAAATTTTGTTTTCATACTTATTTTTGAGAGAGAGCAAGCGAGTGCATGGGGTGGGGGGCAGAGAGAGGGGAGACAGAATCCTAAGCAGGCTCTAGGCTCTAAGCTGTCGGCACAGAGCCTGATGCGGGGCTCGAACTCACGAACCGTGAGATCATGGTCTGAGCTGAAGTCTTTGCTTAACCGACTGAGCTCCCCAGGCGGCCCTGGAAGCAGTTTTAACTTGCTCCAATTCCACGCAACTTGCCCCATCGCTCCATGCCTCAGTTTTCTAAATTCTAAGGGGCAGCTGATGTTCCTCAAATGGTTCCAGAGGACATTGGAGAAACTTCCTTGGTTCCGTACCCGCTGTATGCCTGCTCCTGTGCACAGGGTGGTGTCCAGGGCTTCTTTCTGTCATTCACAAATCCCGCGAGGTGGACGTATCACTGACCTGCTTCCGCGAATGAGCAGACACACAGAGCTGAATGACTTTCTCAGAGTCACAGTGCTCTTCAGTTCGACAGGTGTAATTAACACGGAGGGCTGCCTCACTCCAGAATCTGTGTGTGTGTGTGTGTGTGTGTCTGTGCGTGCGCACATTCGTATATGTGTAAATCTGCATACACACATACCCCTATGTATACCCATTTAGAAAGCAGGGAAATATACATATATACATGCATAGTGTATAACACATTTAGGTATATAGCACATTTAGGAAGTGTGGTGAAATATGTATACACACACACACACACGCGCACGTATGTACCGTTGGCCCTTATCACAGATTTTAATTGTGTGGGTCCACTTAGACGCAGATCTTTCCCGATAAATACAGTGCAGTATGTAAATGTATTTTCTCTTCCACATGATTCTCTTAAAAACATTTTCTTTAACTTTATTGTAAGAGTACAGCATGTGATACATAAACCATACACAAGATGTGTTAATCAACTGTTTATGTTCTCTGTAAGGCTTCCAGTCACCAGTAGGCTATTAATAGTTAAATTTGGTTGGAGTCAGAAGTTATCAGATTTTTGACTCTGTAGGGGGTTGGTGCCCTTAACCCCTTGTGTGGTTCAAGGGTCAGTGGTGTATGCGTTTGTGTTGTATTTCCCCCGACACTTCCTGAATGTGCTGTAAACCAAGAGCGCCTCACTGTAATTCCGATTTTCACAATAAATGTTACACCATCATGTCACCATCCTTTCCTTCTCTGAGTGGCTGTGACCCTTTGGCCCTTGTGATCAGCACCTATCAGTTGCTCCCTGGCTCCGGTCGCTCGCGCACCCGTTTTCTCAGACACATCTGCTCTCTGTTGGGTCTGCGAGGTACCAGCGTGTGTGTGTGTGTGTGTGTGTGTGTGTGTGTGTTGAACTGAAATTCTTAAGCCTGCAGAGTGTACTCCCAGGTTGTCAAGACGGATAAGACAGATGTTTTGCAGATGACTTAAAAGATTCTTGACACGATCCTGATGGTGTTTTCATAGGTTTTCAGGTCCTGTTCAGCCAGTCTCTGGAGCAAGTGCCTAATAAACAGGAGTAGCTGTTTAATAAACAATGTCAGAGTGACGGAGGGAGAGCAGGAATCTCAAGTCGAACTCTGAGTTCTGTGAATCTGGGATGGATTATCGTTCCTGCCCTTTTTTGTGTGTAATGATTCATGTTTTTTCCTAAGAGGCTTCCTCTCTTTCCTACAGAAGCTATAGAATGTGGACTCCTTTCCTGGCACTTGGGGACTGGTTGGCCTGGGATAGAGGGTTGATGCAGAGGGAGATGTTCACAAAGGGGAGATTTTGGGTTCCAGAAGTGGCTGGAGAGTGGAAGCCGCCTCCTAAAACCAGCCTCTCCTCATTTCCCGAATGCTTTCACTGCTTGACGCAGGCACCGTTTGCCCTTCTTGGTGAGCTGTCCGCATTGTGTTAAAGTGCAAGGATAAATTGCCTATCGGGGGAGCTAATTTTAGGTGTTGGGAAGTTCTAAAACTTTTCCTGTTCTTTTAGAGGAAGCACTTCTCCCACCCGGAAAACAAGCCTGACTCGGTTTTAAAGTCAGGAAAGGGGAGACCAGATGAAGCCCCTTGGGAGCAATGGGCCGTGTTTACTTTCTCCAGAGCGATCGGTGCTGGGCACGCCGGGCACCTGGGAGTCCCTGGCTGACAGTGTGGGTCCCCCATGCTGTAAACGCAGGGGTGGGTTTTCCATGCAGCAAACGTAGGGGTGAGTGGGGCATGCTTGGGGGACCTTCTGCTGGAGACAGTGACTCAGAATAAATCCATGACTCTGGCCTCAGCGAGTGAAGTTGTGTCTCTCTGAAATTATAAGCGCAAGTGGGTGAGTCCCTGTGTTAGAATTCCCGGTTTATTTTCTGGAAGAGCTTGGGACAGATGTGGTTTTGTGGGGAATGTTTGTACCCAATTTGGGGTATTTGAAGAGTGAGGTGGAAATTCCTCGTGGATCTGCCAGAAGGCTGCACGGGCTCTTGGTTGGAATGACTCACGCTTAGCGTCAGGACGTGGGACAGCATGTGGGTCTTTCTTTCCTCTTCTTTTCTAAAGAGCAAACTGTTTAGAAGAGCCTGCTGTCCCTGTGGGCACTGATTGAAACGCAGATTCCCTGGGGCAGGTGGCAGAGAGAGGCTTGGCTGACACCGCATTAGCCGTGACGGTGCAGGGGCTAAGGGACTATCTTTAGCGGGCCAGGAGTGAGGGTGGGTGGGCTCCAGGAGGCCATTGGGGAAAACTCAGAAGTGGCATGGAGAGGAGTGTTATTTGAGGGACCAGTAGTGACATTGTGCTTTTCGCGGGTCATACTGGGGCAGAGACCAGGGTCTTCCTGTGGCTGTGTCCGGTTCTTACAGCCCCCGTCAAGTCCGTTTTTGGAGAAACCGTTAACAGCCTCTGCTTCCTCCTGGGCTAGGTTGTCCAGAAAAACAGTTGCTAGAAAGAGCTATTTGCAGAGGCAGAGGGTTGTGGCCCTTCATGTTTTAGTAATTATTCCTTAGATTTCCCGGAGTCCCAGATCCCCTTAATGGATGTTAATAACAGTCGTGGAGTCTCTGTTGGCACATCGCAGGGCCTAATGGGGCTTTTACTCTCGTCACCTTGGTTTATCTGCTTCTTGCCCATGGATACGTGTGACTGTGCTGCTCTTGTGCAAAGGTGACTGCTTCTTACAGAGCGAGAATTGGGTTGAGCGTGGAGATGCCCTCCCCCGGCTGCCCCCTTTCTCCTCGATGGACGTCGACAGCCATGACTCGAGCAGGCTTCTGTCTTCCGCCGCTGGGCTGACTTGTCGGCTTCCCTCCTGCGTGGCTTGGGGCACGTGTGGGCGGGCTGCCGGGGCTGTCTGTATCACCTCGGCTCTCAAGGAAGTTTCTGCTTCCAGGGAAGAGATTCTTGCAGGGTTTTCTCTGTGGCTCTAGGGAGAAGAGTAGGTGGCTTTAAAATGAAAAAGAAAAAAAAAAAAAGAAAAGAAATCACCAACCCCCCCCAACACATAATTACCATGTAGGCACTGTTGCACTTAACTCCGGTTTTGGCCTCCATTCTGGAACAAGTTCGCTGGTTTAGACAAACCCCTTATTAGGTAACGGCTCGTTATTTATTCCTTTCCTCTCCTAGTCATTTACTCTGCGAGAGTCGCTCCTACCTGACCTTCCGCTGGTTTCTGTGTAGCGCCTCCCGGAGTGATGCCATGCTTCCCCAGCAGGGTTCCTCACTCGGGGTGCCAGCACTTGCCCCCAGACAGCCAGGTGTTGAGTGTAATGAACTATTGGACTCGATCAGTGCTCCCCAAGTGCTCCCCAGCGGTGCCTGCCCTCTGTTCTCCTGGGATATGGAATGGGGAAGTTGGACCCCCTGCGGCCCCTGGGCTGGGGTGGGGGTGGGGGGTGGAGCTGGGAGGGGCTGCAGAAGGCAGGGCAGATGGACTTGGACTTCATTTGGCACTGGGCTCTCTCACTCAGTGTCACCCTGGCTCCTTTCTCCAAAGCTTCATTAATGGAACCACTGTTTCAGAAACGTGAGATCCTGCCTTATGGGCAATTGGGCAGCAGGGCTGGCCGGGGAATCCCTCGCCTCTCACGGGGCACTGGGTTGTCAGAACCAGCTGGTGGCCGTCAGAGGGCTGTAGCTGTTGTTCTAGCTGGATGATCTGGATTCTCAGCCCCCAGCTTTAAAACCCCTGCCTTGTTGGATACCTTGAGTCATAAAAGAAATGTGGCATGTGGAGTAGGGGTGGGAGGAGGGAACAGGTGGCTGGAGCTGTTTCGTGCTCGCCACCCACTTAGGCTCTCCTTTCTTAATAGGCTTCAGGAATCCTGGAGCGCATAATGTACAGCCGTGGAGTTCCACGCATGTCCCCTGACTTCGAAATGTAAATGAAATTTGCAGGGCTGGGAGGAAGGGGCCCCGCATTTCTGCTGTCTCTCAGGGTCCCAGGAGGTGCGGCAAAAGCGCCCCTGAGCAGCGATTGGCCTGTTATTACTGGTCTTCGCTGCTCACCAAGCTAATAAAGGGGCAGAAGGAAGCCTCTGTAAAGGCACTTGGGACTGTGCCAGGCTGAGTCACAGCTGACTTAGGGAAATGCCACACAGGACGCCTTCAGTTCCCCCCCCCCGTTCTAAATGGAGGTTTGCAACTGCATAGTCAGAAAATGAATCAGCGTCAGGGGAAAGTATGCATGTGAAACTCAACAGAAACGGGAGCGTGGGAGGGCCACAGAATGGCGCTGCAGATACAGACCCACATCTTTGGTCTGGCTCGTCCCTCACAGAAGGTGTGTCCTGATGCCAGGGGTTAGAGCGGAAGTGGGAGGAAGGGGGACCACTGTGCGAGTGGATCCATTCTGTTCGCTTAGCCGGGCTTTTTCCCTGGCTGGCACAGGGTGCCCTGGGCACAGGGACATGTCTCCATCTTCTCAGCCCAGGGCAGGGCAGTGTGGCAGTGTGGTGGCTTGGCGAGGGCCAGCTGGAGGGTGGAGGGAACACTTTCAAAGTGGAGGGTCAACAAGACATGTCACCCGAGGAGCTTTGAGAAAAGGATCCCCAGGCGCCATTCCAGATCCATTGAGTCAGACTCAGCAGGAGGTACAGGGAGACTGGAATGCGTGCAAGCGCCCCAGGGTGATTAAATTACTTTCTCCACTGGACACCCACTGCTCCCTGGGCTCAGACTGGCCTCGAACCTTGTCCAGTGAGGACCCTGAGTTTGGGGCCACCCTAGGGTCCTCATCACGCTGTGTCTCATTAATTCTAAAATGAACATTCCCCGCCCCACCCCATGTTTTAACATCTCTGAGATCAGGATGTGCCTCACAATGGACAGTGTTTCATGGTTTAATTGATACCATTTTTCTTCCTAAGTGGTATGGAAAATTAATGGTGTGCCCTGCAGTCAATGGTGTCTTGATTCAGTGACCCGTGTTGCTTTTGCTTAAGCTCTTGCAGGAGCATATTCTTTCTGGCCTGCCTCCTATGCAGCTCCTGGTGATCATCACAGGCAAAGCCCTGAAGCTGCATAAACAGTGGCACACGACCGTGAGGGCTTCTGTCCCTGTCATCGCAGTGTGGCTTTACAGGGGACTGTGACCTGTGTTTCACTCTGCTTTGGGATTGATGTCCTATTGGCTAATGAGGACAGTGATGCCCATTTTACACACTGGGGCACTGGCCCCCCGAGAGGGACTTTGCAACTTGTTCCAGGTGGACTGCTAGCAAGTGGCAGTAGCTCTGACACCAAATCCAGTCGCTCGTGTCAGCACGTCCTCCTTCCGGCCTTTCCCACTCACCTTTGTTCACGGCCCTTTACCTTCCCAGGTAGCAGTCGGGTGAACGCAGTCAAGATGACTGATTCCTTTAGTCCAGTCTTGCAGCCTGACTTCTTAGAAGCCAGTCTTGAGCAGTAGTTGTCTGTTAACTGCTTGGAGACTCCACAAACTAGGGAATGCAAGCTCTTTTTGCTCAGGGCCACGTGCTGGAGAAGTGCCAGGAATAATCTCCGTTTCCTGGATTTTGAGTGACAGCGGCGTTCTGTGTTCTTCCCGTGGATGAGCCGCATATCTCTGTGCAGCAAGTTTATTCCTCTCTCTGAACTTGGCCAGGCCTCGGAGGGAGGGTATTCTATCACCCTAAGGTTTCAGCACAAGGGATGGCAGTGGGTGGAGATAATAATGGCCCAGTGCCTGCTTCCAGGACGCGGTGCTTCCTTGTGGCCCCGGGGCGGGTCCCTGGACACCTGAGGCTCTGTGTCCCTGCAATTGCTGAAGCCAGTGGTGATTGGCCCCACTGTCTGGGGACCCGGCCACGGAGGTTGTGACCTCAGTGCTGGTGTTTTGTGTTTAGTGCCTGTTCCTTTAATTTCATATTGTAGGCTTAGGGATCGAGATGGAAATCCAATGATAAAACAGTAATGAATAAGGATCGGATGCTTACTCAAAGCCAGGCATTGGTGGTACCCCTTATCGGCCCTCATTTAAACAGTCCCTCTTGCTAAGTCAGTAGGTTGGCTGTGTGCCGGGGTCCTGGGCCGTCCCGGGATGCTCTGCTGCCCTGGTGTGGCAATTAACATGCTCCCTTTCACTTCCATAAGTGTTGCCATGTGGGTGAAATGAGTGAGTCCATCCTGTTCATGTGCCTCGTCTCATTTAATCTGTCCAATGACACCATGGTAAGGGCAATATTAGTCCCCCCCTAATTTCAGTGATGAAGGGAGCCCCAGAGTCTGTGAGACTCACCACTGGCCATGTGGCAGCAACACGTGGGGGTCACCCTGTGGATGCAGGCGGGCTGAGCCCCGAACCCAGTCCTCAGGGCTGAACAAGAAGAAGCTGCTTCTGGAAGCTAGCCTTCAGTGCCAGGAAGGCCGGGCTCCTCAGGCCTTCTCTTCAGAAGGCTGCACCCTGTCAGCAGAACGGGTTGGCTGGGAATACCAAGACCTCCTGGGTGTGGTGAGGAGACTGGTAGAGGTGGAGATGAGGGATGGTGGCACACAGACGGCGGCTGATAAATGCAGGTGGTTACTTCCTCCGTGGGGGGCGGGGAGGGGGCAGCTGCCTGCACAGATTGAGAGCCTCTGTAGTTAGGAAGAGAGGGACTGTAATTTCATCTCACAGGTTCTGTGTGTGCACACATGTGTGCAAGCATGCACGTGTGTGCACAAGTGTGTGAGCATGCGTGTGTGTGCGTGCACGCGGCCCTGTGTGCACCTGTATCTTACACTGTTGATTAAAGAGAGTTACAGAGGTCTTTAAGCTTCCAAATAGGTTTTCCATATTGCTGCGCAAGTGGAAATTTTGGAGGGCGGTTCATATGAATAACTGAGACAAAAAAATCTTCCTGGAAGATGTTCGTTAGACTTGAGACGTTAAAAATCAGAGTCAAAGCTCAGGGCAGAAAGAAGCAGGGTCTGAGCTGCCCCTTTGGGAGCTGTGGTGGTCAGGGTGTGAGGTCGCTTCTTGAGAGGAGTGGTGTTGTGCCGGCTCTGTGGCCTTGGGCAGGGCGTGTACCCCCATTCTGCATGCAGGTGCAGGCAGGTGCATGCTATCTGTGTAAAGTGTCGAGTGCCGTGAAGGGTGTTGCCAGAGCACTGCCGGGGTCTGGACAGGCTCATTCATCGGGCTTACTGGCTGGCGTCGCGCAGGATGTGGGGTTGGCGTCGCGCAGGATGTGGGGTTGGCGTAAGCACCGTGGTAGAAGACAAACTCACTGCCGCCAGGAGCTCTCGCTTGGAGCCACGTGGAATTGTTCAGCCTGCTCCTCTGCCGGCCTCCCGCGGCAGTTGGAAAGCACTCCGCTAAGGTCCTTGTCTCCCCAGGAGAGGTGGCTGCTGCAGTCCTGCAGATGGGGTCTGCTCGCAGAGGGAGGTTTTCCCAGAGGGCGGATTGGGGCCAGATGCTTACCATCAGTGGTCAGCAGGCCCCCCCCCCCAACCCGCCACGTGCATGGCAGTCTGTCTGCAACATCTATCTGTGTCTGGAACCACCAATGCCTCGGAGCCACCAGGGGTTGCTTGTGGATTCTCTGGCCCCGTGGGGACTAGCTCCCCGTACACCATTGTGGCGTGATTAGAATCTAGGTCACGACACTGGCTGCAACGTTGTGAAATTCCAGCATCTACAAAGTTTAGACCTACTGAGATTTAGAGACAGTGGTGAAATGGGGCAGGCAAAAACTGCTCAGGATAGATGCCCAAGAGTTAACAGACTGCTAAATGAACCCTTCTCATTTTTTTTTTTTAAGTTTATTTATTTTGAGAGAGAGGAAGAGAGAATCCCAAGCAGACTTCATACTGCCAGCTCACGGAGTGGACTTGGGGCTCCATCTCACAAACCATGAGACTGTGACCTGAGCCAAAATCAAGAGTTGGATACTTAACCGCCTCAGACACCCCAAATGGTCCCTGCTTATTAAAAGATAGCTCTTTTCTTTAGAGATGTGCTTTTGATTGGCACAGCATTTATCAGGAGCCATCAGAAACCAATCAGTGTTTATTAAAAGACTGTCCCAGGCTCTGTGGGATGCAAGAGAAGTGTAACATATGCCAAGACCATATTCACCCGCAGGGAGCAAGGAGTGACTGAGCTTCAGGTAACCCAGGGACGTCTTCTATGGGAAGCCTGATGCCAAGTCAGCCCGCATCCAGGCTCACAGTCCGTGGGGGCAGGAGGAGGGGCATCAGCCATTTGCTGCTACCAGAGCCTTTTCCTATATCTCTTGTGACCCTTGGTCACTTTCTCCCTGGCAGAGTTGTTTACGTGTTCATTTCCACTCCAGGAATCTGGAAGGCCAGGAATAGAGCGTGTGGAGGGGCAGCTGACATGCGGGCATGGGCAGTGGAGGCAGGAAGCCCCACGTGGTCCAGGTTCACACCCCTTGGGGCCCCCTCCCAGACACTGCTGCCTTCACGCTGGCTGGGGTGGGCGGCGGGAGAGCTCCCCTTGAATTCTCTTGCCCAGACAGGAGCACACCTCTCCTGCTTCAAGTCCTTGCAGCACAGCTGGGGCCCATCTGGATAGTTTGACGCAGCTAGATTGCTCGGTAACTAGCTTAATTAGATCTGGCCACCTTCTTGGGGTTGGGGGCTGGTTTGGTCCCGTCTGCCTGTAGCCACCTTCCGGGCAGGGGAGGAGGGGAGCCATCTTGCCCACAAGCGGACTTGGAGTCTGACCTGCTTTGCTTGGTTTCCTTTCTTATGAAGGGAGGAAAATAGAAACATGCACTTCGGATGACGCATGTCATTAGCTCAGTGCTGGTCTTGACCAAGCACAGTGAATGTCAGATTTTCTTTTTCTTTTCTTTTTTTCCTTTTTAATGTTTTATTTATTTCTGAGAGAGGGAGAGAGCATGAACAGGAGAGGGTCAGAGAGAGAGGGAGATACAGAATCTGAAACAGCCTCTGGGCTCTGAGCTGTCAGCACAGAGCCCAATGCGGGGCTCAAACCCACAAACTATGAGATCATGACCTGAGCCGAAGTCAGACGCTTAACCGACTGAGCCACCCAGGTGCCCCAAATGTTAGTTTTTCTTGACGCCGCCTGCCTCCCCCAACCCAGGGCCTCCGGACCCCCAGAATCCTAGGCCACAGAGAACCCATGGAGAGGCAGGCGGGCTCTTGCTATCGTGAGAAGACCTCTTTTCTCCCCGGATGACCGTCCCCGGCTCCCACTCTGCACCCCATGCCCAGCACAGTGCTTCTGCTCAGCAAGTGTTTTTCAACCGGCAGAACATGCTAGAGAATCTTAGCACTTCATGGTTGTGAAGTTGGGGTCCATGGAAAAGTAACGCACGCCCGTGGTGGGAGGCTTGTGGGCGCCCCCCACCAGATGTGGGAAGAGGTGGCGGGTGGAGGTGGGAACAGCACAAGCAAGGTCCAGACTTTAACCCAAGACAGAGAGGTGGGAGAGGGTGCCCTGAGGCGATGCACAAAGCTCTGCCCGAGGACATCTGATAGAAGGACATGTCTTCTTGTCTTCAGGGTGTCCCCAAGCCAGGGTGGCACTGGTGGTTATGATTTCAGGCCATGGGCCATTTCCCTTTTGCAATCACAAGAGACTGCAGTGAGCAAAGAAGCCTCCAGGCAAAGCGTGAAGTTGGTGGGTGAGCCGTGCGGTTCTCACGGGCCAGTGTGGTGGAGACGGGCTGGGAGGAACGGCTCTCACAGGGAGAAGGGCCTCAGAGGCTGCATGGGGCCCGAAAGGGAGCACGAGAAGCAGGAGGTTTGGGGGAGGAGAGGCGGGCTGGCTGGGTGGGATGGTTGGGCCAGGAGACGTTGGGGGTAGCACTGTGAGCAGTGACAGGGGTCTTGAGGCCACAGATGTGAGTGCTCGGGTGAGCTGGGCAGGACCACCCAGAGCACAGGGCCAGCCATGGGGCGCGGGGTGGTGGGATACCCCTTCAGGAGAGTGAGGCGGTGAGCCCCAATGTCACAAGGCCAGATGAATCCATGTCGTAAGCGTGCTGATTCCTACCTCATTGTGGATGTGGGTTACCGATCATTCCAGGTCTGTTCTGTTTCTGCCATGGGGTCCGAGGAGGAGGAGCACCTGAGCGGCACGCACCCCATTCGCCTGCCCCCTGGCCCTCTGCTGGGCACTGGGGGCAATGGTCCAGTGAGACCAGGAACGCAGATGCATTGAGCATGAGTTCAGAGGGCTTTGGACACGAGCCTGGCCTTCGTGGAGAAGCGGAGAAGCCATGGTGTGTAATTTTCTTTGGGCAGGTTACGGCCACAGACCATAGGGCCTTGGGGGGAAAACCATGCTCTTCTGTCTAATGCAAGAGACACCACTCCCAGGCAGAAGCCGATAACGGAAGAGTTGAAGGTGTTGTGAGAATATGCGTGTGGGGGTGGGTTTATCACTTGTGTAATTACCTATGCATGTACCCATGTGTGTGTGCGTGCATGTGTGCGTGTTCCATGGGGTATCTTCATCACTCAGTTCTGATCGATCGTGCTCTTGAGACACCGTCCTCTGGAAAGCACTGCCCCCAGGGACCCAGGAAGGCTTTCTCCAGCCAGCCGAGATCGTCAGGGATCGCTTAAAGTTTTGCCTTCTGATTCTCCCTGTAAACCCCGGAGCCAGCCCGTCCTTAAATGGAAATAAGTGTACAGTTTCGCCTCTCATTGTGATTAGCTGGTTGCATTAAATTAATTGTTGTGTTGCCCGGAACCAAAGCTTCTTAAAATGATGACTGTTTCACTGTGGAAGTTTATGCAGGATCGAACATGGTAGGAAGATTGACTTCCTGAGGAAAGAGAAAAATGCCCTGAACACCGAGCCTGGAGCTAAGGACCTGAAATTTGGGTGCGAAACGGTTCTTTTCTCTTCCTGTGTTACCTGGGAGGGGTCGCTGGATTCACATGCTAGCCACCTGTATTTGTCGTTCTTTGATTTTTAATGTACTCCCCTTTTATTAAAAATTCTTTTTAATGTTACTTGTTTTTGAGAGAGAGAGCGCGCATGAGCTAGGGAGGGCAGAAAGAGAGAGGGAGACTCAAAATCCAAAACTGGCTCCAGGCTCTGCACTATCAGCGCAGAGCCTGACATGGGGTTCGAACTCACAAACCGGGAGATCATGACCTGAGCTGGAGTCAGAGGCTTAACCGACTGAGCCACCCAGGTGTCCCTAATGTAACCCCTTTTAAAAGATCCTCTTGGTTACAGTATGCAGCCCACTGAGGGCTGGCTTAAGTGGTGGAGAAGGGAATTTCTTTTTTTTTTTAATTTTTAAAAATGTTTTATATATTTTTGAGAGAGAGACAGCGTGAGCAGGGAAGGGTCAGAGAGAGAGGGGGACACAGAATCTGAAGCAGGCTTCAGGCTCTGAGCTGGCAGCACAGAGCCTGACATGGGGCTCGAACCCACAAATGATGAGATCATGACCTGAGCTGAAGCCAGACACTTAACTGTCTGAGTCACCCAGGCGCCCCCGGAGAAGGGAATTTCTTACGAAACGTGGGGGTATCTCATGTCACTGAAAGAAGGAAGTCTGCCTGGCCTCAGAAGGCCAGGTGTGAAGCAGGACATGGAGGCAGCCCAGGGCACGCACTGGGTCATGGCCAGACCGCAGCAGCCGCACCAGGTCACTGCTCTCCTCTGTCTCTGCGGAGGGCTTCTCTCTGTCTTGGGAAGCCTACGCCTGTTTGTCCCGGCTTCGGCTTCCCAGCCTGGATTGAGCCCGCGCCTCTTTGGTGATCGGCTTCGTTTAGCGTGGTTGCCCGGCCCTGGTGCATCCTGCAGCCCGGGGGATGGTGTGGTGGGGGTGCATGGGCCCAGCCACTTCTCAAAGAAAGGAGGTGCTCCCTCTGACGGTGCTCCAAGTACCTGCATTTCAAGCATGTGATGGAAGCACATAGATGGCGCTTGGTGTCTGGGAGTCCGAAGGCTCTCAAAGTGTTTGTTTCCAGTTCTGCCGGAGTCGTTCCGGGCCTGTGCTGAGAGGGAGGAGACGGCAGCACAAACCCAGGGGCCACGCGTCTGTCACACCCTCTCCGGGGGTCTCAGTGTGAGCCGCTCCTCCCGTTCGGGGGGTGAAGGCAGTGACCTGAGAGGGAGGGTGGGCGAGGCAGCGGCAGCGGGGCCGTCGGGTATAGATCTTTCCCCGGTGCATCCTCTGCCGTGGGCCTGCGCAGGGGGCGCGCAGGGCGGGGGGTGGGGGGGTGGGCAGGGCTGGCTGCAGGCTGCTCGGGGCTGGCGGCCAGGACGGAAGCAGACCGTGTCTCTCCGGCTACTGCATGGTGCCTTCGTGCACTTACAAAATACCCAACGTCATCGCGTCCTGTCCCGCCACTGAGGACTCCTCGACAGCTGTGGGAGGGGGTGAGGGTCGCCCGGGAGACCCATGGGTGGCCTTGGCACCCCCTGCCTGCACTTCCCTGCACACGTTTGTGGGGCTTTCTCCCAGGGCCGTGTTGCCTGACAGTGAGGCGCTTGGTGCCCACACTGCCTGGGTGGCGGCTGGATGTAGGGACCAGACGGCGCTCGTGTGTGGGGTTTGGAATCTCTTCCTCAGGAAGCTGCCTGCAGGGTCACTGTGCCTCGAGCACAGCGTGTGGCAGAGGGGAGAGCCCCGGAGCAGAGACCGTGCACTCGGATGATGTGCAGAGCTTTGCCCGGAGCTGCGTCTGTCCAGCTGGGACAGACAGGGGCCCCTGAGGAAGGCTGAGCCCCATTCTCTCCTTCCTCACATCAGTCTCTTGCTCTTTTCCTCTCCTTTATTTACAGTGCAGATGGCCTGACATTTGTGTCCAGGCTATACTGGGAGCCACAGGGCTCGGCCACTCTCAGCAGGGGGCTGTTCCCCCAGCCGCAGCCCTGCAAGAGGAAGGGAGGACTAAGGGAGATGTGTGAGGCCTAGAAGGTGGGACTTTCCCTCAAGCACAAGGATCCCACACAGAACAGCCACAGTTCTGCGTCTTGGGCAAGAGTTGAGCGGACGTGAAATCACGGCGTAGCGTCCCATACGGCGGGCGGGGGCGTGGATGGCTGGACCGTTGCTGAGGTGGGGGTTAGCAGCTCTGAGTGTGTTGTGGTCGGTGGTGCCCGTCGGGCCTTCCCCACTGCAGACCGCGCCTGCGGGGTTCCAGGTTCTCCTCTCGTGGCCTGCAGAGCCCAGGGAGTGTGATGGGAGCCTGTCGGTGCCTGATGAGATACAAGGTCGTGTTCCCTGTGAAGGTGCCTTTAGCGGAAGGGAGTCAGTGGTGCTTCTGGGCTTGTGGACAGAGCACTGATTTGGGAGGGGAGGAGGGGACCCTCTGACGCATCACTGTGGCTGAGGGCAAGTCACTGGTTCTTTCTCTGCGGAATGTGTCACCCTGTGCTGTGTCTGCTGTACGGGTGAGGCCGTGGATGGAGGGCTTCATCCCCGTGCGGCACTCCGCGTGACAGAACCAAAGTTATAAGCCTTGGGTGTCAGATTCTCATTTCCAGGGAAGCCAGTTTTGACGTATATTCCCTTTAAGTTCGGAGCTGGCTTCCGTTGGAGTGGAAGCTTCCCACTCGCTCCACCGGGTGCCCAGTAATCCCAGGTTTTGGGAGCCGGGCCACTGTGATTCTTTTCTGACCACATTGAATATCAGGTTTTCAGCTTAGCTTCCTGATGATTTCACACCTCATTTCTAGTCCTCTCCTGCCCTTTCTCTGCCGTCACGTGGTAGCTTCAAACTGCCTTCCGGAGGAACCTTCCCAAGTGAATGTTTCTCAGTGAAATGCAGGGTGACGTTTGGGGTTAATAAATTGACACTTTCCCTGTTACCTCTTTACCTTTGGAAGAGTCATTTTTTAGGTGGTAGTGGGGTGGGAGGCGTTTCCTAGCAGGAGGAAGGCGGTTGGCCTCAGGGAGGCCCGGCAGTGACCCGAATGCTGGAGAACCAGGGCTGGGCCGATCGTGGGTTCGAGGCCCGCTGAGCTGGCGCGTCTTGATCTGACTCGGTGAGCCGGCTTGCTGGGATGGAAACGGTACAGTGGCCCAGGGAGTGTGTCCTCAACTCGCCTTTTCATCTAGTCCGGAATGTTGGCTGGAGTACTGGTCACGGCACACATGAGGTGCGGCTCAGCAATGACAAGAGGGGCAGTCCTGTGTCACGTCACCACTTCTAGCGTGCGGGCCTGACATGGACGAGGGTAGTCAGTCATGCATAGTGACCAGGACTGCTGGCCTGCCTTCCGGGGTGGTCCCCTCTCCATTTTTGTCCCCCTTCAGTGCCATCTTGCAGGGACATCAGAGCGACCTGTAGGATTTGAGCCACAAGTACAGCCAGGCTCCCCCTCAGAGTCCCCCACCTCGCCCCAGTCTCGGTTTCTCTCCCTTTTGCCTGTATGGACAATGCGCGTCTGGGCCCCCTCGGGCCACTGCCACACAACACCGCATGCTGGGACATCAGCCTTCACCTCTCACGTCCTGGGGGCCGGAAGGCTGCCGTCAGGTACCCACATGGTGGGCTCTGGTGAGAGCCGTCTTCAGGTCCCTTTCTCGCTGTGTCCTCACATGGTGGAGGGGACCTGGGGAGGGGAGGCCTCTTGTGTAAGGCACTACTCCCAGAAAGAAGGCTTCACCCTCAGGACCGAACCACCCCCAGAGGCCCCGACTCCTAACACCATCATACTGGGCGTTGGGGTTTAAACAGGAATTTGGGGGTGACACAGAGTTTGGACCAGAGCAGACTGGTGGGGGGCTTGCTTCTCGTGTGGCTCGTGTGTGCTCCTGCCATGTTTGTGGCCACACCGTGCCAGCCAGTGTTCCTTACCCTGCGAGATGTGATTTGGATCTCACCTTCTCCAGGAGGCCCTGGCTATCAGTCCAGCCTGATTAAAAAAATCTCCTGGAGAAGTTCAATGATACGTAAGTCGACAGACTATATTTTGAACATACCGTTCACCCTGCTACAGCCGCCCTCAGCCCAGGGTCATCCTTGTCCCATCCATGTGCCCTTTCTAGCAGACCCTAGAATCATCTTTCTCATCCGTAAATATTTTTAACACGTATCTCTAAAATACAAGGGCTCTTAGAATAACTCATAGTACTTATAAATCGTTAAATCATGCTATAAAAATTAGCACATTTATTAAGTCATCAAGTATTCATTTGTTCAGGTTTCCTGTTCATAAATGTCACAGATGTATCTTACAGGTTTTTTTTCTTAACTCAAGATTTAGATAAAGTCACCCTGATGATTCATTGCCTTAAAGTCCTTTCCATGTCTTCCCCCCCACCCTTTTTTTTTTTTTTAATCTCGTTTATTAGGGTTGGGTTTGGTTTTCTCTGCTTTGCAATTCGTTTGTTAAGGGAACTGGGTGCTTGCCCAAGACTTGTCCACCGTCTGGATTTTGCTGACTGCATCTCCGTGGCATAGGTGAGCGACCTCCTCTGTGTTCTTTACTTCCTGCAGATTGGAATTTGGATCTCAAAGGATGATCAGATTCGGGTTTGAGTTTTGATTTGTTAATTTGGGGGACGGGTGAGCAAGATGATGTCCTGCACGGGGCTGTGTTGCCCCGTGAGTGTCCCACAGTGCCTGCTGGGTGTCCCTCTGTGATGTTAGCAGCTGTGGGTGTTCCGTGCCTGGACCCCACAAAGCATTGTGGCCTCTCCATAAACCATTTTTAATTTCCTTGCTCGAATACTTCTAGAAAGGAGAGCGCTTCCTCATCCACTGTCTGCTGACTTTGGATGCTGCCCATCTGGGAAAAACAGCACACAGTCTGGTTCTTTTTTATTTATCGGGTTCCAGTCAGTTGTAACCCAGTAGAGCGTTTTTGTTGCTTTGCTGTGGTTTTTGTATCATTATGAACTCTTGGATTTATATATGTGTTTCGGGGCACCTGGGTGGCTCAGTTGGTTAAGCGTCCAACTCTTGACTTCAGCTTAGGCCATGATCTCACAGTTCAGGTCATGTAAGATACAGGTCACGTACCTTACAGGGTTTTTTTTCTTAATTCAAGAGTTCAAGCCCATCATCGGGCTCTGCGCTGACCGTGTGGAGCCTGCTTGGGATTCTCATTCTCTCTCTCTCTCTCTCTCTCCCCCTCTCCTGCTCATGCTTCCTCTCTCTTTCTCAAAAAAAATAAATAAAATAAGAAAAATTGAATGTGTTTCAATTTATTACACTTTTTATTCTTTTTGATGGTCACATCACCACAGCCTCAGTCAGTGAACCCTTCTCTAGGTGACTCCTGGTCACCTTTGATCCTGTCTTGTTCCCTGGCATGAGAAGACTGCTGGGGTCACGTTGTGCATCTCTCGCCCCAGACCTAGAACCAGCCATTTTCCCAGGGAGCATGGGTTCCTTTTATCAGACAGTGGTGTTTACAGCCGCTCTCTGGGCGCTGGGGCAGCTGGCTTCTCCTGCTCCTCCCCTCCTCCCTCTTTAATACCTGGCGGGTCCTTCTGCAGGAATTGCCACTGCGTGTTGCAGCGATCTGGCATCCTCCTGATCACTTCCCTTACCAAGGACGTTAAGTGTCCCTGGGTCAGTATGTGGCTCGTCCACTTACTGCATAGTGCATCTGAATGCAAACCCTTGCTGACTAAGTCAATCTTCGTCAGGTTTGCAAGAGGTTTCTCAAGGCTCCACCTGAGTTTCTCCAGGTCCCCCACTCCCAGCCTGGGTTACAATGAGGTTATTATATAGTAAGGGCAACCCCCATGTCTTCCCAGAGTCCATCCATTCGGCTCTGAGTGGTCCAGGGCGTGCGGCTCAGGAATAGCCTTTTGACGTTGTACCTCTTGGTCCACCGTGTGGATGTTGTCTGCACCCCAATTGGCCCTGGCTAGGACTTTTCCTGGGAAGGACAAGGTCCCTGCCAAGGGTGTATCTCTTGGGGCTGCCAAGCGTCACACCCCCCTGGCGCCTGAAGCCATATCACTGCGTCCCTGGAGCCTTGGCTTTGTGGAACACTATGTTCCATGTTTAAATGGAGCCCACATGCCTCTTCCTCCAGTGTCGCTGTGCCAGCTGGATGCCACCGTCCAGACCCCTGGGGGCTTGGAGCTGGATGTTGAGATGCTCCTTCAGCTCCTTTTCAGCCCTTCCCTCTGTAGGCGTCAATGTTCTTGTCTTCTGTGAGCTGCCTGGGAGGGAGAGTTCCTCTCTTACACACACCCCTTCTGGTAAATTTTTCTCCAGCACACATGGCCCCAGGTCATCACACATGGCCAGACATGGCAGCATCTCAGGCTGCATTACCTTCCACCCCTTGGTTAAGAGAAAACTTCCAGTTACTTAACTTTTTGATAGGCTGAATGACTCATAAGCAAACTTTGATGTGGACGCCAGGCTAGAAATTGGTTAACTTGGGTCGGCCCCCCCCCCCATCTTTCTCCAGGTTTATTGAAAGCATTGCCTAGGGTGGGTTTATGCCAGGTGCTTCTCCATGGTGCTGTGTCGCGCTGACCTTTCCGATGCTCCCTGTGGAGGGGTGATCCGTAGAGCAGGGAGTGAGCCCGTGTCCAGGTGGGATGGGGCTGCCTCCCCTTCTACTGCCTGCATCTGGATCTGCTTCCCAATCTGGACGTCTGCTTCCCGCTCTTCCCTCTTTTCTGCTGGAGCGTCAGTCCTCTGCATGCCTGCCAGGTGCTGGCAGAGACCCGTGAGGCCGTGAGGAGTCATTGAACACCCTTGGTGGCTCCCAGCTCCGGAAGAAGCACTAGCAAGGTGTTTGTGCATGAACAGTCTGCTCTGTTCTGCCTCCCTGTCTGCCCCTCTCCTGTTCCTTTTTGCCTTGTCTCTCGGGTTCTTTGCTTCTGCCTCAGGCTCTGTTTGAACTCCTGGATCTCTCCTTCCCTTTGCTCATCTGTTTTCTGATGGGCCACCTGGCTTAGTGGGGAGAGCACCAGCACTGCTTCTGAATACTGCAGGTTTGGGCAAGGCTGCACTTTGCCAGGCTTGGGTTTTACTGCCGGAGAGCACTGGTATCCAGTTTTGTTCTGGGCAAGTGTCCTGTCTCGCCCTGATCCTCTGTTATTTTTATTTTTGAGAGAGAGAGAGAGAGAAAGAGGGAGGGAAGGAGGGAGACACCAAGCAGGGGAGGGGCAGAGAGAGGGCGAGAGAGGATCCAAAGCAGGCTGCGTGCTGGCAGCAGGAAGCCCCATGTGGGGCTCAAACTCATGAACCGTGAGATTATGACCCAAGCTAAAGCTGGATGCTTAATCGACTGAGCCACCCAGGCGCCCTTCACTCTGATCCTGTTGAAGATGGATGGTGTCACCTTTAGAACCCACTACGACGGTGTGCGTGTGTCCCCTGTGGAGGAAGTTATACAGGAAGGAGACTTGTTGATGTCGCCATAAGGAAGAACAGCTGGATAATTTCCCAGTCACTGCACCAGGCACTTAACATACAGATTCAGTCCCCCCAGTGGCCCTGGGTGGACACACGCTATCATAGAATGCATTTTGTGGCTCCTGGGAAGGGGACATAGAGAGGATAGGAGCTTGGCGCCGGGTCACACAGCCAGAAGCGGGGAGGGGAGATTAGAATTTGAACCCAAGTCTCTCTGATTCTAGTGTTGGGCCCGAGCCCCTGGGCAGCACGGCCTCTTGTGAACAGCCCAGGTGCCAGGACTTGGCAGAAGGCCACTGTCCTCATGAGGCTCTGCCCCACAAGTGTCGGTCAGCAGCTGTCGCCTCTCTCAGGTGTATTTGTTTAACTAGTGGCTGATAGACTGACTCATTCATAGTTGAGCAGGAAAAGAAAAGTGGTGTAACTCTGCCTTAAAAAAATTTTGTTCTCTGGGAGCCTGGGTGGCTCAGTCGGTAAGGCGTCTGACTTCGGCTCAGGTCATGATCTCACAGTCTGTGAGTTCAAGCCCCGTGTTGGGCTCTGTGCTGACAGCTCAGAGCCTGGAGCCTGCTTCTGATTCTGTGTCTCCCTCTCTCTCTGCTCCTTCCCACTCACCCTCTGTATCTCTCTCTCTCTCAAAAATAAATTAACATTTGAAAGAAATTTAAAAAAATTTGTTCTCTATTAGGTCAAGGTTTAAAAAATACGAACCTCAAGCCCCGAGACCCCCAAATCAGTGACTGCACACTGATCCTACCTCCCCGCAACCTGATCTCTCAGTGAAACCTACTCTTTTTCAAGTCATAATATTGGGAAGCAGGTGTCCTGGGGAAGTCCTGTGTTCGTGTTTGTGCTTGCACTTGATCTTCTTCGTCTCAGTTGTGTCTTTTTAATGCATTTTTTTTTCTTGCAGAAAACCACATTCGATCAGTGTGAGGGGATGTGTGTGTGTGTCTTCCTTGAGATGATTCTAAAGGTCTCGGCTATTATTAAAACTGAATTTATTATCTGTATTTATGATAAACCCACTAAACACGATTTGGGGACGTGCTGTCTGTGTGTGTGTGTGTGTGCGCGTGCACGCACACACACGTGTAATACACATACACACTTCTGGGCTTTGGCACATATCTAATGGGGTGCTAACATCTCTGCAGGGTTGTGGTTCATGATTTCCCTGATTAGCTATCGCAGTGCCCAGTGTCCCCTCATTAAGAATAACTGATTTGGGGTTATGTTGAATTGGGGAATACGTAGTAGTGCTGTATCAAGGGGTGGCTGTAAAATCATGAGACTGGATTTATCATGACTCCTCAGTATGTGTGCATTCGGAGGAGGGGGCGACCCTCAAAGGTGCTTCGGGAGGGGGCTACCCACTTACGTTCCTGACACTGCCACCGTTCAGAGCATCGTTGGAACTCTGCTTTTGACATTGTCACCAACATAGTTCCCGGGCTTGTGTGAGAAAATCTTACTTGCTGTTCAGGCCACACAACACTGAGTTTCTGACCAAGAACGAAATTACTGAACTTGACAACTTGTCCTATTTATTTACCCTTGGCTCTGAGTGATTATCTGTGGTTTCCAAAAATCAAATGTGCCTTAAAGGATGAAAAGTATGCTGTTGGCTCTGGGGAGAGCCAGTCCATTAGAGGGGTTCCAGGAATATTTTTGTGTTAATGGCACCTTCATGGGCATATGGTAGGTCTACCAAGGGTACTGATTTGAAGGGTGGCCTGCACTACCAGTGTGTGAGTTCTAGGATCTGAAAATAGCCCCCTGTACCCAATGATGCCCGTATTTGTGTTGCTCCCACAGTTAAGTTTAGGCTCCTGGGTGTTTTAGGCTTCCAGGAGCAAGCCCCCTCATCACTTTCCAGTTTTGTACCCATTTGGGACCATCCTGCCTAAACCCATGTTGTGAAAGACCGTTATGCCATTTCTTAAAGGCCTTTTCTTTTTTGCTTCCTGGCTTTCTACTGACCTGAAAAGGGGAAATATTTGTGTGTGTGTATTTATAAGGCAGCAGGTGTGTCTGTACTGTGAGAAACAGAATAGTTTTTTAAGAAATGTTTGTTGGGGCGCCTGGGTGGCTTAGTCGGTTAAGCGTCCGACTTTCGCTTGGGTCATGATCTTGCGGTTTGTGGGTTCGAGCCCCGCATCGGGCTCTGTGCTGACTGCCAGCTCAGAGCCTGGAGCCTGTTTCAGTCTGTGACTCTCTCTCTCTGACCCTCCTCTGCTCACGCTGTCTCTCTCTCTCCTAGAAATTAAAAAAAAAAAAAAACCATTAAAAAAAAAAAGAAATGTTTGTTTATTCTGAGAGACAGAGTGCGAGCAGAACAGGGGCAGAGAGAGAATCCCAAGTAGGCTCTGCATTGTCAGCACAGAGCCTGATGCAGGGCTTGAACTCACGCACTGGGAGATCAGGACCTGAGATGAAATCAGGAGTTTGAGGCTTAACCGGCGGAGCCACCCAGGCGCCCTGGGAAATAGAATATTCTAATGACCTTCTTTTGTCCACTCTGGCCCCGTGATCATAGCTCTTCTTTGGTTGTTTCTTAGCACCTGCAGTTTTGAAAATGACTTGCACACTGAGCAGATGTGATCTTGAAACCAGATCCTAAACCCACACCGTGCAGGCACTCTGAAAGTGTGAGAACGTCATGTAAATACTTTCTTAGTCATTCTGTTAGGTTGGTGACCTCTGTAGGCCCCCAAGGACAGCTGTCACCATGTGGTTAAAGCATGCCCACAGGGACACGTAGATGAGCTCAAGATTTTGTCCCTGTCCTCTGGACTTTAGTGGGATATAGACAGTTCACAGGCCCAGCTCTGATTTACAAAGAAACACAGGTGTTCTCAGATCTGCACAGTGTCAAAAATATCCAACGTAGAGTTAGATGGTGTTAAATCAAGTACAGGTTCTGATAGGTACTTTCGTGCAGTAAATTAAATTTTTATTATTTTTTTCTCTTTAATGTTGATGCAAATGCGGAGACTAAGAGAGGGGAATGCACGGAGTCTTGCGAATTTGGTGTTGGTTTGTCAGTAAACATCACTGAAAGGGCTGCCCCTCAATCAGAAGAGCCCTCCTGACCCAAGCTGTGGGTGCCGGACTTGCCACAAGCTGCCACGTCATCTTTACCAGCGGGATGTTTAAGTTTGTTAAAAAGCAAAGAAAATGTAATTAGGAGTTTTCCCCAGACCTGCCGAGGGTATGAGAAATCTCTCTGGTTGTGCTGTCGAGAGGTAGCCGTGGGTGATACATTCTGGGAGTAATTGCAGGGCTCCTGGTGCTTCAAGGAATCAGGTGGTCATTCCCCTTAGAGAGATTGGCAGACGCTTGCCCTGTGTTCCGGAATTCACCAATCTCTTCAGGTCCTTGGAGAAATCTTGGGCAGGGGTTTGTGACCTCCCACTGATTTTTGGCCTGAGTCCTTTCCATGAATTCAACAACCAAAATGAGGGTGTTCAGGGTGGGCAGGACCTGCTCGGGCCGTCCCACCCAGGTTCCCCCTGTGACAGGGTCCATTCAGGAATGTCGGCTTTCCCTCTGAGAACCCAACTGTCTGGTTGTGAAATCTAGGTTGCTGTGCTCTAATCAGTTGTACAGATATTTGAAGATCGTAGCATTCGTTTGCATCCCTGTCTGTTTTCATGGGGATCGTTCTTGACCAAACAGGCCACAGCTCTACCTTCAGAGCTGCTTTATTTGTTGACGAAGTTGAAAAGACTTGACACGTTGTATATGTTGATCCCCACCAAGCTGTTATTCTTTATTCTCTTGTTAAATGTGAAGGCTTCCTGAGTCTGGTGAGGCATTGTTGGCAGAAAAATGTTTGAGGTCAGTAGACTTCCAAAGGGGACTTTAGGGTTTGAAGTCAGGACCAGATTAGAGCATTTGTAAATGGGGTGTGGTAACCCGTCACCCAACTCCAACATATCATCTCTTTCCCCAAAGCAAATGAACTGCGATGGGGCAAAGGAAGTTGTACGAGGTGGTGGAGAAAGAAAGAAAGAGCAGCTGGTGAGAGGTCTCTGTGTTTTCTAGACTCTGGGCACCCCTCCCTGAGGATGTCACGCCAGGCCGGACTGGAGTTTGATAGCATCACGTGGCTTAAATTAAAGGCAGATTGAATAATGAGAGATGAAAGGTTTACTTTGTGTGTTTGGACTGTGAGCCTTTCATCCACGATCTGTGTCTTAAATTTTGTTTCTTATTAGGGCACCTGGGTGGCTCAGACTGACTTCGGCTCAGGTCATGATCTCACAGTTCGTGAGTTTGAGCCCCATGTCCGGCTCTGTGCTGACAGCTAGCTCAGAGCCTAGAGCCTGCTTCAGATTCTGTGTCTCCCTCTCTCTCTGACTCTCCCCTGCTCACGCTCTCTCTCTCTCTCTCTCTCTCTCAGAAATAAAACATTAAAAAAAACTTTAAAAAAATTTTTGTATCTTACAGTCTCACACCTATGGAAAGGTCAATAACATTAAAAAAAAAAATCCGAAGTTGCATGGCGGGATCGTGGGACTGTCTCCTCAGGGTTCCTGGATTTGGGTAGGCCACAGAGTTGGGCCTTCTGAGCAGGCTTGTGACTGCCTCCGGGCCACGAGAAAGTTCTATTGGGGTGTGCAGTGTACCAGGCAACTCTGTGTTGGATGGCCAGGTCCTGAGAGCTCTTCCAGGAATATTTGTCTTCCATTGCAGTGAAAAGTTAAGCTGTTTTTAAACCTCTCGTCATTTCTTCAGAACCGGGGCATGGATGCCAATCCCCCTACAAAGGATTTTTGGCAGAGTTCTTATTTCCCCCTCTGTCTGTCCTTCCTTCCCTCAAGCCCGTGTTTCAGTGGCCAGACATGCCACAGAGGGTAGGACGGTAGCTTCCCCAAGCCACTGGGGCATAGGTGGAGGCCCCGTGCAAATGGAGAGTGGCCCTGCAGTGGGGGCTGGCCGGAGGGGGGGTCCAGGGGGAAGAGGAAGGAGCCTTAATGGACGCAAGGGTGGGAGAACCCCTGAGCTGTACCTAATGGCTGAGGCAAATTGCACAGACGGAGTGCATTTGCTGGCAGGCTGGGTACAGACAGGATGGCCCAAGCAGAGACCCTGAGATGGGGAACTTAGTGGAGTGGGCGCCTGGAGGGGTGGGTGCCAGGGACAGTCCCAGACCTGGAGTGGCGGCGCCCACAGGGCCAGGCCGTGTGGGGCAGGCAGAGGGGTGCCTGGTGAGGAGGAGAGTCCGGAGGGGGAGGTCAGTGTGGGTCGGTGAGTGCTCCCCAGGTGCTGTGAGGAGGCGGGGGTGAACGGGGTGAGGAAGGAGCCTGTGACCCGGGACCGTGGGACTCTTCACCTTAGTTTATACGGGGCGGGGCTGCGGCTGAGGCCTCATGGTGCAGATGCTTTGAGAGGTCCCCTTCCCCACCCCGCCCCAAGGCAAGTAGAAAAATGCCAGCACCACCAGGCCAAAGAGCAGGAATGCGGGGGACCCACTGATGACCTCCCCCTCAGCCAGGCCCCAAAACGTTGCATCTGTGAGTTGTAGGAGGTCCTCGGGCTGTGGGCTGGCCCACGTGGCCTCTGTGGTACACTTTCCTGAGGCCAGCCAGGGCGCCGGGGTGGGGGGGGGTGACGGCCTGTGGCACGTGATGACTGCCTCACAGTGACGGCTCTCCCCCTCCGGACGCGGCTGACTTTGGTCTCCAGACCTGAGCCACGAGGTTGTAAACTCAACCCAATCGCTCATTCTGGGGGTTTTATATTCCCAGTGGTCGGCTAATGGGATGGATGTTGATATTTTGTAGAGGGCAGTCCATAAGACAAACGCTGCCTCCTGTTGGGTGCTGTGCAGCGCTTCCTTTGGAAAGAGGGACGGGGTCAGAGGCCCCTTCTCAGTCCCGCCACGTGGTGTGGCTGACCCCTCCTGGCTCATCTCGTGGCGTGGCTTTCAGTATCTGCCTGCTTTTGGAGAACTGTCTCAATAGTTGGGTTTGAAATTCACGAGAAGTTGCTTTTGAAAAGAAGCGAATGTTTTTGTTTTGTTTTGTTTTAAATAGTTAATTGTCAAATTGGTTTCCATAGAACACCCAGTGCTCATCCCCACAGGTGCCCTCCTCCATGCCCCTCCCCCCTTCCCCTCCCCCCCACCCCCATCAGCCCTCACTTTCTTCTCGGCACTCAAGAGTGTCTCATGGTTTGCCTCCCTCCCTCTCCCCCCGTTTCCCCCTTCCTCTCCCCCACGGTCCTCCGCTAAGTTCCTCCTCACCCCCTTGTCGTGGGCCTTAGTCGTCCCCAGCCATGTGCCCACACTCCCCGTTCAGCAGTGCTGTGTGTCTGCTGCGCCGTGCGCACCGCTGGCTGCATGAGCTCTTTCCAGGTGTGAATTAATCGTGCTGTAACCCACTCCTCATTACCAGGCATTGCTTCCAGGGTGTGTAAGAGAGAGAGTCTTCGCCGGCAAAGACACAGCGCCCTCGTGGTCCTGCCCTGAATGTGGGCGACTGCGGCCTCCGTGCTCGCTGAGGACCCACTAGCCCCATGGCCTTTGTGGGGCGCCAGAATAGAGTTGGGGCCGTTTGCCTCAGAGGCCGTTTCTCTTCTCCCTCTCCGGAGTTTCTCACTGCAAGCCTGATGGTCGCAGGAATGGTCTCTGGGTCCTTTCTAGTGCCCGTGGGGGCAGGGGCGGGGCGTATGGGCCCCTGAAGGCTGCCGTGCGGCTCAGCTGTGACTTAGCGCCCTCCCAGCCCGTGTGAGGCCATCTGTCCTGCCTTCCAAATGGGCCTCCTGTTATAGCTGCTCTCTCACACCCCACTCACCATATGCAGCTAGTTCTAAATGCAGGTGCGCTTGAGGAGTGCATCCGCGGGGTCGTAGAGGAGCATGGCATCTGCAGAACCTTTGACCATCCCAGCATTGACAGGGGCGCGAAAGTGCTGCGGTGTTGCCAACTGTCCTGGCTCTGGGCTCCTCAGCCCCTGGGGTTTGGTCGAGCCCCGCCTCTCCCCCAGAGTGCCTGTCAGTTGGAGGTCGCTCCCGTACTGTGGTTCCAGGTTTGTCCCCACAGACTCACCACTTCTTGAGGAGGGGAGTGGCCAAGACAAGCAGGAACTATCTTAGAGAAGGGGCTTGGATTAGGGCATTCACGTGAGACTTTCCTCTCACTCCCGAAAAGGGAGTGAAATAGTCAGAGAACCTGAGCTTGGGCATCTTCCAGACCCTTCTGTGTCCCAGACTTCCATTCTCCTGGAATTCCTCCTCGCCCGTGCCAGAGCCCCCTTCCATGGACCTGGATGGCCCAGCCCAGAAGAACCTTCTAGAACCTCCATCTTCCCAAATCTGGGTCAGTGCCCCTAAACTCTGTCCCAGGGCACCTTGGACTTGCCCTGCCCAAGACTTGCTGTGCCTCGGCATCCTTCAGGGCCGCTCAGCCCGGCACGCTCTGTATATCTCAGAGTCGGCAGAGAGGGTTTTCTGGATGATCTGTAACACTTCCGCAAGCCCTTTCTTCCTGCAGCCCCATGACACCGTTTTTTGCTCAGTAGCCACATGCCGCCGTTAGCGGTGCATAAGTAATGCAGTGTATTTTGGGTACTCTCATACTTTTGTGATGAGTGTGCTGTTCGTTTGTAGTCTGTTTCTAATCTGGCTCATTAGGAATTAGCAAACTTGTCTCCTGCTCAAAATAGATTATGTTGCCAGGATTTCAAGCCAAATTCTGACTGCAGATATGCTGTGAATTTTTCTATTTCTTAATACTTCTCTCTTTCCTATCCTATCACCCGTGTGCTATTTGGGGAGAAAAAGCCACAAATCTGAATCTCTGGAGAGGAGACAGGATAGACAAGAAAAATGAGTGTCCTTCAGGAGCGGCCATCTGCCCTGGTCCTGAAACGGTGCCTGCGTTCTCTGACTCACTTAGCATCAGAGGCTTAGAACTAAAAGTGACCACGGTTGGTCTGAGTCCAGATGCTTCCTCTGCAGCCTCCCTGAGGACAGGCACCACCTTCCTGCCGCTGTACTCTGGGCAGGCAGCCCGGCAGCCTCAGGATGTCTCAGCCATGCAGAAAAGTCTGGGTGGCCTCAGTTTCCTGATCTGTAAAGTGCGGAGTTCGAGTAGACGGCCCCTGAAGCCCTCTGTGCCTCTGAAACTTCTGGACATCCACCGATTGGGAACTTCCTAGCCCCAACACTTCTTGCACGCGGAAATCTCCCAAACATTTGCACACGACTCTCCTGCCACCTTCTTTTACCCCCTGCAGCGAAGGAATCCTCTGTGGATCTTTCTTCACATTTTAGGATTTTGAGAAGCTCCTTCAACCAGAGTGGTGCTCCCTTCGTGTGTGATCTCGCTGTCCATTGTAGTTACTGTCAGCCAAGCGGAGGCCACTAGTGCTTTCCTTGTTAAGTAAATTAAGTGGCTTTGGAAAAGCACTTAACTGGGGTCTGGCAGTTAGAAAGCACTCATTAAATGCTCGTTTCTAGATGCTGCTGCCTGCTAACTTCTGCAGAGGCTCCACTGTGCGGGGAGCCCAGCTGGGAGGGGTCAGGGAGCCCTGTGTTTACTCCACCGCTGGCTGGGCTGCCTAAAGGAGCACAGGTTTGGACACAGAGGCAGTCTGGGGGCTCGGGGGAGCCAGCCAGCAGGAGCCACGCTGTTTCTGGAGCATGTGGGGGGCCTCCACTGACCCCATCTCCCCGCCCAGGCAGGGAGCGCCTTCCCGTGGCACCCCGCGGAGTGTCTGGAATTTGCACTCAGTCAGGTTTGGTAGTCTCGGAGACGGCTGGCTCCTTGTGTTCAGAGTCACGCTTGGCCGGTGATGGCTAAATCGCTTTAATGAGTTTGTGGGCCACCAGCAAAGCAGCAAACGGGGTCAGGATAGCGGCTGGGGGTATGGGTGGACCTCAGGCGGGAGGAGGGGCTTTGAGTGGGTGGGTCAGAAGCCGCATGGGGGCGGCCCCAAGCTCCCAGGCTCCCAGCACACCTGACTGCTTTCTGTTTCTCATGGGAGTGGAAACCTGGAGGGTGAGCCCTAGAGATCTAGGGACACAGGGGCTTGGCTGGTCCATGTGTGGGGTCCCTGGGGTAACCGTCTTCTGAGCCGGTTTGTGTGACAGAGATGGGGATGTCAGGACCTCTGACCCAGGAACTCACTAGCTCACCAGATTTCTGGGGAGAGAACATCCTCGACTCCTTTCCTAGGAGGGGTTTGGTGGTCCCCTGTCTGGCTGGGCCTGTGGTGCCGGTGGCTGGTTTACATCGAATCTGGGTGGGGGTTGGTGAGCCCATGGGAGGCCTGGGTCCTGGGCTCCTCTTGCCCAACCCGCCCCCCCTCCCCCCGGGAGCCGGACAGGAGAGCTGTCTGTCAGCTTGCCTGGCCCCCTCCTCTGGTTTGGTCTCAGGGCTGGGTCTTGCTGCTAAATGTGAAACTAGGAGTCTTCACAAAGGGCCCATAGTGAGTCGTGGTGACCTGCACAGTCTTGGAGCTGATGTGGGAAAGAAGGAGTACAGGACGACACTATTCCCCTGAACAGGGCAATCTGTTCATTTGTTGAATCACGTACAAGCCCGTGGCTGAAAGAATGAAGCAGGTGATTAAACACACGCTTTGAACATTTTGTTGCAGACTAAAGGCCTGCTGTACTGGATGTTTCTCTTCCTTCTGAATACCTCTAAATATACTCTAGTACCTGTTGTGCTGACCTCCCTTTGCTTTGGAATGGGAGAGCTTTTCTTGAGCACAGGGGAGAAGGGAGAGGGTGAGAATCTGTGTGCCTACCCGCCCTCCTCCATAATAGAACGGTCACACATTAATGATAAAACTCCAGAAGCCCATGGGAAGCAGAAAGGAGTAATACATATTCCATACATATAAGCATCATGGCCACCATTGCCTCTAAGCTTTGTTTTCTTTGTTTCGTAATATACTACAGATAATAGCATGCTATGTCCCCCCCACCCCCCCGCCCCTGGCTTGAAAATTTTAACCCTACCTCATAAGTATTTTTACATGATCTGACAAGTTTTGTTTTTGTTTGTTTTTTTTTTTTTTATTAAGATTGCATGGATATATCTATCTAGCTAATTCCCTTTCTCTGCTGGTCATTTAAGTTATAGTGAACACATTTGTACACAAACCTTGGCTGCATTTTTCACTGTTTCCTTCAAATAAATTCCTGGGAGTGGAATTACAGGGTCAGAGACTTTGAACTTTCCTAAGGCTTTTGATAGGTGTTGTCCGCTCCTTTCCAGAAAGGTCGGACGTGTCTATACTTGGACCAGCCACCTCTGTTGTACCTTTGCCATATGGAAATGTTAACGTTTGCAAATAAGGTCTTTGTTCATAGCCCAGGGAGATAGACATTGCCTTTTTCAATCCTTTAATTTTATTGAATTGAACAGCTTCCCGTGTGTATTAACTGATTCTGTAGCCCATTTTTTTTTCTATCCCTTTGTATATGCCTTGTAATAAAGGTTACAGATTACATCCCTTTATTTCTGGGGGTAGTATTTTCCCCTTTTTTCTCTTTTCTTTTTTAAACAGAGAGACCTTACTATATGCAAATTCCTAGTCTTTTCCTCTATGGTTTCTTCCGTTACTTTCAAGCTTAGAAATGTGCTTCTCATCTAGAACTCAGATAAATATTTACTTACATACTATTCTGGTGTTTGGTGTGTTTGCTTGATTTCTGTGTTTAACTCTTCATCTGAATTTATTTGGTATTTTAAATTAAATTTTTTACATTTATTTTATTTATTTATTTTTGAGAGAAAGGGAGCATGAGCAGGGGAGGGGGGGCAAAGAGACGGGGGGCAGAGGATCCTTGGTGGGCTCTACACTGACAGCAGAGAGCCAGATGTGGGGCTTGAACTCAGGAACCATGAGATCATGAGCTGAAGTCAGACGCTCAACCAACTGAGCCACCCAGGTGCCCCAAGTATATTTTTATGTATTTATTTGTTTGTTTATTTTTACTTTTTTTTTTTTTTGAGAGAGAGAAAGAGAATGTGTGTAAGCAGGGGAGGGGCAGAGAAAGAAAGAATCTTAAGCAGGCTTTGCACTGTCAGCACAGAGCCCTATGCGGGGCTCAAACTCTTGAACCGTGAGATCATGACCTGAAATCAAGGTGGATGTTTAACCAGCTGAGCCACCCAGGTGCCTCTATTTTTATTTTTGTTTTTTTGTTTTTTTACTGGCTTCCAGCATGGATCCCAGTACGGGGCTTAAACTCACAACCCTGAAATCTAGACTTGAGCTGAGATCTAGAGTTGTCTTAACCAACTGAGCTACCCAGGCGCCCCTTGTTTGGTATTTTTGAGAAGTGAAAGTGAGTTGATTTCCCACTCCCCTCCAGGGAGCTAACTAGTGGTCAAGGCGCAACAGCCAGTCGCTATTTCCTCAGTACCAGGGGAGCAGTGCATTCCTCTTTCGTCCTGCCCTCCTCCTGGGTTGGAGCCAGGTGGAGAGAGTCCCAGGCTGAGTGGGGAGGACCAGCCGCCTTGGCTCAGCTGCTTTTGATGCCAGTGATGATCTGTATTGACAAAGTCTGCCCCTCATATCTGCTCAAGGGACCTCTCTTGGTTGGAATCTTAACCCTCCTCCCTGCGGGAGGGAGGGGTGCGGGGGACGGGGAAGAGCGCAGTGAGTGCACAGGGGGCATCCTGGGGCATCCTGACCTTGTCCTCTGCACTTGACTTCCTGGCTCCTCCCCATGGGCCCAGCTTGAGGAAAATTCAAGTCCAGGCTTGGACTTGCCACTGGCTTGAACAAATCACCGAGTGGTCTGCCTTGGTTTCTCCATTTTTATTTAAGTAAAGAAGACTGGGAATTAACAAACCTCTCTGGCTTCCTACCTCTTGTGAAGCTGCAGTGAGACACACGTTACAGTGTTTTGAATCATCTAAATGTTAAATAACGAAATGTTATATAACTTCAAAACATCGTAACATTAAATTCAATCTTAGGTGCTAAGGACTGTAGCAGATACCATCATTTTGTTGTCTCTAAGAGAAAAGAAAGCCTTGACCAATGTGTTCTGCCATCAGCTTTAAGGCTCCTCCCCCTTTCCGAGATGGGAAGTACTGTGCATCTTTGAGCAGATGACATTTGGACCTGACTCTCCTGAGGGGGGAGAGGTGGATTTGGAGGCCTAGCCGCAGACATGGGTTTTGGGTGCACCTGTAAGGGGGGCGGAGCAAGACAGGCACTGAGATACCCACATTTTTCTTCTCCAATACAGAATTTTCCTTTCGCACTGATTCCTGAGGCTCATTTTTTCTCTTAGTAATTCCACGTCATGAAGACGCTAGCCCCCAGATTTCCACTGTGCTGACAGAGAAACTGTGAACTCAGCCCAGGTGTCTTCCTCTTGTCTTTCTTTGAATTGTCAGGCGCGAGCCACGGAGGCCATCAGAATCTGCCTTGTGTGGGTACGTCAGCCCTTCATCCTGTCCCCTTGCAGATATATGGGGGTGGAGGGAGGACCCTTTGCAGTCTGGCTTGGAATTTGAATTCTGTCTTCTGCCATTTATCGTTTGAGGGGTCTGAGACATGTGCCAGCTTTCCAGTCCTCAGTGTTTCCTTCTAACAAATACGGGTGAGAAGGATTTTTTTTCTGGAGCCTTGTCAAGAGAATGAAATGAGCTGCTGCGCATGAAGCCCTCGCAGGGTTTCTCGGGTGCTTCGTAGATGCGCCATCAGCACCACTCTTGGTTCTCTGTGCAGGGTCCTCTGGAACAGCTGTGTCTGGCCTCCAGCTGTCTACAGGTGACCCTGGGGCAGAGCTCCCAAGAGGGAGTAGTGTCCACACCCTGTGGCCGGAGTTGGTGGACTGTACTTTGCACGTTTCACCTCGCGTTTCCAGATACAATGAAGTCCACATGGCCCATCTCGTGTTCTCTTCCCGATGTGATTTCTAGCACGGAGTGGCCTCCTGACCTCCTCCCCCAGACCCACAGCCTTCCCTGTCACAGTACATCGATCCCTGAAGAGGGAGGTGTTTTCTTCAGATCACCCACGTCTAGGGCTTCGCTTCTGGGGCACCGGGCGTGACGTTGTAACTTTAGAAACCCCAGGGGCAGTGTTCTGCTTTGATGCTATTATTAGACTCTTCAAACCACTGCTTGCCTGTAGCCTCACAGGACTTAGAAAGGGGCAAGAGAGAGGAGATCCTGGTAATGCCGTTTTCCAGGAAACTAAAATGTCATTTATCCGGTCCAGGGTCATTCAGCAAGAACATACTCGGACCTGCGCGCCACGATTGGCTTGCTTTTTCCCACAGCTTAGCCCAGCTCTTGAGCTTGCTTCCTTTCTCATCAGGCTTCTTGAATGGCGTGCAGGGGGAAGTGAGGCAGATAGACTGGGGGCCTGGGGATGGGAGCAGCCTCTGGTGGTCAGTGGGTTGTCCCTAAGTTGAGAGACCTTTTCTTTTAAGTTTTGTTTGTTTGTTTTTTTTAAGTTTATTTTGACAGAGCACAGTAGGGGAGGAACAGAGAGAGAGGGCAAGAGAGAGAATGCCAAGCAAGCTCTGCACTGTCAGCGCAGACCCCAATACAGGGCTCGAACTCACGAACCACAAGATCATGACCTGAGCCTAGATCAAGATGCTTACCTGACTGAGCCACCCAGGTGCCCTGTTAAGAGACCATTTTGCCGAGACAGAAGGCTGATCCTTCCCCACCAGGAGCTTCTGTTTTATGCCGTTTCATTAGGGGAGGAAGGGGGCTTCTCCTGGGCTGATTGGGTGGAGGCAGATGGTATCGCTTGCTCCGGCAGGAATGGGTGCTGGGAGGTACAGGTGCTTTGTGCAGCGGTGTCACATGGGCCGTCCTGTTACTGTGGGCTCCGTCGTGGAACCGGGTGTAGGCGGGGTCTGTGCTGCACGGCAGATGTGGCAAGAAGATGCCCTCGGCAGCCAAGTCCGTCTCTGACTCATACTGTGCTCAGTGCTGTTGCCCAGCAGTGCATGCCACCAGCCGCTGAGGCTGGGTCTCATGCCGCCTCACCTGCCACCCCCCGAAGGGCTGCTTGCCGGTGGCCTTCAGCTGGGCAGCCGGCTAAGGCTGTTGTAGCCGCAAGGGGAGAATTCCCTTCTTTCTCTTCCACCGCTGAGGCGTGGATGTGAATTACTGACTTATTTGCAGAAGGGTCGTTGCCCCTCATTTGAATTCTCCTGGCTGGGCTTTCTGGCTGTGTCCAGCTCTAGTGAACTAAAAACCCTGAAAAGAAGGGAGAATATAAAGTAGGATTTGGCTCAGGATTGCTGTCGTATATGGTTTTGCTTTTATTTTCCTTTGTTAGTGAAAATTGAAATATATCCTCCTTGGATTTCTTTTGACTCGATGTTGGAAAAAAATATTACTTCCTTCCAAGTCTTTCGATGCTATTGATATTCCCTAGGTTTTCAGTTCTGATATCTTTTACAAGGAGCTGTGCCTCATCCTGACCTCTCACCCGTCCCTTTTACCTTTCTCTCCTTGGATTTTGTTCCGTGGCAGCTTGATCGAAAAAAGTGACCTTTTGTGTCACTGCTTATATCCCTCCTACATCTTCTGGTTGTGGCCCCACCACTCTGCCCCATCAGTTGTTGACCAAGCACCTGCTGGGGACCGAGGTGGAGAGCGGTTAGCATCCGCTCTTCAGGGAATTATAGTCTGCCAAGACTGACTAGAAGCTTCTGGCTTTCTCTAGCTGCTGTTGACCATCGACCATTGGCAGTCCCCACGTCCCCGAGCTTCCCTCTCCTTGCTGTCCAAAACAGACTCATCCTCTTCTCCGAGTTTTTATGTTTAAATGAGGCAATTTAGGAAATGGAGATGAGAGTTTAGGAAATTTTATATTCAAATGAGGAAATTAGGCAGAATTTGAGCATGGATATATTTTATATTTAGCAAGTGTCGGCACACCAAGGTCCAACTGGTAAACCTCAACAGTCATGGTTTTAGTGTGGAAGCCCCAGTGCTTTTTCTTCTGTGTGTGTGTGTTCCTTCTGAAGGCAGGTGCATCCGTCTGTGCCCTGGATTTCCTAGAGTGGCTCGCTTCCACCTCGGGAGGCTTTTTTGCAAATGTATTACAGTGACATCCTTTCCCCTCCTACACCTGATTCTATCTGTGTCAGTGTTTAGATATCATCTTGTTTACAAACCCTTTTCCCCAGCCACCCTGCTTTCCCTTTTTCCTCAGGGAGAGGCTTGTGTGTGTCTCAGTGGTAAATGAATTGTCTAAATCATTTGGCATAACGCAAAATAAGGTGATGTCGCTAGCATGTGCCTTTACACCACCCATTTACACGGTACTTAAATTTATGCGGAGGTTCTCTTTTCTGATTAGCAAACAATGGTGTTAAAGGGAAGAAAAAAGACTTCTGCTTTCCCAGGTCCTTTGTGGTTTGGGAAGAGCTGTATCCTTATTTCTCTGGTTTTGTGTCTTCATGGGAAAATGTCAGCATTCCTTACAAAGGTGTATATTTTGGAGTAAACTGCAAACTGAAAAAGAATGCATAGCTATGTGATAAAGATTCTTAACATGAAAACAGATGCTGTGTGTTTTTTTTTTCCACTTATGAATTAGGTCACTCTACGGGAGAGCAGCAGGAGCTGATCTATTTCAGAAATGTTCACCATATTTTCAAGTGTACCATGGAATCTTAATGTTACCACCGGAAGAAGGAGCCTTGCCCATCGGTTAAGATAGCCACAGGCTCTGAGTCCAGACACTGGCTTCAGATGCTGGCTGTGCTCCTTACTTTGCTTAAAATTTTTTTTTTTCATTGTAGTAAAATACATATAACATAAAATTTTCCATCTTAACCATTTTTAAGTGTGCAGGTGAGTGGCATTAAGGGCATTCACACTGTCGTGCAGCCCTCCCCACCATCCACCTCCAGAACGTTTCCCAACCATAAATCTGTCCCCGTTAAACACTGCCTCCCCTTTGCCCCTCCCCCAACCCCCGGCCGCCATCCTGCCACTTCCCGTCTCTGTGAATGTGACTGCTGTTGGGTGTACCTCATATGAGGGGAGTCATGCGGTGTTTGTCCTTTAGCGACTGGCCTTTTTCACTTGCGTAATGTCCTGAGAGTTCATCTGTGTTGTAGCCTGTACCAGAACCATTTTCCCTTTTAAGCCTGAGTGATATTTCGTTGTGCGTGTGTGTCAGGATTTGTGTATCCATTCCTCTGCCCCTGGGCACTTGGTGTTGCTTCTACCACTCGGCTCTTGTGAACAAGCTGCCGTGAGCATGGGTCTGTGATGGCTCTGTGAGTATCTGTTCACGTCTCTGCTTTACATCCTTTTGGGTCTTGCTCAGAAGTGGGATTGCTGGATCGTGTGCTAATTCTCTTAATCGTATGAAGACCCTCTGTACGGTTTTCCTCGGTGGCTGCACTGTTTGGCACACCCACCAACAGGGCACAAGAGTTCTGATTTCTCCCCCTCCTTGCCATTTTCTGGTTTTTGTTCTTTTATTTTCTGGTTTTTGTTTTTTTATTTGTTTGGAGAGGCTGACTTTGCTTTTTGCCCCAGGTTGTGAAGGGAATTAGATGCATCGACACTTGTAAAGAGCGCAGAGCCTAGTAAACTCTCGGCAAGCCTGGCTGAGCAGTTTGTGCCAAGTGTGAGTTTGTGGACGGGGAGGCTGAGCGAGATCATAGCTATAGCCACACAGGAAGGTCAAGGGCAGCGCCCGAGTCACCACAGGGCCATGTCAGGATGGAGGACGGGGTAAGTCTTCTCTTTCTCATATTTCCCGGTGCCTCCCTGTTTTTGGCAAGTGATTTCAAAAGGACTATAAAACATTTTTAGGGGGCACCTGGGGGGCTCAGCCGGTTAAGTGTCCAACTTCAGCCCAGGTCACGATCTCGAGGTTTGTGAGTTCGAACCCCGTGTGGAACTCTGTGCTCACAGCTCAGAGCCTGGTGCCTGCTTTAGATTCTGTGTCTCCCTCTCTCTCTGCCCCTTTCCTGCTCATGCTCTGCCTCACAAAAATAAATACATGTAAAAAAAAAACATTTTTAGTTTTCTGTGAGTTGATTGTTTAGAATTTGGAAAGTCATTGCACTTGGTGTTTGTATCAGTCCAAAGGGCCAGGTTGTTTCAGGATCAGGACCCCTCACCCCCCAACCCCCCTCAGGGACAGGGGGATGGTGGGGAAGACGAGGCAGAGGAGCCAGTGTGAAGACAGGCCAGGCTTCTGGTGAGTCGGGCAGTCTGGAATTTAACTTTTAGAAACTGGGCATTGCCTGGTCTATTCAACTCCTTAATCAAATACATTTGTTTATTTGCCAAATGCTCTCTGGTTACTTACCAGTCAGGGTCAGCTCCTTCTCATCCCCCTATCTTACCTGGGTGCCCAGATAGGCTGGTTTTCATATTTTTGGGGTTTTTTTCACTCCCCTGAATACTCACTTCTGAATTATTCTTTTAATGTTCATTTTAAACCCAGAGTGGGATTGGCCTGTGTATGTACCAGGAGGGGAGTCCCCCGCAAGTCCTCGCCATGGCTGCCACTCAGAGGCCCCAGTGTGTAATCAGGGCTGCCCCTGGGCCCAGCTGGCCTTTGAGGAGTGGGCTGGAGGACTGCTTCTGTGTGAGCAGCAAGCGGAGGGGATGGTACTTGCTCGGCTTGGCCTCTGGTATTCCTGGGGAGCCTGACTCCAGAGGCTGGGCCCTGGAGTCCTTTCTGGCAGTGGACTCTAGGAATCAGGGCATGGGGACCCTCTCTGCCTGGTCACCAGTGGGCAATGTGGACAGGGTCCCCGCCCTCTGGCTCTCGGTTTTCACATCTGAGGACTCAGGGGAAGAGACCACCTGACGGGTTCTGTGGCTTGAGTAGTTATTTTCTGGTAGGAGATGCAGCAGGGCACTCCGTCCATCTGTCCCTCGCCTGCGGCAGCTGCAGGAATGAAGCGCAGGAACTGGGAGGCAAAGCGGGAGGGGCAGCAGTGTGGGTGTGCGCAGGTGGGCACATTCGCACGCTGTGCCGGCCCCCACCCTGCAGATGACCCTGACATTTCGGGGGGAACCTACCGCGGAGGCCAGCTGCCTTTTCTGTGAATGCTGCTGTTGCTCTGTAAAGAGATGTGGCAGATATGGAAGGGACCAAGGAGACAGTGATCATCCGGCCGCCCTGAGCACTGTTTTTCTTCCTTGGCTTTATGCAGCGTATTGTTTTTCACATGGGAAAGTGTCAGTCCCTCGCCCTTACTGAAGCCCCTGGTTTTTCCTGGCCTCTTGCTGCTCTGATAACTCAGAGCGTGTTGGGCCTGTCTTTATCTGTGACACCACGTGGGTGACATCCATGAGACCGCCAGGCTCCCCAGCTGTAACAGCTGTTTCGTTGACATTTCTTTCGGGCGGCATTTGACTGCCACCGTGTTCAGTGGTGAATAGCTCATTTTGTTCCTCCCAGATGATGTTCCTCCTGTCACTCGGGCATTTTTGTCAGATACCAGAAGTTGTGTTTTTAATGGCTTTAATTGCTAACCTTTGAATCTTAATCAGGTTTAAAATAGCACCCTTTCAAACACAACCGTGTCTCTGAAATCTACTGAAATACATGCAGCTTCCAAAAGCATCTCCGTGAATGCTTTACAGCCTGGTGTCTATAACGAGGAGGTGTGTGAAAGCAGATCTGGGTCAGTATTTTGACCTAGATCATGATGTAGAGCAGGCCAGGGGAGTAAATGTTACTATGCTGCCTTGGGGCCGCCTTTCAAAGTGCCAAGCCAGTTATTACAGGTCTATTGTTCCCTGGGTCTAGAGGGACCATGCAGTTCAGGGGCCAGGGTGCCTTGGGGAGTGAACGCAAGGGACGGTTAATGATTAGAGGGGGCAACAGCCCCAGGTCAGGATGATTGGGGTCACTTGTCTATATCCAGATGACCACAGCTCTAGTGGCCTCCTTGTGGTCTCCGTTCCTTGCCACTAGAATGACGATTATTGATTATAACAAATATATAGACTTTTAGTAATTTTTCTTAAAAAATTTTCTTATTTTGAAAACCCCACAGCAGTAGAGGCCATGAACTCCTGTGTACCAGCCCCCCTGTCTGTAGTCATTGGGATTTTCCTGTGCTTGTTTTATCCTTAACTATTGGCACATTTCCCCCCACTGTAGTTTCAGGCAGATCCCAGGCATTGCTTTCCTCCCTGCGATGCTCACTTCCCAGGAAGCGTCACTGGCCTATGTCTGTATTCTCACAAGGGGCAGGAAGAGCGCAGGGATTAGGGGCTGGAAGACTGGGGAGAAGCCGCATTCAGGAGGTGTCAGAACGCCCTGAGAGCATCTTTGAAATCATGGCTTGCACACATCGCAGGGAGGGTGGCCACTCAGTTTACCTTCGGCAACCTTCAGGGAGCTCTCCTTAGGCCTTTGAGAAGGTTCTCTGAGTGAAGTTGGACTCCCCTTGCTTGATAACCTGCAGAAGCAGGGAGAGCGAGGCTGCATGCCCCAGCGGCTCCCCAGCGGCCCCTCCCGGGCCAGAGTGTCTGCTCTGCTGTGAGGTCCGCGGACTTTCTCACTCATGATCCCCCTTCTTCCATCCTCCTACCCCGGCTGTCCTCAGACCACCGTTGCCCACAGTGCCCCTGTGTTGCTTGAGAACAGGCCAATCCCAGTCTAGACTCTGAGTCCCGAATCCCTGGGGGCAGAGCGCCAAATTCCATATTTTAAGTCCCCGCCGTGGACACCAAGGCTTCGAGTCTCTGGGTCAGGCCCCCGGCCTTGAAAGGTGGTTTGTCGTGGAAGCTGCTGGTTCCCTGTGTGTCTGGTATTTGAAGCCAGTCTCTGGTTCCCTGTGTATTGTGTTTTTAAAACACTGTGTTGGCGGGTGAGAACATGCAGCCAAGTCAGTGGCTCTCAGCTCGCCGAATCCCTGGGGATGCTTACACTCCGCCCTTCAGTTGCTGAAGCTGGGACTTAGGCCTTTATGTGTTAAAACATTTTGGGGTCATGTGGGTGGCTTGGTTGTTGAGCATCTGACTTCGGCTCAGGGCATAGTCTCACGGTTGGTGAGTTTGAGCTCCACATCGGGCTCTGCACGCTCAGTGGGATCCTCGGTCTCCCTCTGTGTGCTCTTTCTTTCTCAGAAATAAATAAACATTAAAAAAATAAACAATTCTGCTTCATTGCTGAGGTTGAAAGCCCCACCCCCGGCGTGGTGCCTGTGTGGGCTTGGCCGCATGGGGGTTGGGTCCTGCGTCTAAGCAGCAGGCCTGGGTGGGGGAGGGGGGGTTCGGGTGGCGTCTGCAGGCCCAGCCAGGACGCCCCGCGGAGAACCGCTCTTCTCTTGGTGGCGGTGCTCCTGTCTGGACTGGGAAAGATCACATTTGAAACGAGGTGTCTGTACGTAACTTAATTACAGAGAAAACCGGAGCGCACACTGCTCCTGCTCTCACCCACTTGCCTGGCTCCTCAGGGAAGTGTGTGTGTTTTTAGGAAGGTTTATGGCAGCCGTTTTCATCATCCTGAGATTAATTACCCAGAGGAGCGAGGAAAGGGTCCACGCCTGGTCCAGGCTGCTTCAGGCGCTCCGTGCACACGTCCCTCGTGCTTTCCAGGGGGTTCTTGCGCAGTTCTGATCTCTTGTGAGGTTTCTCTCTTCGCTGTGGCTCCTTATTGATCTGTAGATGCTTATGGTTTTGTGTGTGTGTGTGTTTTGGCTTGGTTTGGCTAAAAATAACCACTTTTTCCTCGTTCCTCCTGAGCTGGGAATTAAAAAGAGCATCATTATACTTCTGCTCTTTGGAGTCGTACATGAGAGGTTGATAAAGGCCACCTGGTTGTTTTTTGCCTGTCCCTTTTCAGGTGACTGGTTATGGGGCCCCTGGAGGGTCCGTAGTCACATCCCCAGATCCTGGCTGAGAACTCGGCCACTGCCTGCCCCCTCCAGTATTTTTTGTTAATAATTAAATCACGTTTTGGAATCTGTCCTCATTCCCAGAAAGGATATTCCTTTCCTGCTGAAGTGTTGATGGGAGCCCGTTGCGTCTTTCCCTTTGCAGCCAGGCTGGGGTGAGGCAGGCGTGGCCCTGGGGAGCTTGCTCCAGAAGGAGTCCGGAATGCCTTTCTTGCTGGGCCGCCTCTCACTGCAGGTGCGCCACACGCATGCTGGCTATCAGCATCGGGAGCCCACCCTGTGGTCGGGGGGCTGATGCCTTTAGGAGAAGGAAAGGAGCCAAAGTAAATTTTGTGATTTCAGTGTAGCGTGATCAGGACTGGGCCGGAGCTGTGGTCCATGCTGGGGGCACGGGGGTCATGTACGAGTGTGAGGGCACGTCAGGGAGCTGCACGGCAGCATGATGCTGGGGTGGGGGGTGCATACCATGTAGGGCCCTGCGTGTGGATGGAATGTGCCCTTGGCAACATGTGTGGGAGGAGTGGGAAGCCAGACTCGAGGCACATGGGCCATTAGGAGGGTTTCTCTGAGAGAATCAGGAGGCAGGGGTGGAGCTGGAGACATGGAGGCCCAGTCTTGAAGAACTGGAGGGGGTGGGGCGCCTGGGTGGCCCAGTCACTTAAGCGTCCCACTTTGGCTCGGGTCATGATCTCATGGTTCCTGAGTTCCAGCCCCACGTCGGGCTCTGTGCTGACAGCTCAGAGCCTGGAACCTGCTTCAGATTCTGTGTCTCCCTCTCTCTCTGCCCCTCCCCCACTCATGCTCTGTCTCTCTCAAAGATAAATAAACATTAAAAAAATTTAAAAAAGAATGGGGGGGAGTGGCAGTCCTGGGGACGAGAGGGGGACAGTGGCGTCACCGAGTCCAGGGAGATGGCCCATGAGGACAGTCCCATGCTGGTGTGTGACTTCACAGGATCCTTGGTTGGAAGGAATTGCTTTCCTGTCCCTTTCCGCGTGTTGCCCCCTGACCAAGACCTAGGATGATGGAAATGAACACGCCCCACAGGCCTTTTTCCTCTGGCATTTCCCGGTGATCATGATCATGATCATGAGTGATCATGAGTTACAGTGATTTTTCGTTTCATTAAAAACCATTCATTACAGTGAAAACTTGTCACAGGCAACAGCCTGCTTCCTGGTGAAGGTGTGGTGTTGCCCCGGGTTCGCACCACCTACCCCAACTCCAGGCAGAAAGCTCCGGAGAGCTGCTCAGGCTGGGTGGGCGAGCGCCTGTCCCCTGGGAGGGGGGAAAGCAGCAGCAGCAGCAGCAGCAGCAGAAACCTCTGGGGCTGGTTCCCCTGTCCTGGCCCCATGGCCCCTCCCACCCTCCCTCCTGTGGGATCTCCAGGCAGGGCGCCCTCAGTGGGCTTTGTCTCCATTCGGGAGCATCTGTGGGCTGAAGACCTCACCAGGCTCCCGGGCAGGGGCTGAGGGGCTGGGGTCACTCGTGGTGGAGGCTGCCTCCTCCCGCGGGGGCAGGGGTACCCCGGCCCCCAGCATGGGCAGCTTCTCTCTCAGCCTCGCCCGGACGGTGTTGTGGTTTGTGCCTGGGAGCTCTCGGTGAGCGGGATTCTGAAGACCGTTCACCGGAGGCACCTGTCCCGGATCTTCACCCTGTCCACCATTGAGCTTGCTTCTGAAACTCTCACACCTACCGACCCTTAAGACAGTTCTCAGTAACAAGTCCAGGTGCAAACCTTTGGCACGCCTGTGTTTATACCCAGCCCAGGGGACACAGGCCACCCCCTCCCCCGAGTTTAGGCTCTGAGTCTTCAAAGACAGAGGCGCTGACCCAGCTGACAGGGGCAGTGGCCCACAGATGAGGGCCTGGGGGACCTCAGGTCACCCGAGAAGGCCCCCTGCCTACCCAGCGCTCACTCAGGGAGAGCATGCGGGTAACAAGCTACTTTTCTCCCAGGCTGAAATCGGGAAGCCTGACACCCACCAGGGTCCTTCTGCAACATTTCAGTACAGTCTCTGCCAGGGTTGAACCCTGTTCTCAACCTGTGAGTCAGGTTTGCTCCGCCCGCCCCATGACCTCCTCCCGCTGCAGAGATGACGAGATGTCTCTCCAGAACAGTGTGCCTCACTCCCTCGGCCACTTCAAGGGTTTTTCTCATCTGATTCTCTGCTGCCGCCGCTGTTTTCTAGCCGCCAAGGCAGTCTTGTGGCCTCTGGATCTCGTCGCTCCCAGCAGGGGGGGCGGTGCAGGACCACTTAGGGTATAGCAACATTGGCCACGGTTGCTGCCTAATTGCAGGCTTCTGGGGCCCAAAGCGTGTGTGCAGGTTTCCTGGTTTGGGCGCTCTGTGATTATGGTGGTTCTTGGGTCTGGTGTTGCAGGGAGGGAGGCTTTCGAGCTGCACACGCCCCTTCTCCTCTGGAGTGATTCCGGGACGGGCTGCAGTCATGACAGGGACACACAGGACAGCTTTGGCGCACTGGAGTGCGGCCAAACTTTGAGGATTGAACTTGAACTTGGAGGACTGAAAGCACCACCTGGTGTCTGTGTGCACACTAGCGGGGGTACGTCCCGCTCCAGTGTGCTGCCCAGACTAGCTTAATGAGGTGGGCGACAGGCTTCGTGTCGTTTTGTTTCACATCTCAGCCGTGCGTGTGTGAACAGACAGATCTGCCGAGTAATTCCGTGTCCTAAGTGGAAAATTGCAGCCAAGTGCCCTTCACTTGAACAGCATGGCAGGACGGGACACCCACAGAACTGCTTACCGGCTTTGGTCTCTGGGTGCTGGGCAGACCATTGAATCAGTTCAGCTGGTTTCCCTGGGGGCCGTCAGAGCACGTATGGGGAGCCTCTGCGGGCTTCCCACTCTGATTTAATTCTTACGGACACTTCATGTCATGCCGGTACCTTACCTAATTACACCCTAATGCAGAGTGACAGCCACACAGTGTGTCAGCGCCCAGGACGGGGATGGCTCACGGACTTGGGGAGCCCCCAGCTGGGGACCCGCTAGGCTGCTGTCTGCTTCTGGGCTTTGGAACAAGAGAGTCACCAGTTGATTTGGCATCTGGGCGCTGCCCACCTCTGTGTGCTTCTCTTTTCTCTGCACAGGAGAGTTGCCCTGTTATGTCACCGAAGGACACCAGAGATAGAACAGCCAGAAGAGACTTCACAGGCTGGAAATAAAAAGCAGGATTTCATACATCTCCCAAGGTGGCATATCTGCTGCCAGAAACTTCTGTTTGGATAAAACAAACAAAAAACCCTTTTTAGAAAAAAAAAACTATTGAACTCACTTCTGAAAGATCTGCCTCAAGTAGAGGCAGATCTACTAAAACACCAACTTCAGGCTTCCTCTTTTCTTCTGCTTTTGTTTTTGTCTACAGCTTCCCCCAGAAGTGAATGTCTCCCCGTTGCGAATTAGGGAGGGTGTGTGTGTGTCAAATTTTATTCTGAAGGGAATGTCTCCTTTCTTCTGTCGCATAAGCCTTTCTTCTAGAGATGTTTTTCCTCCCCGTACAGCGTTTTCAGAGTTCTCCTGGTCTGTTTGCTTTTGTTTTTCTTCTTTTTTGGCCTCATTTTAAAACTCGAAGCGCTTCTTGTAGTCCTGTCCAGGGCACCTCCATAGAATTGTCTGCAGCATCTGGTCTTCCAGGAGAGAATGTGCTGGAACCACCCCTCCCCTCGCCCTTGCAAGATGGCAGGACACACAGGAACAGCCGCCTTCCCATCTAGGGAGTCGAGTCAGCCTTCCCAACTGGGGCTCCGCTGCTCGCCTCCACGGAGTTTTCCGAGTAGAAAGCCTGCTGCTGTCTGTCTTCTGAGCACAGCGGAGCTCGCCTCTGCTGTCCCCTCCCTGAGGAGTCTGTTCCTGTAGTCTCAAAGCAACTTCCAGAACCCCAGTTAGGGCCGCCGTTTGCAGCTCGTAGGACCGAGGTTGTACGTGTGTCTCGTGCTTTTGCGCAACTTGACTCTTTTGTGTTTTAGTTCCGCTACCTGAGTTGCTTCCTTCCTAGAACATGGCATCCTTCCTGTTAGGGAGATGCATTCAGGTTTTGTGTGGCCTCCTGGATCGGATTTGGTAGCTTCATCAGCAGAGTGACTAGATGATCGCTGGAGTCGCCTTCTCCCTCCGTGTTCCTCACGTCCCTGCTTCTTCCGGGAGGGAGGAGCCTCCTGCTTGTATCTCTTGATTTGACTGTTCCCATTCCATTCGGACACGGTGCTGCGTGGTTAGAACCAGAGGAGGGTGAGGATAAAGGTGGCCTTGTCCCATCTGTGTGCCTCCAGGAGGCCAGTGGTAGTGGTCCAGCCAGGAATGTAAACTGTCTGCAGAGCAGAGGATGCAGGGAGGTAGTACATGGCCCATGTTTCCTTTGTGAGGCCCTGAGACCCTGACCGCCCTTCCTCCCCAACATGGCCCTGGGAGGAGGATCCCGGTTCCCTGATCCACTCTGGGTTGCCCTCCGTCGGTGGCTGGGCCCCTGTCATGCAGGTGCGAGGAAGCACAGCACAGCCCCCAGAGTCCATCTGTGCCCTCAGCTACAGGTGAACAGAAGGAAGGTCCTCGGAGGGCCTGGGCGTGGGTCGCCCTTTTATTTCTTTGATTCAGGCTTGAACCCGTGGCCTGTAAGTGTGCCTGATACCAGGCTGGAAAACTTGAACATGACTCTTCCAAAGGCTAGGGCAGGCCTCTTCAGATTTTAAGTCACAACCCACAAAGCAGACCGTGAAGCTCATTTAAGAGGGATGGCATCAGTATTTAAAAGAAAAATTAAATGGAAGAGAAGCTATTAGAGCACATTGCACACAGTAAAAATAAGTGTATTTTATAAAGCTTGTTACGTGTATATATATGGATGTGTGTGCATCTGTGTACAGGTACATAAGTATATAAATAAAATAGTATATACACTGACATATGAATTATGTACTGGGTCTCTACATCGAATTTATTTCTTACCGTGTGTTTTGTCAAAAAAATGGGAAAGCTGCTAGGCTAGTGCGTGGCCAGGAGTGGAATATAGGGAGAGACCGGGGGCCAGGGAAGTAGCTAATCTGGTTTAGGACACATACTTGGAGCGCCTGCGAGGCTCACGTGGTTAAGTGTCTGACCCTCGGTTTCTGCTCAGGTCATGACCTCAGGGTTCATTGGGCTCTGCACTGTCAGAATCCACTTGGATTCTCTCTCTGCCTCTCTCTGCCTCTCCCCTGCTGGCGTGTGCTCTCTCTCTGTCTCTGTCTCTCTCAAAATAAATAAACTAAAAAAAAAAAGAACACATACTGGTGTTTTGTGTAAGTGTGACAAAATGACTGTCATTGCCATGTGCAGCTTTGGTCCGCCCTTCACATGGTGCCTCCAAATCACATGTCTTCAGGGGGTAGGGGCTATCTTCCGTCTGGCCACCCCCCACATCTCCCTTCGTTCCTCTTCCACCCCCATCCCTGGCTCTGGGTGCACCTCCCTGGACAGTGATTTGCCTACCCTCGTTCACGCTCTCAGCTTTCCCCTTCTTCCCCTGTTACCTGTTGTACTGCCTTGTGCTGCTGGCTCTGGTTCGGGACCGAAAATCATTCCCGTCTCCCGCGCCCTAGCTTTTCTTGCCCGCCACTGTGAGTAGAACTTAATACCTGGTGACTTCACTAAAATGTATTCAGTCCCTCTAAGTACATTTAAAGGAGATAAAATGAAAAGAGATAATGAAAACAAATCTGCTTAGGGCCATGCCTGGGATGCAGTAGATACTCACTGAGCGTCAGTTCAGATCTTCTTACATTTAAGAGTATTTCTGTAGTCAGTTTCAACAGACACCTTAAACAGCAATTGATGAGGGCTCAGCCTTCACATTTTAAAGATCTTTTCTTTTTCTTTCTTTCCTTCCTTCTATCCTTCCTTCTTTCTGTTTCCTTCCTTCCTTCCTTCCTTCCTTCCTTCCTATTTCTCTCTCTCTCTCTCTCTCTCTCTCTCTCTCTCTCTCTCTCTTTCTTTCTTTCACAATAAGCACATCTTAGTGCATTAGGGAAACAGAAAACATACCGGTAGTGCTTTCTGCATTGAAACAAGCAGTACAGTGACCTTGGGGTTAATTTACCCAGTCCTTTTGAAAAATAATTCGTAGAGAACGTCCAGTTTTGTCTGAGGACGCCTTCTCAACTCCCCAATCACCAGTCTCCCACAGTGCCCTCCCGACCCCCCACCCCTGCTGTCTTTTCACAATTCCAACCCAAAGGTCTCGTCGTGAAAAGTTCCTTTTGTCAGACACAGTGAGCTCAGCCCGTCTGGCTGTGGCCCCACTCCCCACTCCCTAGAGCTGGATTACAGCCTTTGTTCTGGTCCCCCCGGCCCCCCCCTGGCACGCCTGCAGCCCTCAGGAGGCCGCGGGGCCGGGGGCCTCCAGCTGGTGGCCCTGAAACATTCCCTCTCTTTCCTTCCCTGGAGTCTGGCGGAATTGATACGTTCCTAAAAGCTCCTGGTGCCCCGGCCTCTTACCAGCCTCTATGCAGATTTATTGTGTGGGCCTGTCTGCCTGGGTGTCTGTCTTCTAAAGACTCAGAAATGGTGTCTCTTTTCACCCATTATTTGGAGAGAATAATAAGTCTCTGTCAGATTAGCTTCTGGGAGGCTCGACGCTCTTTGAAAAGAGCTTGCATAATCAGGGTGTCTGTTGAGCTGTTATGCCAAGAACTCATCCCTGTTGTGCAAGGGGAATGTATATTTTGTACGTTTTAAATATTGCACCATTCAGTCCTGTCAGAAATCAAGCTGCCCTACACTGTGCGCTTGGAATCAAGATGTGTGCCCTTTGTTACACACACGATGGATGAGATTTTCTCCACGTGGGGCGGATCATTCATAGAGAGGGGCCGCAGGCCGTTAGCTCGCTGACCTCGGCTCCAGCTTTCCCCTGCTGGTCCAGAGCCGTGCCTTCCGCCTTTTTAAGAAACAGCCTTGTGGGATGCCTGGGTGGCTCTGTCCGTTAAGTGTCTGACTTCAGCTCAGGTCGTGATCTCGCGGGCCGTGGGTTCAAGCCCCACATCGGGCTCTGTGCTGACAGCTCAGAGCCTGGAGCCTGCTTCCAATTCTGTGTTTCCCTCTCTCTCTCTGCCCCTCCCCTGCTTATGCTCTGTCTTTCTCTGTCTCTCAAAAATAAACATAAAAAAAACATTTAAGAAACAGCCTTGAGTCAGACAAAATGCGAACAACCAGGCACAGGGCAGTGGGAAAACCAGCCACCGAGTGAGAGGTGTCTGGGCCCTTCTATCTGTATATTCTGCCCCCATTGTGAAATCTCGGGGAGAGAGGTACTATTTATAGGTGACCCCTCAAAAAAAGATACAATGAAACTTAACCCCCACTGCCTCCGAATGTGACCTTATTTTGAGGCAAGGGCCATGCAGAGGTCACCAAATTAAGGTCATTAAGGCGGGCCCTATTCCATCATGGCTGGTGTCCTTATAAAATGGGGGAGATTTGGACTGAGAGACTTTGCTGGGTGGACTCAAGGTTTGGGGCTTTGTTTTCCAAACCTCAGAGCCCTCCCAGTTAGGGCGGCCCTCCAGTCAGTTTTAAGTACTTAAGTTTACACGTGGAATTTAGGAAACGAAACAGATGAACATATGGGACGGGGAAAAAAAAGGAGAGAGGGAAACAAACCGTAAGAGACTCTTAAGCGATAAAGAACAAATGGAGGGTGGGAGATGGGCTAGGTGGGGTTGGGGATTAGGAGGGCACGCGTTGTGAAGAGCACTGGCTGGTGTATGTAGGTGATGAATCGCTGAATTCTGCTCCGGAAGCCAGTATTACGCTATATGTTAAGTAACAAATTTGGAGGAAAATAGAGTACTTGAGTTTAGGGGTGGAGCCTATGTCTGGCCTCCAAGCAGTTGCCTGGATTTGTTGGCTCCATCCTGTCCAAGAGCATCACTTCCCCACATCTGTAGGGCAGAAATCAGAGGACACTCACCCTCCGTGCTCTGCCTGAGGGTTATCAAAGCTGTGCATGCTGACCACTGGCTCTGTCTCTCCTGCCTCTGGTTCTCCATCTCCGTCTGGTTCTAGAATCTCTGTCTGCTCTCTGCAGGTGGGCCCACCGCCTCTGACCTGTGGGAGAGCGGATGGGGAGATGCCTTCCCCATCACATCCCACGTCTCACTTCCAGTCAGTGCTTTAGCGGGGCCGTCCGTGGACTGATAATTGGCATACAACTCGACCAGGAGCTCTTTCAGAATGGCCTTTCCTTCAGATGTTCATGACAAAGAAATGTTAGCTTATTCCAGGACCTTCAAAAACAGATCAGAAATTGGAATGTTTGGGGATAGGTCATGAAGTTCCCTCCACCCCAAATGCAGTGATGGGGGTACAAGTGTAGGGTGTCTGGCCGAATGGTGTCTGGTCCCTGGGGCCGGGAACAACAGCCTGAGACTCTCTGGGCACAGTCTGGTGGGCAGAGCCAGGCTTTGTGGGTCTAAAGCTTCTGTAATCTGAAGACCATTTCCAAGAGAAAGAGCGATTGTAAGCCCCAGACTGGATTTCCAAGTGAGGAGCGCAGATGGCGGTAGTCACAGAAGGTCAAGAACCACCGGGTCTCATTGGAGGAGAGAGCGCTGTCCAAGAGAGCCTAGATCAGGGGCCAGGTCAAGGGAAGACCCTGAGAGTCCTAAGAAGTAAAACACGAAGGTCCACACAATTTGCTCCGGGGCTCTGAGCAGACAATGGAAGTGTTGCTTTACAGATTCCTCAGTGACTTCCTCAGTGGACAGAAGAGGGAAGCATTGAGTGAGGTTAGGAGACACCACAGAATCCGTGTCATAGACTTGGGTACCCTGGCTCCGTAGATGGCCAGAGTGGTGTGAGCAACACTTTGGTAGGGCCCTTGGAACACAGAAGATGGGGTGAGAGGAAGGAGGCGGTGAAGGCGACCCAGAGCTTTCTCTGGGTGATGGACAGAAATAGAGGAAAATGCTCTAGTTCTCTAGGATGTGAGGTCATTGGTCTGAAATGCTGACCGGACAGGACAGCATGTGGGCCTAGCTAGTTCGATGACATGGGGCTGGGGTGGGGGAAGAGGAGGGAGCAGAGTACAGGGAAGTGGGTTTATAGCAAAGACCTGGCTGGTGAATCTTGTGGGGAAAGCAACATGGCGGGGTCAAGCACATGAACCAGTTGCCTGTACTAATTGGGCTCCAGGTGTGGCTGGTTTCCAGCACCTTCCACTTACATGGCTGAGGTCTGCTGCGTTATTTTGGGATCTGTTCTGGCTTTAGCACTAGTTTGCATTGTCATCCTAAGAAGTCTCCTTGTCCCTAGGAGAATGTTAATTGGTTAATTAACTCAAGAGACTCTGTCTTGTGCTTCTTTTGCTTCTTTTGCTTTCAGTGTTGGTTTCCTAAAACTGATTCGTCCTTCATGATGTCACCAACTGTTTTCACCCTGTTTTCCAGACACTGGATATTTAATTATCATTTGTCATGGATCAGGTTGTGGTCATTGGGGGCAGGGTGCTTTACAGCCACCCATCTAACTAAACTACCGTTGGGGCAGAATGCGACCCGCAGGTCGTGGCCATATAACGCACTGTGGAACTCCGGGCCCTGACACACAAGTTGTAGCATCTGTTTTTTTATAGCACACCTTCTCCTTCAATTTCCAGACACTTTCTACATATTCTGATTCATTTCCATCAGTGCCTGAAACGTAGAAAATGAAAAGCAGTGTTGGGGAGACAGGAGCCCTGGCCTTGAGAAGCGGACAGCCTGTTTGGGAGACCAGAAACATGAGTTATTTGAAGAATACTTTGGTTCTGTAGATGGAGGTGAAGGAAATAACTAGGGAATTGACCAAGAACCCTGAAAGGCAAGGTCAGCCTGGGCTGGATTACATTATGATTAGGAGAAACCATCCCACAGGAGGTGAAATTTGAGCAAGAGCTCAGAAGAATACAGAGAATTCGTGAAGGTATAAATAAGGGCATCTTAGGACAGATCTTAATTTAAGGCCATGAACTTTGTGGTCATTTGACCTTCGATCAAGCACCACCTCAGTTTCCTCCTTGAAAAGCAGAGGAAATACCGGAAGTTACTGCAGAGAGTTGAATGGGCATTCGTTGGGCGTTGGAATGAGCCACTGAGCATAGTGCCTGGCATGTAGTAAGTATAGTTCCAGCAGATAAGAAAGCTGCATTGTGTCACTATACACCTTTGTAGAATGACTTAACAAATAAAAAAACAGAAACGATAATGCCAAGCACTGGCAAGGAAACAGCAGCTGGAACTCTCGTGTTAGTGGTGGGAAGGCAAAATGGTGCAGTCGGTTTGGAAAAGATTTGGCAGCATTTTCCAAAGTGAAACAGATGCGCCTGTACTGCCCACAAGTCCTGCTTAGACATTTCCCCAAGGACAGGGGCAGCGTAGGTGCTCACAGAATTCGTGAGGACTTTGTTCACATTTGCCCCACACCGGAAGTCACTCGCCTGTCCTCAGCTGGAGAACGGACGTAGGGGCTGTGGCATGCCCATAAAGAGCGTGGAAGTACACGGCGGGTCACCATGCCGCAGCAGAAGGTGGGCGAGCACTGGTGGACGGATCTCCCTGTGCAATGGGAGTGAAGGAAGCCAACAGCAAAAGGTCATTTACTGTATGACTTCACTCACAATGACGTTCTAGAAGAGGTGAAGCTATAGAGACAGAAGGTCGATTGGGGGATGCCAGAGGCCAAGTGAAGGTACGCAGGAGAGTTTTTTGAGAGATGGAACTGCTCCGTGTGTCTTGCTGGTGGGGGTGGCTTCATGAATGTGCACAAGTGTCGGAACTCACCAAGCCGGACACGAGAGTGGAGTCTTAATTGAAAACAAATCATGAGCCAAGTGAAGGAACTGAGAAGGATCACGTCGTATGTGGAGAACGTGCTGGAATAGGCCTGGGAGTGGGCAGTTAGAGGGATCAGTAAACCAGCTCGGGTGGTGGGATGCCTGGGCTGTCAGTCCATTTGAGTGTCCAACCTCGGCTCAGGGCGTGATCTCACAGTTCGTGAGTTCGAGCCCCGCATTGGGCTCTGTGCTGACAGCTCAGAGCTGGGAACCTGCTTCGGATTCTGTGTCTCCCTCTCTCTCCGCCCCTCCCCCGCTCATGCTCTTTGTGTGTCTCTCTCTCTTTCTCAAAAATAAATGAACATTAAAAAAGCTTGGGTGGTTCAGGTACAGCCTGGCTGCAGGGGGATTGAAAGTGTTTGTACCTGAGGGGACATAAAACAGGGAACCCTCAGGACCACCCAGGCAGTCAGTGGCAGGGTGATGGTGGTGTTCTGTGCTGCACAAGGGACGGACGAGGGCCCAGACGGGCCAGTGCATGTCTCCAGCGTGTGGGTCAAGCCTGCACACAGCAGATGCGTCGAGGGATTGTGGCGAGGGGCTTGAGGCCATCACTCACATATGCTCCCCTTTCTAGAGATGGGGACACAATGGTATAAAGTCAGTAGCTTTTGTTTTGGAAAAATGCCCAAAATCAGAGGGAAAGCTCAAGCCTCCTGCGACACTGCCAGACTTTGCATACTGGACCAGTGGCTGGTCTTCAGGGTATTTTCAGCGAGAGAGCCCCCTCTTTGCATGAGAGTCCCTTCCACCTCTCCCTCCAGGCAAATCAAGTCAGGTTCGCTCTCCCTTGGGAGCCTGGGCCTTCTGCCATCCTCGCACGGATGAAGACTTTGCACCAGCAGCCTCCAAGTTGGTTGGATGACTGCTGTCTGTCTGATGGCCTTGCCCCCGTGTCCGCAGAGCTGTGAACCACCGGCCTCCGAGGCAGCATTGCCGCTTGGTGCCCCAACCCCCTGTCACTCGCAGGGCCAGTGCCTGTGCAGCCATCTGTGGCTTCTTGCATCACGTGCCTGAAGTGGGTGAAGGGGCACACCCCACATGTCTGCTGAGGACGCTGACACTGTCTTTCGACGAGACACAAAGCCGGGGCTGAAATAGAGCCTTATCACAAGCGCTGCCTCACCCGTAGTCTGTAAACAAGTCAGCTTACCCAGCCCGGGGGAGAGCACCAGCCGCCCTGCACTTTTGGCTGCAATCGATGTGATATTTTATTTTCCCAGGGAGCTGTCTTCCCTTCTACTCCTGCCTCCACAAAAACGTTTCACGCTCATGACTTGTATTTGCACTTGAAGCCAGGTTGCTCTGCTGTTTTCTCTGCAGTGTTTTGTACTCGCTGGAGTTTTTTAGAAAGGCCTCAAGAAAGGAGATGTTCAGTGTGAGACTGGGGTCGAGAGACGTTCCCCTAATTATTTTGTTTCTTTGTTTGGATCCCTGCTTTGCGTGCTCGCTGGGGCCGAACAAAACTTATTTAAAACTGAACTCTAGTTTGAGACCATATGAGCCAGACTTTTCTCAGTGGGAAAAGGATGGTCGCTTTGCTCTGTGCTTGGCCCCAGGGCTCAGCGCTGCCGTGGCCTGCCGGAGGACCACATACCCAGTCCACAGGGAACTGTGGGATGTGGCGTGGCCTCAGGGTGCTGGATTGCCCAGGGCCATCTTGGTTCTGACTGGGCCTCTGTACCACCGAACACAGTGGAGACTGAATTGGAGGTCTCATGTGGGGCTGGGCCAGGTAAATACTGGCCGGCTCCAAGAGGGAAATGGAGTTTCCCCACCACCCGTAGGCAGGCTGGCTGTGGCCAGAGTGCTCCCCCTCTTCCCTTTTCGTCCCTTTTCCCCTGGGACCTGGTAGCCCAAGATGCCTTTAGGGAGCCAGAATCCTGGGGGAGTGCCAGCTTTCTCAAGCCCTTGGCCAAGCCCGGTTTGTCAGTCTGTTCCTAGCTCTGGAAGAGTTAGCCAACATGCCTTCCATTCCTGCCTTTTGAGCCAGAATGACCACTGAGAGTGTTGGAGGGTAGGGTGTGGACGCTGAGGTCATGACCTCGTGGGCTATGTGCTCCAGGAGCAGCCCACCCAGGAGCTTCTTCCCCGGCTTCTGGGCCAATGTCCTAAGTCTCTGCTCTTTGGTCAGACCTTCATCTCTTTCCTGCAGGATGACACTGTCATCTCAAAGTCCCTCCTCACTTCCTCCTACTGATGACTTCTCCAGCCCATCTTCCGTACCATAGGGAAGGGATACTTTAGTAGTTTCAAGGTTATAGTATTAATAGCAGTATCAATAGTACTAATAGTAGTATAATAGTACTAATAGTAGTACTGATATTACTGAATATACAGTATGCATCAGGCACTGTACCAGGAAATCCTGCGCGGTGACCAGCGGCCGCTGTCCCCATTCTACAGACAAGAGCCGAGCCTTAGGCTGTGCCCAAGATCACAGTGCACACCTTGTATGCACTACACCCGTGATCCTCTCAAGGACAGGGGCTGACCATGCGCAATTCTCTCTGCATCTCTGCCAGCTAGCCGGCAAAGGACCTGGTGTGTAGTAAGCATTACTTAAGGGGGAAAAAAGCCCCCAAAACTTGTTAGATGCATACATTGGCTGTATCAGAGATGGTTTCTCAAGTTCAGAAACTCAGCCCTTCGGAGACACAGGCTCTCCGGGATCCTTTTTTTCTATTTACTCAAGGGGAGGTCTCCTATTTAAAATGGGAGCTGTTGTCTCGGACTGTGCGGATGGTGCTGGGTCTGCTCCATGCGGGATCCTTTGACCGAATTGCCCTCCACGTCGTGCTCCCAGGGTTTTCATGGGCGACAGCCGTGGAAAATTGCTTCCTGTTTTGTGGAAGCCGCTGTTGAGGATTTCTGGTATTATTTCATTCCCAGTCCTTGTCTGTTATCTGTTGCTGCCCCGTAAGCCACTGAGAGCGTGGTGGCCTAGGCAGGAATGATTTTTGACGCCTCACGACCCTGTGAAACAGTCCTTCTGTGGGTCTGTCCAGCAGCTCACGTGTGTGTCCCCGCAGTCAAGTGACAGCTAGGTTGGCCGGCTGGTCCAGGATGGCCTTACATGTCCTGCAGTATTGCCGGCTGATGTGTGGAGTGCCTCAGCTTCCAAATGGCTTCATTAAGTGGCAGGAACCCGGGTCAGCTTCCGGGATCCCTGGGGCTGTGTTCTGAGAGGGCAAGTCCAGTGATAAGCCCCTCCTTGCCTTGTGGTTACAGGCTTCTGATTGGCCAGAGGAGGTCATGTGGCTAAGCCGAGCGTCCACAGAGGGCCCTTTTACTCCAGCTCTGGTGGGATGGGGAACAAAGAAATGTGACCGTTTTTAATCCACCACAATCCATTTCTCAAACCCATTACTTTCGTGACAAATTCAAGGTTTTCCACCAGAAATTTCAGCCTCTCTTAAGGTACTTTTGAGTTCACTTGGGAGCTGAAAATGCAGTTAGTTGAACCATACATAGCATTTGGCGTCTGGTCTGAATTGAGATTCTGACTTGATCGCATACCGTTTTACCTTTGGCGGGTTACTTGCATCCATATCTTCTGGCTTGTGACGGAGTCTCATTATATCCTAATCCTCGTTCCCATTACTCCTTTTTAACTCCTTTCCCTGGGGAAGCTCGGAATTAAAATTCAAGTCGACTACAGCATCTTGCTTCCTTATTTCCTTAGTCTCGGTGTCTCATCTCTTGTATATTACACCTTAGGTCTTTTGTTTTAAGCTACCCAATCCATTTTGGAGGAAGATAGGGTATAAACCTTGGGTAAGACCCACTAGCAAGATTTCCTAAAAACTAAAAATTCCCGGCACTCCTAGTTCATTGGTTGTGCTGGTAAGATTCAGGGTTATAGGGCTATTGCATAAGCCTGTGTACACAGGAATGAAAGTGAGTTCACCTGTCCTGCTTGGTTTGACCCAAATGAACTTTGCTGGTTTTCATAACCATGTAAGCCAGCCAAGTTTCTAGTGCGTTCCTTCCGGTACTTACTATATCTGGTCCAACACATCCTCAAGGTTGTTAACATGAAGCTTCGATATTGGGGCATCTGTGGTGTTCACATACACCTACTCTAATCCTCTCAGACTCTAGCCTTCTGGATAATGCTGCCAAGAATGAGAGAGACTGAGGGGTGCTTGGGTGTCTCACTCTTGGTTGTGCATCTGACTCTTGATTTCGGCTCAGGTCATGATCTCATGGTTCGTGGGTTCAAGCCCTGTGTTGGGCTCTATGCTATAAGCGTGGCTGGGATTCTCTCTACCTGTGCCCTTCCCCTGCTCATGCATATTTTCTCTCTCAAAAATAGTAATAACCATTAAAAAAAAAGTATTAGGTCGATAATTTATAAAGTTCTGGAACCTGGATTTGCATCTAGTTCTTTCTCAGTTCAAAGCCAATAGACACATCAATCTTTGGCCTGTAGAGAATAAATTAGCAAGTAAACAGTCTCTTTGGAATGCAGCATTAAAAAAAAAAAACTAAATCTAAAGAGAGTATTAATTTCTCAGACCTTAGTGTACAGGTGAGATACAAGCACCACATGGAACAAATTCTGTGGAATCCACACATCTTAGTGGTGATTCCTGAATTCCATAGATTCTGGGTCTGCAGTGACAGGCCTGTGACAGATTATCAGTAACTATGGCGTCTTGAGTAACTCAGGTGATTTCTTGTGCCTGAATTTTCTCTGCTATAAAATGGAGTGCCGTATGACTTACAAGGTTATTGTGTGGGACAGGGGCTGTTTTCTTATTGAGAGCCTTACTATCTGTCAGCCTTTGCAAGCATCATCATGATGCATGTTATCTCATTTATTTCTTGCAACATCACCAGGGGTGGAAAACATGATTCCTGTTGCTGAGAGCTGCAGTGCAGGAATCTGAATCTGCCTGCAAAGCCTGAGCTCTTTGCAGCAAATCACCTTCTCCCCAACTTTCCCATTGTGATTAAATGAGATAAAGTGTGTAAGAAGAGCAACCTTTGAAACGCAGTGTGAGTGTAAGTTACAGTTTTTCTGAAATGGAATCAGAGAAGGTAAGAGGAAGAATGGGCAGTTCCCACTTACCGTCTAACAAACTGTGAGCCAGACACTTACCTTAGATGAGCCGATTTAGCTACTCTAACTATCCGGGCAGGCACTGTGTCAGCCGGTCCATCCCAGAACTGGCTGCGTGTTGTGGATAGAGCACGGCCCCTGGACCTCCTGGATCGGTGTCTGATGCTGGATGCGGTGCCTGTTTTGCTACATGCCTTTGATTCTCCCTTTGGTCCTCATTTTTTTTGTCTTTGAATGGGGCATTAATGCTGCATCTCAGGAATGCTGTGAAGAATGAGTGAAGCACACCCCCCCCCCAACAGCTGCCATACCACACATGCCGCGGAGCGGTCCCACTTCTCTGCATGTCAGTTCCGTGGAGGTGGCGTTGCTGCTATCATTAGCTTCAGCCTCTCCATGCTCTGCATTGGAGGGACAGGCAGTTGAGCCAGAGATGGGCAGCCTGGTGGAAGAATATGCTTTGATTTTTCTCTGGGCATGTAGGTTCCTTTGAACTCAAGGCTAGTGTCCAATGTACCTCTTAGTTCAGAAGGCCAGAGCCAGCATTGGCTGTAAGCACACAAGATTAGTTTGGTCTTTGGTTGACCAGTTTCTTGGAGGGAATGCTCAGTAGGGAAAGAGATGGACATGGAGGAGATGGGACCTTCAACAGGCCCAGCAGTGCCGAACCCTGTCCAGGACAACAGGGACCTTTCCAACTCCTGAGGGAAGGGGACACCCCTGGGTTCTAGAATAGCATCTTGAACTAACACCTTGAAAGCAGAGGCTAGGCTCACGCCTGTTTCTAGAAACAGCTCCTATGCCACCCCGGGGTCCTCCAGCTGCTTTGGGTGGTATTCCCAGCCTCCAGCCAGATACAAGCCAACTGCCATGATGCCTTAATGGCATGAAATAGTGCATAGGTGTGAAGTTCCAACCTGAACATGTCTGTGTTTAAATTTATTATTCATGAAGGTAATTTAGAACCATGACAAAGTTTGAGAAGTGGAGACAAAACTCATTATTCTTCACTCTAACACAACCCTTTTTATTTTAGCGCATTTCATTCCAAGCAAATCCATATGGCTACGTATTTTTATATCGTTGTTTCATTGTGTACATAAAATTTTGTTTCCTGCTTTTTCATTTAACACATTATAAGCATTCGCATATGGCTGTGTGATCCCTGTAATTATAATTTTTAATGGTTGCATAATATTCTTTTGAGGAGCTGTAACATAATTTAACCAACCTCTTATCGGGAACGATTTTAAGTTTTTTCTTTTTTTTCTTTTCTCCGAAACAGTGCTGCAACATTCATGCATAACATTTGCTCCTTATCTTGGGTCAGTTCATTAGGTTAAACTCACAGAAATGAGATTTCTCAGCTTAAAGGTTGCAAGTGTCTTTCCTGTTCTTGATACGTGGTACCCAGTTGCTTTCCGGTCAGGTTGAACTAATTCACACTGTGTCAGTTTGCTTTTTAATAAGATAATGGGATGTTTGCAACCCACATTGTAACCCCGCATACTGGAATAGCATGGAAAGTGGCCCTGCTGTTGAAAGCAGCGAATGGATGTGTAAATAAACGTGCCAGGGGTTAAGGGATCAAACAGCTTGTCCCCGACCAGCACTGTCCGCCCTGTCCCATGCTGGCACACAGGTGGGAGGGAGGTTCCTGGAATAGCCGCATCCCTGGACCCTGCCAGCAGACATTGCTGGGCTGGGCTGGGCTTTCCCTGTTCATGGGTGCGGGGCTCCACTACATGCCACGCAGCCTAGGGGCCGGATGTGAACGCTCCATATGGCTTCTGTAATCTGATCTAAATAACCTCTAGGAAAAGAGCGTGGAGCAGTGGGAAAAAACAAACAAACAAACAAACAAAACAACCCTGTTTTGGAACAGGCTGGTGTGGAATCCAGGCTCAGGTGTCAACCTATTGTCCCCATCTGTTTACTTATCTATAAAATGGGCTAATGATGTTCTGTTTGCACAAATCCTCTGTGAAAGAAGAATCTGCAATGAATAAAAGGACGGCCTGATGAGCAAAAACAGATCTGGGACAGCCATTCTAGGGTTTTGGGGTCTTGCTCTAAAGGCAGGGAGCCATCGAGCCCTGAATGAAGAGAGACTACATGAGAACATGTAAATTTTAAATTAATAAAGGTGAGGGACGCCTGGGTGGCTCAGTTGGTGAAGCGTCCGACTTCGGCTCAGGTCATGATCTCATGGTTCGTGGGTTTGAGCCCCGCGTCGGGCTCTGTGCTGACAGCTCAGAGTCTGGAGCCTGTTTTAGATTCTGTGTCTCCCTCTCTCTCTGACCTTCCCCTGCTCATGCTCTGTCTGTCTCTCTACCAGAAATAAATAAACATTTAAAAAAATTTTAATTACTAAAGGTGAATGCTGTTTAGTTCCTATTTGCGGCTGCTCATTTGTGAGACATTTGAGAAGGGTTCTCCCTCCCCACCACCTCATGGAGACGCTCATGAGCGTGTTTTCCATGGTTGCACGTGACCTGCATCTTTCGATGCATCTTTGCGTGTCTCACACATGGTACTTCTGGTCCCAGTGGCCACATTTCACTGGATTTTCTAAAAAGACCCGCATGGGTCACCATCGTCCTACCTACTCACCTTGACATGAATTATCGTATATTTTCCAAACACCTGTCTCCTCATCCTTCAGGTTGCATAGCCTCGAAATTGGCCATGGAGGTGTGCTAGGCTTTGCTTCCCTCCCCTTCTTTCCCAGGGCAGTTTTGGGGAAGCTGCCTCCTCTCCCCTCCCTTCTCTGCTTCTTTCCTTTTTCCAACACCCAGATCTCTGAATTTAATTGTCCCCAGAGGAAAAGGAATTAAAATCTGAGTTGCACTTGAACTGAGAGTCTTCCCTTTGAGGAGCGCAGGTAAGGTACTGTCAGGGGAGCCTCAGGGTGGGGAAGAATTGCCATATCCGCCTTGGTGGGCAGTCAGAGGAGCGAGTGAGAGGACACCAGCTACGGCCCCGTGCCTGATGCGGGGTGAGGGTTTGGTAAGAGATATTCCCTCCCACTCCCACCTGGTCAGCTGAACCTGGGTTATGCTACCAGAAATTTCTGACGCTAATGCCCTGTGATCATATAAAGGAAGAACAAAAACTTAATTTCAAATTTTCCATTTAGTTTTCAACCTGCGGCCCCTCGGAGCACTTAGCGTGTCATTCTGTAACTCCCTTTTCTCCTGGAGGTGCTCTTGAAAACAGATCTGATGTCTGGGGAAGATCTTTCATGTGGACCCTCTGAAGCCAGTGGTTAAAGAAGGGAGCAAGGAAGGAACCAATTGCATGGACCTTAGCCCCGCCCCCAGGGGAGGGATTTCATCAGTAAATGTGCAGGCTGGTGGCACCTGCTGGTGACAGGGTAGCATTGCAGCACAGTTCTATGAGACCCCATACACCTTTGAGCTGAAGCAAAGTGGGGACGCAGCTTGGCCAGGGTATTGACCTAGAGGTCAGGCTGCTGCCAAGCATATTGGAATCCTGGTGGTGATCGGGGTGAGAGAGAAGGTGGGGCGGCGTGGGTGTGGAATATAGAGGCGGTGGTTAAGGGGGAGAAATCTAGATGGTAAAAGGGTAGTGAGACGCCACCTGTCTGTCCTCCTGGCTGCAACACCTTGCCATACTGACTGCCTGCTTAACCTCTCTCTTACCACTTCTTTCTCATCTATTGGGAATTATCATTTTCTAAAAGTTTAATATGCAATGGATTTTTGTGTAAGTCACAGGGGAAATGATATTTCTATAATACTTTTTTTTAAAAGACATTTTCTTGGAGTGCCCGGGTGGCTTAATTGGTTAAGCGTCCAACTCTTTAATTGCAACTCAGGTCATGATCTCACAGTTTGTGAGATCGAGCCGTGAGTTGCGCTCTGCACTTACAGTGCAAAACCTGCTTGGAATTCTCTTCCCCCCATCTCTGTCCCTTCCCTGTTCATACATGTGCACACGCTCTCCCTCTCAAAAATAAACATCTTTTCAAAAGATATTTTCTTGTCAAGTTTGCTGAAATTCATCATTTCTCCAAAGTAAGAGAGCCCGCTTTGGCTAATGTTGAAAATTCCAGAACAAAGAAGCAGCAGTTAAAAAGGGCTTTGTTGGAGACCTCCCTCCCTGACATCGGAGATGCTGTTTCTCTGATTATAGGAAGAAAGAGGTGGAATCCGATCAAGTGATAAAAAATGAGGCTGTAAATGACTCCTTAAAATAGCAGGTGCTCAGCTAACTTGTGGGCTCCGTTTTAAAAGCTACTGCTCTTGCCTTCGGGAATGTTTATGACTTGGCCCCAGAGCCGTCTTGCTTCATAAAATTTTATTTAGGAGCAGGAATAAGGAAAAGCTGCATGTTAATAGCCTGCCTCATGCCCCCCTGCTCTGGGCCACCCAGCGCTTTGGTCATCTACCGTGAGCTTGGGAGTTTAGGATGGATTGATTGCTCTTTAAAAGAGAAAATTGTGGTGTGAAATAGATTGCTCCTGGGCTCTGTCTCACTGCAAAAATTGGCTTTAAAATCAGCATTTATCAAGAGATTCACACCTTAGCTCCCTGCAGGGAGAGGGAGTGGGATTAAAATTGCTATTAAAAAGTGACAGACACCCTAGGAATACGTAGTCAACAGATGTTGAACCAGGAGTGTTTAATGTAATTATTTTCCTTTTATGTAAATAAGATCCTTACATTTAATTTAAAAAATTTTAAACTGCTTTTTAGAATATCTTTAGATTTGAAAAAAAAAATGGGAACATAGCACAGAGAGTCTCATAGACCCTGCACCCAGTTTCCCCGATTAGGACCATTTGAAATTAGTACCGTACAGGGGCTCCTGGGTGGCTCCATTGGTTAAGCATCCTAACTCTTGATTTAGGCTCAGATCATGACCTCATAGTTCCCAGGATCACGCTCCACGTTGGGCTCTGTGCTGACAGCTCAGAGTCTGTTTAGAATTCTCTCTCTCTCTCTCTCTTTCACTCTCTCTCACTCTCTCACTTTCTCTCCCCCCCTTTTTCTCCCCCTTTCTCCCTCTTGCTCTTTCTGCCACATGCTCTCTCTTTCTCTCTCTCAAAATAAATACACATTAAAAAAATTAGTGTGATACGTGTATTATAAAGAACCAGTACTGATATGCTGTTATGAATTGAAATCCCTACTTTACTTAGATTTCTTGAGTTTTTCTTTTATCTTTTTAGGCTGCTCCTGGGCTATGACAGTCCTCAGCCTTTCTTGCCTTTGGTGACCTTGATGGTTTTGAGGAGTCCTGGTCAAGGATTTGATTTAAAAAAAATACCCCATTTTTGAGGTTTATCTATTGTTTTTCTCATGGTGAGACTGGGGTTAAGGGTTTTGGGGAGGGAAACCACAGAATTAACGTATGTATGCATGTTAACAAATCAGTGAATGAGCTGGTTATGAGGGGTGGGAGGAAAATGAAAGAGGGGTAAAGGCAGATCCCTCAAATCAGAGGAAGGCAAGTTTGATGATCTCAGTGATGAGAACATTATAACCTGTATAATGCCCTATCAACATTTCATGGGCTAGGACAGGGGTGTTTTTAAACCTCTCTGTTGCACATTGGAAACCCAAGGCCCAGAGAGGCAGGCCACCTCAGTTACCCAAGGTGATAGAGAGAGACCAGGATCAATCTGCCGTGCCCACGACCCATCCCAGACCTTTCCTCTTTGCGTCTCAGCTTCTAGAGTTTCTGGGTTGCCCGGGCTGGGTCACCGATGGACGCTGCATCCGTACATGGCCACGGGGACTTAAACAGGAAGACGTTGACTAAATGAGGGCAATCGACCATGTGTGGAGTGAGTGCACCGGATGAGGCCCCTGGCCCTCCGCATGTTAGAAAAGTTAAGTAACCAGAGGATGAATAGCAGTGTTATTCTAACTCGTGACTTCAGTACAAGTGATCGTTACAGCCTCCAAATAACAGGCAGCCCCATGGTATTTCTCAGCAGCCTGCCTGTCTCTGAAAGCATGCTGTAAAATAAACAAAGCAGTGACCTTTATCATGACATGTTTTGTATTTGTGAGCAAGTGATCATGTACGAAGCAGCCTGTGACTTGAACCCTCAGTAGACACTTACCCCTTGCATTTGAGTGGCATTGGGGCTTCCTGAACTCGGTCGGAGTAATGAGTGGGAAAAAGTCTAAGTACATCCGTAAAACCAGTGGTTCTTAACCCTGACTGTCCATGAGAGCTTCACACCATCCCCAGAGGGTGTGATTCCGTTGCCTTGGGGCAGGACCCGGCCTTGGAGAAAGCCAGGAGGGCTTTCTGTCTTGTTTCCTGCCTCACTGCCCTACCCAGATCCTGATTCTTCAACCCGTCCTGTGTTTGGATGCTAACCTGAATAAAGGGTTTGGTGGGAGGTCGCTGTTGGAAGCTTGCCCTGAGTTTTTTCTTCTCCTCCAGCTTGTGTGACCGGCTCTCCCTGAGCAATGAAACCTTGGAGGAGTGGGGGGGTTCTCACTGGTGCCTGTGCACAAAATGCATGTTCGGAAATGGTTGAGCGACTGAGGGAGCATTATGTCCCTTTTCTATTCTGATGATGATTAGGAAGGAAGGAAAATAGTCTTTTTCTTAAATCAGGTTATTGCTTTTCCATGGGAACTTATTTAGAAGCAGAAATCTTTCTTTTTTTTCTCCAGTTACTTCCATGTCTCATTGCTTTGATTTAAAAAGATTTTATTTCAGTGTAGTTGTTATACGATGTTATAGAAACCATCTCTTATAAATGCATAGTGTTTGTAGGGTACAGGCTTCTGGTTTTTTTTTTATTTTATTTTATTTTTTTTTTATAGAGAGAGAGACAGAGCATGAGCAGGAGAGGGACAGAGAGAGAGGAGGCACAGAATCTGAAACAGCCTCTAGGCTCTGAGCTATCTGTCACCACAGAGCTCAATGTGGGGCTCGAACCCACGAACCGTGAGATTATGACCTGAGCCGAAGTTGGACGCTTAACCAACTGAGCCACCCAGGCACCCCTCATTGCTTAGATTTAAAAGATTTTTATTTAAGTGTAGTTGCTGTATGATGTTATAGAAACCATCTCTTTTATAAATGCATAGTGTTTGTAGGGTATGGGCTTCTGGAGTTTATTAATTTTTTTTTGTTGTTTGTTTTGTTTTTTGATATATAGAGAGACAGAGCATGAGCAGGGGAGGGGCAGAGAGAGAGGGAGACACAGAATCCGAGGTAGACTCTAGGTTCTGAGCTGTCAGCACAGAGCCCAATGCGGGGCTCGAACCCACAAAACATGAGATCATGACCTGAGCCAAAGTCGGGCACTTAACCAACTGAGCCACCCAGGTGCCCCCAGGCTTCTGGTTTTAACAGAAATTTGATCATGGTTCAGAGTGGCCTGACTACTAGCCTAGCTAAAGAGGCTCCCCCTGGGCATTTGACATTTTTAGACTGTTTCCCAATGAGTTAGAATTACATTTACTAATTTATTAACAGGTCACACACCCTATTTAGAAAGAAGAATTTGAATAGTGACACCTTACATTGGCAGGTGTTTTTTTTTTTTCCATCCTCTCATAAGACCTAGGAATTATTCCCTGCACTAACCTGGTGGGATACCCACCCTGAAGAATTAGAAACAATAAATAGTCCTTCTGGTTCCTCTATAGATCACTTTATGGTGAGAATGCTGGCATGTGGGAGTTCTTAGTCTCTAGAAGGAAACTAAGTCGACTCTTAAAAATTTGCTCCCAGATAAACAATTCAGTTCATTTTCAGTGTCAACATCTGTGTGTGTGTGTGTGTGTGTGTGAGAGAGAGAGAGAGAGAGAGAGAGAGAGTCAACATCTTTGGCAACAGATCTGGCAACCTAAGCCCCCCCACCCCCCCTCCAGCTGAACTTGAATGTTGTTGGACGGATTGCTGGTGGTGGTGCTACTGAACGGTCATTAAGTAACAGTGGAAAGGAGACAATTGATGAGAAAAAGAGTCAAGTAGTCATTCAGATGGTATTTTTGGTTACTTAATCTGCCTCTGAGCATATGGCCGAGCTAGCCAAAAAAATTTAACAGTGAGAAAATATATTTCAGTAACGGGAGATTAAAAACAGCCTGTTTATTTTCTTTTTTTCTTCCACGGTGGTATTTTTATCTCCGTTAACAAATAGAAGTGTTCGCCACTTAACATTTACAAAGGCAGCCTTTGATGAGTCCGCACCATGCACCTACCTCTCTCGTCTGGTTTTACGTGTGGAAGCATGTCTGCTTCAGCGGTGGTTTGTGACTCACGCTTGTTACCGTAAGTGGTGTTCGTCTTTATGTTGGACTCTGGACAGGAGGTCAGTGTGAGATGAGGTAGCATTTCATTTTCTGCGCAGACTTGATCCTTTTGTGACTCCTCTCTGGGACTCTCATCACCTCATGGCCCCCATGGGTGGGCCACTGGCTGGGTGGTAGTAGTGTTCTGCTTACGTTTGGAATATCCCATCCTCCTCTCTGCCACTCTCAGGTCTCAGGCACGCGCAGACGTAGTGGTTCTAGAATATCCTCACCGGTTCTTCGGCAGTCCTGTTCTCAAATGGGGTCCTAATTCCCCTCCCCTCGAATGTGGGTGGATGAAATGCGGCTGGTGTGGCAGCGGGTGGCTTCCACAACTGAGTGGTAAAGGGAGTCCTGGTATCTGCCTCCCTCCCTCCGTCTGTCTCCCCCAGCCTTCCTCTCCTCTCCGATCCCCCCCTGTGGGGGAGGCCGGCTGCCAGGTGTGGGGGCCACTCACTTGCACAGCCCCGTGCATGAGTCTGTGGTGAGGCTCCGCGGCCTCCACCAGCGGCCGTGCGAGTGAGCAACCTTGGGAGCAGCCCCTCAGGCCAGTCAGACCCTTATATGGTGGCAGCCCTGGCTGATGTCTTCACTGCAGCCTCGTGAGAGACTGGGCGCCAGAACCCCACCAGATTCCTGACTCTCAGAGGCTGTGTGAGATAGTAACAGGTCCTTGTTCCAGGCTCCTCAGTTTTGAGGGAGCTTGTTTCGCTCACACTGCTTGATTACCTGATAAGTCACTTGGCCCTTCTGATCGCTCCTCTCATCTTCTGGGACAAGAAAGGTTGGGCTAATCGGTGCCCTTAACAGGTAGACAGCAATCTGTTAGTACGGAAAAGGCTGTTCTCACAGCCAGCTGTCCCTCACTGCCCCTGCCCCCCTCACCACAGAGGCCTCTCTGCCTCCACACCCGTGACCCTTAACAGCCCTTCCCTCCACAGCCTCTGACCCCTCTCTGACAAAAGCCAAGCCCACTTTTTATTTATTTCTTCTTTCTTTTTTAAGTTTTTATTTGTGAGAGAGAGAAAGAGAGAGAGAGAGAGAGCAAATGCATGCACAAGTAGGGGAGGGACAGAGAGAGAGGAGCAACAGAAGTGGGGGAACAGAGGATCCAAAGCAGGCTCTGTGCTGACAGCAGAAAGCCCGACACAAGGCTTAAACTCACAGACTGAGATCATGACTTGAGCCGAAGTCTGGCACTTAACCGACCGAGCCCCCTAGGCGCCCCCTTCTTATTTTAATTTATTTTTTATTTCCTCTTATTTTGAAACCAAAGACGAAATCATACTGGGAATCCGATGGGGGAATATTCTTTTAATAACCAGAGCTATAGTTATACTGAATTTTCATAACTACACCATAAACCAACCTATTGGATTTATGTATTTCTGAAAAACATGTCAGTTTATTAAAACCCACTGCTCTTTTATCTTCGTAGAAATAAGATGAATTTTGGCTGCTGTTCTCTCTAATTATGCTAGAGAAGTAGATACCACTCCATCATTTATTTCCATCTGATCTCGCTCCCGGCCTGACTTCATTCCATTTACGCAGTAAGAACCGCGTGGGCACGGTGCATATCTAGAGGCTCTAAAGCTTCTGAAAACTCACCCGAATCAGAAACACATAATAATAGCTACGAGTCCAGGTAAGGGAGTAAGTGGGAGGACGGGAGACTGCGTTTTGCATTATCTGGGCTCAAGTACCCTTTCTCAAGGGAGAGACCATCTCAGTGCCGGAGGTGAGGCTCTCTCCAGGCCTTTCGCACACTGTGGTCCAAACAGTAGAGATGAGGAGAGGGGGGTGGGGGAAGTAGCCGCATCCTCCCTGCTCCATGATTGTTGATGTGGGTGGCAGACCTCTGGCTAAATAAACCTCCCTGATGGAACCCAGTTTGCAGCCCTACCCACCGAGCCCGCCCGCGTCCACACTGGACCGCAGCCCCGGCTCAGCATGCGTTAGTCACCCCTCATTCTGCTCTAGCATCCCTCCCCGGGGAATAAAGGCACGCTGACCGCATCCCGGGCTTTGAATCCTCTGCAGCTTCTGACCTAGCATCAAACCACATCATTACCCTTCTCATCTGAGCCGTTTATACTTGTCGCTAAAAAGAGGACCTGCCTGTCACCATGTCATCTTCTCTTAACCAGGGAGGAAACAAACAGGTCGGTTGGTAGCACGTCCTGGCTCTCAGCGGGTCCCGGGCACCGGAGCCTTCTCCACACGTTCACATTCTGCGCGTTTCCACTTTTAAACGGGCCCCCACCAGCGTAAATACATCTCATAATGTATGTAGATGTCTGGAGTGGGGCGGTTGATATCATGAAAAGCTTCTCCTGCAAAGTGGGCAAAGCCAGTCAAATCAATGTAAGGAGCTTGAGGATTTTTTGTCCCAACCCTGTTTATTATCATGCAGCCAACCTAAGACCAGTGCCACACCAGGGCTCTTCCCAACTTGCCGAACGCCCTGCCTCTCCCGCTGCCCTGGGAGCCGTTCTCACAAGGCTCACACGGCCCCCGGATGGTCTCACATGCCCACCAGCAGCTTCGAAGGCTTCCTGCCTTTCCAGAACTCCAGCCATGTGTCTCCTGTGTTTGCCAGGCACCTCCTCTCCTTATCTTGCAGGCGTCTCCCATTTCCCGAACAGTCTCGTCTGTATCTCCTGGCTCTACTCCTTGCCCCCAACCCCCCTTCCCGCCCCCCGGACAGCTTTCCTGTGTGCCTGAGCGGTCAGTGCCCCCCCTGTCTGAAACGTCCAGGTGGGAACTCTCCAGCTTGGATTCCTTCCTTCTTTCCTGCTCTCACCTTGTGGCCTGCTGGTCTCCTCTCTGCAGCTCGGGGACCCAGCTTCCCACCGTCCCTTGTTGCATTGCCCTCTTGGCCCCCTGGCCTCTCTTCTGTCCCCACCATCCGGCTCCCTACACTACAACAAACGTGATGTTTCTGGAACGGAAGTCTCAAGTCTCAGTATCGTACCACTTCCATGTCTTCCCGTTTTCTGCCTCTCATTTTGTGCCCTCCACCACCATAACCCTCATCTCCTCCAGGCCCCCATCATTTCTCCTTGCCGGGTCCATTCTTGACCCCTCAGATCTCTGCTAAAGTGTCCCTTCTTGGCCACAGGCTTCTTGGAGCCTTTCCCACACTCTGAAGGGTACACGGTGCTGTGCCATCAGGTTGGATGCTTGTCTGCGCCTGAATAGGCATGCTCAGCCAAGGTGAACCTGCCCAGTCCCCACGGTATCTCGAGGGACTTTCTTCCATCTAGCAAAGGCCAGGGATCAGGGTTACAGGGGGAGAGTGGGACTTGACAAGCATCTAGAAAGGGGAGCTGTTGACAGGTGGTGGGTTATACGTGGGTACCGGCTGTCTGAGCCAGTGAATCCAGTCAATGACCCCGAACCGTCAAGAATTTACAATGATCAGGCATATTCTGAGATGAGTGAATGGTTAATACATTGTTTTTGCTTTACTTTTGTCTGTCCAGTTGGTAGTGAGGGAAGCTGTTTTACAACTAAAGGCAGTACAGTAGAATGATTGAGACTGTGGACTCCAGTACTGAACCCGCTGGGGCTCCGGGTGCCTGGGTGGCACCCGACTTTGACTCAGGTCATGATCATCAACACAGTTCGTGAGTTCAAGGCCCGCATCGGGCTCTGTGCTGACAGCTCAGAGCCCGGAGCCTGCTTCTGATTCTGTGTCTCCCTCTCTCTCTGCCCTTCCTCCACTTGCTCATGCTCTCTTTCTCTCTTTTTCTCTCTCAAAAATAAACATTAAAAACATTAAAATAAATAAATAAATCCGTTCATCCCTGGATCTAGCCTCATTATGTACTTAAGCTTTCAGTGCCCGCTTTCTCATCTGTAAAATGGGGATAGTAATAGCGAAAATGGGGATAGTAATAGCCCCATAAGGTAGATCAGTGTGTGCGCAGTGTCTGGAATGGAGCTTGAGTGGCCTAGGCGGTTCCCCCTTTTCTTCCTTCTCCTCATTTTACTCCGGGAGCAGGTCTTTTACCTGGTAATTTGCAGTTTTTAACTTGGGAGTCCAGAATAAACGAGTCCTTTGCGAATGATCTCCTAGAACTGTATCCTTGGACTTTTATGATATTGTGAGAAGCGGGTTCTTCCACCTTGGTTTAAGCCAAGGCCTGATATATCAAAGGCCAATGTCAGCTTCTTAGCCATGGTGTGACCTGGGTAAGGTCTTCCATGTCCCCGTTGAGAACTGGGAATTATAAACTGCCAAGGTGGTTGTCACAGGGATGAGAAGTATCTGTGCGCAACAGCTGGTTAGCAGGCATTCATAATCGGCCCTTAGCATTATTTCACCTGCTCGGAACTTTGCCATTCAGCATGTTCTCATCCCCAGCTTTGGTTTTATGGGGGGGCTTGGTGGGTTGGGAGGGGGAAGGAGGGTTAAGGAATATTGCCCATGGACCCAGTCCATCTTGCCTGTGGGAAGAAGGAAGCATCTATTTTCTGAGAAAACATCGATGGTCAACCTGCCTCAGTGGTGATTTTTGTCAGCAGTATAGACAATGCCTTGGTTCTTGGGTACTGGCCCCGCTAGCCAGCACCTTTCACTTTTGATTTTATTCAGATACAAGGTTAATCTTTGGTTCGATCCATGGAGCCACTGTAATGGCTGCAGAGGGGAAAGGGGTTATTAGCCACAAAATGCTACAAGTGAGCTACGAAATAAAAATTAATATTGCTTAATTAAAAGTGCATGCAGCATGACTCCGGTAACTTCATTACTTACTGAATTTAGTATTCACACATTTCCGTGTATTGTAAAGGCGGTAGGTTAGAATCTCTTCCTCCCACGCCTTTACCAAGCTTGCTGCGAAATCATTGCTGATAGTAAACTGAAGGTTTATTTTTAACCAGATGGTCTCAAAAGCCAAATTATGAATGCCTTTGAAAAATTATTTGCCACAAAAGATAATTTAAGTTGGGATACTGATGCATCTTAATACTTTCATCAAAATGCAGGATAACATCTTCAAATGTCATAACATCTTCAAACGTCACAGGACTCGGGGCACCTGGGTGGCTTAGTGGGTTAAGCGTCATGCTTCAGCTCAGGGCGTGATCTCGTGGTTCATGAGTTCGAGCCCCGGGTTGGGCTTGGTGCTGACAGCTCAGAGCCTGGAGCCGGCTTCGGACTCTGCATCTCCCTCTCTCTCTGTTCCTCCCTTGCTCGTGGTTTCTCTGTCTCTCTCTCAAAAATAAAAGTCACAGGACTTGGAGCACGTGAAGGGCAGAGGCCTGGGGACAAGTGAGGGGAGGGGCAGGCCCACCAAGCCACAGGAGTGCTCCTCGCCAGCCCCTTGTTTCTGCAGCGAGGTCATCCTCACGGGGGCCTCTCCCGTCATTCCCGAGATGGCCCTGGTGGGGTACACCCAGCTAAGGCGCCGAAGAAGCAGCTGAAGAAAAAGCTGGCCTCACGAGGGAGGAGGTTTAGGCTTGGTTTCTCTTTCATTACTGTGCCGTTTGAGTGAAAATGGAGATTATTGGCAAAGCGAGTTGCACTTGGGGAAAATGTCTGATTTGGCCCAGCCCCTGAGGATTACCCTCCTTGCAGATCTCACTTTATGTTTGGAAGGGCCAGAGTGTCCCCAGCGGTCCCCTTTTGCACACCACGCAGCCCACGCCGGTCTGGAGGAGCGCCGGCTGGACAAACCTGTGCAGAACTGGTCCGGCCTCTCCCGAGAGAGGGCTCGGTGCTGCAGATCATCCCGAGAGCATCTGCCCAGGAGAATGGCCAGTCGACGATGCTTGGCTCACGGAAGTCTGCGTAGGAAAATGACTCGCCATGGGACATTTCTGATCAGGGCTTAACACAGAAAGCTATTTTATTCGATTCACGGAAATCAGCTTCCAAGCGGTTGAGAAATATATTTAGCTCTGTGGTCATGGAGATGTTTTTTGGTTTGATTTAATGTTGATGGATTAGAGTAAATTGTTTGTGCAGATGAGCCGAATAAATTCTGCCAGAGCTTATATCTGATTCTGATTTCACATTAAACCCTTAATTTACAGCTCTGTTCCATTGGCAGTCCTGTTAGAGTGAAGCCCTAGGAAAAGCTTGGCTGGCCCTTCCTCCTCCCTCCACCGTTATTCAGCAGAATTAAACAAATCATTTATCAACCTCAGAGGAGGGCTCAGAGGGGCCCAGAGGGAGAAATCTGGTCTTAAGGTGTCCTTAACCATCTAAGATGTCTGGAGAGCTACCCTCATTTTAATGGCTTTAACTTAACCGCTATTGAATTATTTCATTTAATCTACTTTCCCTACTTCCCTTCCGCTACCTTCGCAGATCCACAGAGCCCTGGGTTTTTCAGAGTATTTCCTTCCCATAGGTGTGCGGTGCAAATGTAAAATGAAGAGAGAAGTTGCACATCCTTCCTTGGAAAAGGTCGTTCCCGCACTTTTCTTCCCTCCCACTTCCGCCACCGGAGAAGTTCTCAGAAGTAGGTCCTGGAGACGGGAATTCTCTCTCCCTCACTGTTGCGTCCCCAGGGCTCACTGGTGTCCCAGGACTTAAAACATTTGTTGAACTGGTGAGTGAAGGCGTGGTTGAAGAACTGATCAACTTATCTTGCTTGTGTCTTTGTTCCCCTTAGGAGGACTGGAATGAAATCGACCCAATTAAAAAGAAAGACCTTCATCACAGCAACGGGGATGAGAAAGCACAAAGCATGGAGACCCTCCCGCCAGGTACTGCAACAGCCTGGGGCTGGGGGCTGGGGACCGGGAAACCCTCTTGCTCAGAAACCGTGAATGAGGTAAATGTCGCCTTTGGAGCCTCTGGAGCTCTGGAGTGCATGGATTGCAGGGGGCTGCAGGAGGCACTGTGCTCTGGTAATGTTTGGTGGACTTCCTTCCAGCCCCTTAGTGGGTGTGAAGCAAGTTTACTTTGGAGGTGACCAAAATTTGTTCGGAAAAAAAAAGGAATAAAATGGAAAATACAGGATAGTATATATCGGTTCACAGATTTTTTTTTTGAAGACTTCATTTTTTTAGAGCAGTTTTAGGTTCACGGAAAAATTTTACATAGAGTATGGAGATTCCCATATACGCCTCCTGCCCCTACATGTACGCACCTCTCCCACCATCAACGCATCCCAGCAGAGTGGTCCGTCGCTACACTCGGGAAACCAATACTGGTGCGTCATAATCCCCCCAAATCCGTAGTTTAACGTTAGGATTCACTCTTGGTGCCGTACGTTCTGTGGGTCTTAACAAATATATGGTGACACGAATCCACCATCGCTGTATCCTACAGAATAGTTTCACTGCCCTAAACATCCTCGGTGTTCCATTCATTCCCTCCATCCTCTAATCCCTGTCAACCACTGATCCTTCTTCTGTCTCCAGAGTTGTGTCTTTTCTAGAATGTCATCTAGTTAGAATCATACAGTCTGTTGCCTTTCAGATTGGTTTCTTTCACTTAGTCACGTGTATCGATGCTTCTTCCATGCCTTTTCACAGGTTGATTGCGTGTTCACTGAATAGTACTGTATTGTCCGAATGGATCACTGTTTATCTTTTCACTTCCTGAAGGACAACTTGGTTGCTTCTAAGCTTTGGCAGTTACGAATAAAACTACTGTAAACCTTTCTGTGTGGGTTTTTGGGTAGGTGAGAGTTTTTAGTTCATTTGGGTAAATACCACGGAATAAGATGGCTGAATCATATAGTAGGAATATGTGTAGTTTTGTGAGAAATTACCAAAGTAATAAAACCAAATAAAACCAATAAAAACCAAAGTTTTGTGAGAATTACCGAAGTGGCTGTACCATGTTGCATTTCCGACAGCAACGAATGAGAATTCCTTTGCTCCACTTTCTTGGCAGCATTAGGGATGGTCAGTGTTTTTGATCTGGGCTATTTTAATAATTTGGAAATAGAATCTCATTATTTAAATTTGCATTTCCCTAATGATATATGATACTGGTTTCTTTTGATAAATTTATTTACCCTCTGTTTATCTTCTTTGGGGGAAGTATCTGTTCAGGTCTTTCACCCATTTTTTTAAAAGTGGCTTGCTCATTTTCTTACTGAATTTTAAACGTTCTTTCTATATTTTGGATAACCATCCCCCCTTAGATATGTCGTTTGCAAATACTTGCTCTCAATTTTTGGTTTCTCTTCTCATTCTTTTGACAGTGTCTTTCCCAAAGCAGATATTTTAATTTTAATTGAGATTTAGCTTTATCAGTCCTTTCATGGAGCATGGTTTTGACATTATATCTAAAAAGTCATTGCCAAAATCACCTAGTTTTTTTCCATAGTTTTATAGTTTGGTTTTATAATGAGGTCTGTGAATTATGAATTAACTTTTGAGAGGAGTGGAAGATCTATGTCTAGATTGACTGATTGATTGGTTGCATGTGGATGTCCTGTTTGTTCCAGCCCCATTTGTTAGAAATCTGTCTTTGCCCCATTGTATTGCTGTTGCTCCTTTGTCAAAGATCAGTTGACTATGTTTACGTGGGTCCATTTCTGAGCTCTCTATTCTGTTCTATTGAACTATTAGTCTATTCTCTTCCCAATACCACATTGTCTTGATTACTTTAACTTTATAGTAGTTCTTGAATTTGGGTAATGTCAGTCCTCCAGCTTTGTTCTTCATCTTCAATATTGTGTTGGTTATTTGTTTTTTGGTGTTTTTTTGCCTTTCAGATAAACTTTAGAATGTGTTGATACTCATAAAGTAACTTGCGGGGGTTTTCATTTGGTTGTGTTGAATTTATAGATCAAGTTGTAAGAATTGGCATCTTGACAGTATCAAGTCTTATTATCCATGAACATGGACTATCTCCAGTTATTTACTTTTTTATTTTCATCATCAGTTTTATTTTCATCATCATTTTACTTATACAAATTTTATACCTATTTTGTTAAATTTATATCAAAGTATTTACCTTTAGGAGTGCTAATGTAAATGGTACCATGTTTTTAATTTCAAATTCCACTTGTTCATTGTTCATATTTAAAAAAGCTATTCGTTTTTGTATCTGAACCCTGTACCCTGCAGCCTTGCGGTAATTACTTATTAGTTCCAGGAGTTTTTGATTCTTTCAAATTTTCTACATAGTCATTATCATTTGCAAACATCTTCCTTCTTAATCTATATCATACTTTTTATTTCCTAGCATTAGCTAGGACTTCTAGTATGATGTTGAAAAATGGTAAACATGCTTGCCGTATTATTTTTTATCTTGGAGAGCAAACACAAGTGGGGGTGAGGAGCCCCTCCCCTATGTGCTCTCTCTCTCAAAAATAATAAACTTAAGAAACAAAAGTTGGCATTTTACCATCACTTATTCCTTCTCTGATGTTCTTACTTTTTTCATGGAGATTCGAGTTTCTGCCCTGTATCATTTTCCTTCTCTCTGAAGATCTCCTTTTAATATTTCTTGCAAGGCAGAGGTCTACTGGCAACAGATTGCCTCAGTTTCTCTTGCCTGAGAAAGTCTTTATTTCTCCTTCACTTAGGAAGATTATGTTCACAGGGTATAGAATTCTAGGTTGGCAATTTTTTTCCTCTCAAAACTAGATATTTCATTCCATTCTTTTCTTGCTTGCATGGTTTATGAGAAGTTGGATAGGATTCTAATCTTTGTTTCTTTGTTTCCTCCCAATTTCTTTCAAGATTTTTTTAAAGGGGCACCTGGCTGGCTCACTTGATAGAACATGCAACTCTTGATCTCAGGGTTGTGAGTTCAAGCCCCATGTTGGGTGCAGAGATTACTTAAAAATAAAATCTTTAAAAAAATAAAATTAAGAGGCGCCTGGGTGGCTTAGTCGGTTAAGCGTCCGGCTTTTGCTTAGGTCATGATCTTGCGGTTCGTGGGTTCGAGCCCCGCGTCGGCTCTGTGCTGACTGCCAGCTCAGAGCCTGGAGCCTGTTTCAGTCTGTGACTCCCTCTCTCTCTGACCCTACCCTGCTCACGCTGTCTCTCTCTCTCTCTCTCCTAGAAATAAATAAAAAAAATATTAAAAAAAATAAAATAGAATAAAATTAAAATAAAAGCCATTAATTTTGACTTTTGCTGTTTGAATATGCTATGTCTAAGTGTAGTTTTTGGTTTTTTATGTTTTTTGTTATATATCCTGCTTTGTATTTTCTGATCTTCCCGGAGCTGTGATCCAGTATCTGACATTAATGTGAAGAAATTCTCAGTCATTGTCACTTCACATAAGTCTTTTATTCCTGCCTCTCTTTCTTCTCATTCTGGTAGTCCCATTATACATGTGTGTACACTTTTGGTAGTTACCCAACATTTCATGGATACTGTGTTCTGATTTTTTTCAGTGTTTTTTTTTTTTTTTTAATCTCTGTCATATCTTCAAGCTCAGAGTCTTCTGTCAGCTGTGCCCAGTTTAGTGATGAGTCCATCAAAGCCACTCTTCATTTCAGTTACAGTGTTTTTGATCGCTAGTAATTCTTTATGATTCTTGACTAGAATTTTCATTTCTGCTTATGTTCTTCATTTGTCCTTCCATGTTGTCTCCTTTTTCCATTAGAGCTTTTAACATAATCATCGTAGTTGTTTTAAATTGCTGGTATATTAATTCCTACATCCCTGCCATATTTAAGTCTGTTTTGATCTTGCCTTATCTCTTCAAACTTTGTGTTTTGCCTCTTAGTATGCCTTGTAAGTGTTTCTTAAAAGCCAAGTGTGAAGTGCTGCCTAAAAGGGACTCTAATAAATAGGGCTGTGGTGCTGTGGTGATAAGGTGAAGGGGGAGGGGAAGCCTTCTATAGTCAGTTGCTAGGTTTCGGTCTTTTAGTGAGCCTGTGCCCCTGGGCTGTGAACTTCACTGAGAACAGTTTCTCTCCCACATAGGTGGGACAGGGCTGCTAGACTTGATTAAAATGAGTATTTCCCTTCCTCCACGCAGAAGGCTAGGGGCAGGCTGGAGTCAAGCATTTTCTTTTCTCCAGGTTGATTAGGTTCTGATAAACTCCCATGGGGTTAGGCTGTGGTAAAATCATTTATTTTATTTTATGTTATTTTCTGTTATTTTTTATAAAGAGAGACAGAGCACCAGTGGGGGGAGAGGCAGAGAGAGAGGGAGACACAGAATCCGAAGCAGGCTCCAGGCTCTGAGCTGTCAGCACAGAGCTGGATGCGGGGCTCGAACTCACAAACTGTGAGCTCATGACCCAAGCCAAAGTCGGACACCCAACCGACTGAGCCACCCAGGCGCTCCAAATAGTTTCTCTTGAGGGCAGGCCTTGTTAAGAACAGAATGCCCTGGCATATTTCCAGAGGATCCTTTCTCCTCTCCTGCTGGAAGCCTGAAGGGGTCTGTCTTCCAGTATTCCAGTATATGAGAAACCTAGTTAAGCTCCTGAAAGTAAAAACTCACAGAGGTACGGGGGGCCACCTATGACTGATGCCCCTGGAGTTCTCATCTCTCAGGCTTGTCCACAGCGACCCACAGCAGTTCATCCGTCACAGTTCCGATTTTGCCACCCGGACAAGGTTCCTGCACAGGTATTATGGTTCTCTGTAGTCACCTATTGGGAATCTCCAGTTTTTAAGGAGACTTCTTCCATATCATCATTTTGGCTAGCTTTCTGCCTCACGTAAGTTTTAAAAGCTTGTTATACGCTCTGCACCTGTGAGTACTGCTATATTATAGGAGGCTCATACATTGTCCAGGGGCTGGCCGTTCAGGAAGTGTTTTTTGAAGGGTGTCCCTTTGTCTCTCTTGTTGTGACTTTGGTTATTTTATTACCCTACTTGTAATGATGTTTTGGACTCTCCACTGTGTGTGCTTTGGTTTGTTCCTTGAAGTAGCCCTATGAGGGTGTCTTCCTAGTAGACTCTGTCTCCTTTTCTCTCAGGTCCTTGAGGTTCAGAGTCCTTTGTCTTCAGCCCTTCTTTGTTTGAGAGGTGTGGGCAGGAAGTACGGAGCCCCCTAATTCTCCACCATGTTTTTTTCCAGGTCTCTCTAGTTTTTGGAGTTGTGGTTTACTCTATGATCTCACTTCCCTGAGGGAACTCAGAAGAGTTGACTTTTTGCCTTGTTCAGCTTAGGACAGAGTGATAACTTACAAGCTCTTCACGTGCTGGACCGGAAACTGGAAGTTGGCTCACGAAATTTTTACTTTGACAGTGACGGAGAGTTTGTATCTTCATGTTTCTTACTGAGGTTGGATAAGTATCGTTCCAGGGAGTGCAGGCCCTCCTTTTTCTACACCCTCCCCATTGTCCCAGTTGCACTAGAAATGAGCAGGTGTGTGTGAACACATTGGATGTATCTATTGGGCTGGCCCCCTCTCTTCTTCCCCAACTCCGGATGAGTCATGCAGCTCTGAGCCATGGCTCCTTCCTATGTAAAATAGGCATTTCCCACGCAGTTGAGAGCATCTGAATGGAATAGTTGGCTAATAAGGATTTCTTTATTATAATAATAGGTTATGCTTCTATTGTGCGGATTAATGAGAGACATCCTGTGGGTTGTCTTCCATGAAAACCAAGTGTTCTAATGGATTTTAAGACATATATAGGGGGGAGGCTATCTTTAGAGTGTATCTTAGATACTACTATTAAGAGTCATACTCTAGCTAAAATCAATTCAAGGTGGTATTGACCCTGGCTGTCATGTTTTTAGCTGTTATACAGTTGATTTTCTTTAGAGATCGGATAGGAATGTACTGACGGTCTCTTTTTCTTTGAGTTATTACCAATAACTTGGTTAAGGCACTATGTCCTTTTATTTCACCAAAGAACTTTAGCCTTTTTTGTTGTAACATTTTTTCTTGCTAAATCCACGTACACATGAGATTTTCCATTAGACGTTCATTTGCTCTGGCAGAAAAAAACTATTTCCCACAAGCACGATGGGCACGGTCAGAATTTTGTGGTCGGCAAGGACCCACTGTTCACAGCACTCTCCTCTGTGTCAAGTGGGTTGTTCAGAAACTCAGCTTCCTGTGTTCTAGGTGTTGGATATCTAGCAGTTGTAGACAGATGGGTGGGAGGAGGCAGCACGAAGCCAAATATAGGAGCCTGGTGTCTTCCAGCACAGCCTCAAAACCCACAGACAGATGTAGGAACCAGATTCAAGATAGCAAGGATGCCCCCAGGCAACGGCCTCAACTTTTTTGACCAGACCTATTTGCAGAAATATTTTGAGTATAGATCTCCTTTGCTCCGTATATATTAAAATACTTGTAGATTAAACACGTATTACCACACTAATCTAGTGATACATTCCAGAGCATATTTTAAGTTAAGATGTTATAAAGGATTTGGAAAGGTCTACTGTGTCTTTACCCCCAAAAACAGCCTGTGTGGCCCCACTATGGAGGCCACTGCCCTTGAGTCTGCCGTGGCTTACAACAGCCCGGATTATTGTTTCAACTCAATTTCCCATCCCAGCCCACCCTACTTTTAGGCAGACTCTGGAATTTTCACTAAAGCCGGCTAGTCAAGTGGCCGTGGCAGAGGGGCGGCCGGGAGGCTGGGGTCCTGGCCATTGTTTTCTAGTGGAAGCTTGCCCTTCCACACTCAGCAGCAGGGCCATGGGGCTTGAGGAGCACAGACCAGCCTGTAGGCTGAGCCAGAGCACAGTCCAGAAGGACTTTGTGACCGGTGTGCAGGACAGAACCGCTAACGTGAGCACCAGCAGCTGGATTTATAAAGAGCCCAGGTCTAGCGTTTGCCTGTTAGAGATCTGGGATTTCCTCCCCAAGTTCTTCGGTCAAAACCTGGTCCGTGAAGAAGGTCTGAGAATTGGAGTGAGAGATCTGGTCAGCATCGTCTTTCAGTTCTGTTTATTTGGATCTCACTGTCCTCAGGAGAGACCGGGGATGGGGTGTGGGGACAGTTGTGAAGCAGTTTGCTTTTGACCTCACCCAGGTCATGGTGGGCAGGAGTCCTGTCGAAGCTCCCTAAGGTCAAGGGTGACTCAGTGAATCATGCATTTCCCTTCGTAGAATTGCTCCTGGTCTGGGTCATGGGCAGCTCGAGGTCAGATTGGCTAAAGAAAGGAAGGAGTCGTTTGTTTTCTTTGCTTCCTGGGCGGGTTTCCTGGAGCCTCGCAGAGAAGGCCGCAGTCATGCTCGTGAGGAGAGTCCTGCCTCCTAGGAGGCCCCTGGCTTTGAGACATGTCCATTATTCGACAACTGCTTTCTAGAAGCTAAGGAGGAGCTGCGAGGTCCTTAACGTCCTAAACGCGCTGGGATAGCACAGTCCCCGTCCTCTTTTCCAGTTTTTCTGGTCATTTATGAAATAGAGGCCACAGAAGAACTGGAATATTCTCTCTGTCCATGAGAGCTGTCCGCGAGAAGCACGGGGCTCGAGGACAAGGACAGTGTCCTGAGCCAGGCATTGGGGCACTATGAGGTATTTGGTCTGAGACAAATAGTGAATATTTTACAGCTTGCTTTTCCTTATCTGGAAAATGGAGACACTTTCTTGCTCTGAGATCCCTTGACTCTGTTGTTTTCACTCTGCCTTTCTGTTGCCTTCCAGTCTCTCTTCCCAGATTAGGATCACCAGTCGTACTGCCCTGGACATGGGGTAAGGATACGTCTCTTTGTGTTCCGCCACCCTCCGTCCAGATTTCAGGTCTGGAGCAGAAGGCCTTTGGTCCTTAGGTTCTGGGCCCTTACTTCCTTTTTGGCCACTGAAGTTGCTTTTCAGTGCTGACTTTATTTTTTTCTTTCTTTCTTTTTTCTTTTTTTAAATGTCTTTACTTTTGAGAGAGAGAGAGAGAGTGTGCGTTAGCAGGGGAGGGGCAGAGAGAGAGGGAGACACAGAATCCAAAGCAGGCTCCAGGCTCTGAGCTGTCAGCACAGAGCCTGACATTGGGCTAAAACTCTAAAACCGCGAGACCATGACCTGAGCCAAAGTCGGACACTTAACTGATGGAACCACCCAGGCGTCCCTCAGTGCTGATTTTCAAAGTGTTCTTGCAAACAGAGTGTTTGTCAAGGTTTCTGTTTCTTGAAAGTTTATCTGATGGAGACGAACTTTATCTTTTGTTTCCCCACCCTGGGTGCAGAAAAGGCTTCTGTGGTTTGAAAAATGAGGTTTTCCCAGTAATTGCCCTCCTCAGTCCTCTGCTCTTGTGTCCTCAGCCTCTCTCCACCTGACTGATGAGACCAGTGGGCAGGATGGCCACGATCCAGGACAGTGAGGAACGGGCCGTCTGCAGGGCTCTCGCGCTTCAGATGCGGATGTGTCCTTTGGGAGTAGATTTTGGTTTTGCCTTTCAGAAACCTTGGTATCATTCTCGCGTTCTTTATAACCTCATGGGAGGGGGTGAGGCCTCGAGCGACATGGAGAGGGAGAGGGTGGGGAAAGGAGAATCCTAATTAGGGTTTGGGTTGTCTGGGAGGGGTCCTTCCCAGGTGTCTCCTCCGGCCCCCTCCCCAGCCCACTGCTGCCTCATTATGTGAGATAGTTGATCTCTCAGAACAGAAATTGCTCGCGTTTACGCAAAGATGAATGACACGGGAGTGGCGAGATGTGTAATAGAACCCACGTCCCGGTGTGAATTGCCGCTGATCCTAATGGAAACTTTTGAGCTTCTCTACTCCCCACCTGCCCGAAGAAAGATGAGATGAACCACTTGTGTGTTTATCCAGCATTGCTGCCGAGTTGGGAGAAATGCTCTCCTGACCTCTTTTTCTCCTTCCAAGGGATTTAGTGCGTTCCAGCACTGTGCGTTCTTGAAAAAACTTGTGGTGACATGCACATAGCATAACATTCGCCATCCCAGCTGTCTTTAAGTGTACAGCAGAGCGGCGCCAGGGACATTCACACGGTTGTGCGGCCGTCACCCCCTTCCATCTCCAGAACTTTTCTCATTTTCCGAACTGAAACCCTGTCCCCGTGAAACACTGACGCCCACCCTCCCCACCCCATCCCCACCCCTGGCCCCTGGCAGCCATTGCCCTACTCTCTGTCTCTTTGAACTCAATTCTTCCAGGTGCTTCAGGGAAGTGGAATCACATGGTGGGTATCCCTGTGTAACTCGCGTGTTTCACTCGTGCAGCATTCCCCCCCAGGCTCATCCATGTTGTAGCCTGTGTCAGAGCTTTGCTCCTTGCTTCTTATGACTGAACACCCTCCCCCCCCGTATGTCTGTGCGCCGTGCCCCCTGCCAGCCACGTTGTGTGGGTAGTGCTGTGGGACAGCTAACCGCAGGTCTGCACGGTGTCATGGTGAGGAAAGTCAAGCGGCTGAGCATCCTTCAGGGAAGCATCTTTCTAGAACCACACAATACGGGGCACCTGGGTGGCTCAGTTAGCTGGGCGTCCCACTCTTGATATCACCTCAGGTCGTGAGGATTGAGCCCCGCGCCAGACTCCACACCGACAGTGTGGAACCTACTTGGGATTCTCTCTCGCCCTCTCTCTCTCTCTGCCCCTTGCCCATGCTCTCTTTCTCTCTCTTAAATAAATAAATATTAAATAAATACGTTTATGTGAAAATTTAATTCAGATAAGCAAACATAAGAAGATTATTCACACAGAATTCTACCACCCCAAAATAACCACTGTTACTCTCCTACTGAGTGCTCCTCGGGACTCATCACGTTTCCACGCATGCTCCCCCACCTGACCGAGGTGAGCTGGCATCTGCCCCCTCTCGGCTGTGCCCACCCCAGCAACAGGAGGCCTGGAGCCCTAGACCCAATTTCGGAGTCAGCTCCTGGACCTCTTAGGGTTTCCTCTTGAGTTCTTACAAAACATATGCAAGTCTGCTAGGGGAGTGACATTGCAGAGGCTTTGGAGGATTACCTGAGAGGCCTCCCCTCACGTGCCCCTCTCTCTCCATGGTAGCACCTCGGGGTTCTCCCTGAGTCTGTCCTGAGGAGACCTCCCCCCTCTCTCCTTCTCTCCCTCCTCCCCTCCCTCCTCCCTCTTCAGGGAGGGACAGGCCACAGGCAGCCCCTACCAGCTGGTTACATCGACATTTTTACACATGTGGCACCACGCTGCCCTTCACCTGTTTTTTCCTGGAATATTCCAGCACAAACACCTTTCCATGTCCATAAAGAGCCCCCTACAACATTTTTAATGATGGCCACATACCCATCAGCATAAGCTCCTTGAATTTGTCCTGTATTGCAGGACATAGAGAGGGTTTCCGGTGAACATCTTTTGAGGCGAATCTTTATATGCCCTGAATTACTTCCTTGGAATAAATTCCTACAACTAAAACCACAGGGTCAATGACAATGCATGTATTTAAGGATTTTTTCCATAGTAATCACCAGATTGTCTTCCAGGGGACCTGTTTGCTTGCATCTTAGCCAACATTGAAAAACAAACCTTCTAACATCCTTTCCCCCCACCTTCCAACAAGTAAGACAGCAAAACTGAGGCCATAGATCAGGCCGCCAGCCAGAAGTGTGATAGAGCTATTAAAGCAGAATGAGCTTAAGCTTTAATAGTAGAAGTAGAGCATCCAGAACAATCGGATGACATCTCGTGCTCTGTGTGCTCACACACCGCACCTGAAGTATCTTTGTTCTGTTCCGGGCATGGGGTTTTCTGAGACGTTCATAAGTTAGAACAGGTCCAGATGATGGTGACTCAGACGGCGAGGGGGACGGAAGCAGCATCTGATGAGGAGCACTTAAAATAACTGGATGTTTTTACAGAAGGACCTAGAAGGGGAAAATGGAATCGTGATGTCCAAATATTTGGAAGACAGCCATATAAAAGAGGCTGAAGACTAATTTTTTTTTCTTTTTATTTGAGACTCCAGAGAGTGAAAGTTGCAGGCAAGCGATTTTTGTTATGGTATGAGGAAGCCTGTGTCAACAATTCCAGCTGTCTGATGAAACGGGCTCCTTTTTAAACAATGGTTTCCCTATCATTAGAAACTTGTAAGCTGTGGCTAGATGCTAGGGGTTTTCTTTTTTATTGTTATTAAGAAAATTTTTTTAATGTTTATTTTTGAGAGAGACGGAGCATGAGCAGGGGAGGGCCAGAGAGAGAGAAGGAGACACAGAATCCAAAGCAGGCTCCAGGCTCTGAGCTGTCAGCATAGAGCCCGATGTTGGGCTCGATCCCACAAGCTGTGAGATGATGACCAGAGCTGAATCAGATGCTTAACTGACCACACCACCAGGTGCCCCTTTTATTATTTTTTTTAAATGTTTATTTATATTTAAATGGGGTTTTTTTTGTTTTTTGTTTTTTTTTATTTCTAGGAGAGAGAGAGACAGCGTGAGCAGGGGAGGGTCAGAGAGAGAGGGAGTCACAGACTGAAACAGGCTCCAGGCTCCGAGCTGGCAGTCAGCACAGAGCCCGACACGGGGCTCGAACCCACAAACCGCGAGATCATGACCTAGGCGAAAGTCGGACCCTTAACTGACTAAGCCACTCAGGCGCCCCAATGTTTATTTATTTAAAAAAAATTTTTTTAATGTTTATTTTTGAGACAGAGACCGAGCAAGAGCGGGGGAGGGGCAGAGAGAAAGGGAGACACAGAATCCGAAGCAGGCTCCAGGCTCTGAGCTGCCAGCGCAGAGCCCAATGCGAGACCCAAACCCACCAACCGTGAGATCATGACCTGAGCCGAAATCGGATGCTTAACTGACTGAGCCACCCAGGCACACCAAACACTTATTTTGAGAGAGAGAGAGAGAGAGCGAGCGAGCGAGAGCATGAGCAGGGGAGGGGCAGAGAGAGAAAGAGGGAGGGGGGAGAGAGAATCCCAAGCAGGCTCCACACGATGTGAGGGCTCTAACTCATGAACCATGAGATCAACCTGAGCTTAAATCAAGGCAGACGCTTAACAGACTGAGCCACCTGGGCGCCCCGTAGAGGATAGAGGATTTAATGAAGAGATTTTCCCACACATGTAGAGAAATGTAATCCCTGGCTCCTTCTGACTCTAACCACATATGTTTTCAGCATTCAAGAGGGGCGTGCGTGGCCTCACCAGAGACTCCATGACACCAGCGAGGGGGGCAGGGCTGGGGAAGACAATGCCACGGCTGGCGCCACGTGTGAGGGTGCTTGCCAGGGACAGCAGGCCTGCTTTGGGGGCTTTGCTTAAATTTCTTTAAAGCAAGTTGTCGGCCACAGTGGAAGGAACACAGAGTTAGGGGGGAATGGCTGTGGTGCCATCATTTTACACTTAAGTCCCCCAATTTGTAAAAAGGGAAGAGTAATAATAACACTACAGATTCTACGGGGTGATTGTGAGGTGAGATTGGGCCTGGGTGGTGGCTGTCCTGGGGTCACTGGTTAATAGACGCCCCCTCTCTCTGCTTCTGTCATCGTGTATCAGCTTCGATTGTGTTCACTTCGATACTTGTACTAACATTGGGGATGAAACAGATGTTCAGGAGAGAGCATGTACAAGCTAAATTAATTATAATCAGATACTGTTGCATAGAAGAAGAATGAAAAGCTTCTATTTAAAATTAGGGGAAAAATTGGGGCACCTGGGTGGCTTAGTCCGTTAAACATCCGACTTTCACTTAGGTCATGATCTCGCGGTTCGTGGGTTCGAGCCCCACATCGGGCTCTGTGCTGACTGCCAGCTCGGAGCCTGGAGCCTGTTTTAGTCTGTGACTCCCTCTCTCTCTGACCCTCCCCTGCTCATGCTGTCTCTCTCTCTCTTTCCTAGAAATAAATAAAACATTAAAAAATAAATAAATAAATAAATAAAATAAAATTAGGGGAAAAAATCTACGAAGATACCGGGGTTTCAAGCCAGGAATAGACCTCATAGTTCAAAGCAAAACTGTGTCCCCATGTTTTTTTAGTTATTTTGATGGTGCAAATAAGTATATATATTTTTTCTTTTATAGTTTATTGTCAAGTTGGTTTCCATATAACACCCAGTGCTCATCCCCACAAGTGCACTCCCCCATGCCCATCATCCCCCTTCCCCTCTCCCCCACCCTCCATCTGCCCTCAGTTTGTTCTCAGTATTTAAGAGTCTCTTATGGTTTGCCTCCTTCCCTCTCCTTAACTGTTTTTCCCCCTTCCCCTCCCCCACGGTCCTCTGTTAAGTTTCTCCTGATCCACATATGAGTGAAAACATATGGCATCTGTCCTTCTCTGCCTGACTTAACAAATAAGTATATTACAATATATTAAATAAGTTAAGAACATTTACCCTACAACAATTCTGATTTTTTTTCCTAATGTCTTCTTTAAGCAATTAAAGCACTTTTAATCCTCTTTGAATCTCCTGTTTTTTCCATCCATAAAAATGCCCTGTGTAGGATTTCTTAGTCCAGGAGACGGTTCCTCCTGGGTGAGCAAAATGTCCTGTTCTACCAGCTACCCAGTGACAAATAAAAATAATGTATAATTTACACGTCGTTGCCATTGAAGTGGCTGTGTTTGTTTGTGATCCTGGCCCTGGCCCATTCTCCCCTTTCATGTTGTGGCATCGTGACCTCCTAGAGGAAAACTATTAAGAATTTTTTTTTTCTTTTAAGCATAGTAAAATTGCATTCCATTTGAGATCAACCAGGAGGTTAAAATAAATCTGCGAGCTTTGTCCTTTGATTTAAAATACATTCTATTTCCCTTCTTGGCTGCTTTCCCAGAGGAGGCTGCTCTGTTTTACTCAGAGGAGCTTTCAGTTTGTTTAAGCCATCCTTCCGGGGCAGGATGGGAGCGAGGCGCTCCCACCCAGCCAGGATATAGCGGCGCAGGATCCAGAAATCTCCCGCCACCTGAAGCCACTGGTCCAGTGGGACCTGCCCGGGCCGCATCACTTCCCTCCCACCCCCTATACACCTGTGAGCGTAGGCAATACTGCTGTCCTTGGGGGCCCATGTCAGCACAGCCCTGTCCTGGTGAGGGCCTGGGGTCTCTAATGGGAAGACCGTGTGTGTGTGTGTGTGTGTGTCCCTCAGCACTTGGGTTTTCTTACGTTTTGTGATATTAACCCTTTGAAAGTTCATGTTCATAGACTGACATCGTCATTTCCTTAAACATGAGGCTCAGTGAAAAGAACTGGTAAGAAAGAAATGACGTTGTTTGGCAGTGTATTCTTTTAAGTTAAAATTAACCAGATGAGTTGTCCAAATGCAAGCCATTCCCTGGCCATCAAAGTGTCTTTTCCAAAAGATCAGTTGTAGGGTCAGTTACTAGAAGCCTAGAACGAGCTTTCCTGCGGAGATGCTGTCCTGGGTGGCACATAGGACCCCCGCACCAGCTGGAAGGGATCCCGACCTCAGGCCTCATAGCTCGGGGGGTCGCCCCATCCACAGCCTCCATCTGGGCCCCGTGGACCCTGTGTGGTTGTGAAGACCAGCTGCTCTCTCTGCCTGCGGGGGTGCCCTGCTGTCTTCCAGCATGGACTGGATTGCGGCGTGTGTGGTGTGGGGGGCACTGCTGATCCTCAGCTAGGAAAACAAAGATTTGGAAATGTTAGAAGTCTCTCAGGAGGCTGCTTGTGGGGAGGGGGGTTAGGAGGGAGAGAAGAAACTCTGGGTTCAAGAAGCGTCAGACTACAGAGTTTGTTCTGTGAAGAAGGCAGGTGTAACAGAAGAATGTGGGCAGGTGTGACACGGAAGTCAGACGGGAAGAGAAAACGAAAGAAATGGTTGGGCCTGGGGTGTGTGTGGCCGGGAGCAGTGTGGTAATGGCTGGCACAGAGTGGGCACGTACGTGTCTTCTCACTCCCAACCCGAGGACAACTTCCCCACGGGGACCTTGAGCAGAGACTCGTCAGGGTCTGGTTTGTCCCTTCAGGTCCAGGCTCTTGTCCCGCAGGCGGTTGCCTCCGAGCCTCACTCTCTCCCGCCTCCGGACATTGTTTCTTGTGCTAGAAGGCAAGAAGGGGATGGTGCCCTTCAGCCAGCCCACACTGGGAGGCCTCGGGCGTCCATCCGAGGGTGCCCGGGGGCAGTGGGGGAGTGCTCTTCGCTTCTTCTTGCAGGTAGCTGGCCCTTCCCTGGACCGGCCTCCGCTCCCAGCAGGTTTCCGGCTCCACCCATGATCCATGATCATGGCAACAGGACCATCCAAGGCTGTAGGCGATGCCCAGGCTCTAGAAGGGCTTTGCCGGATAGTGCTTTGCATTATTCAACACGCATCGAGTGGCAGGTTTGAGGCTGGGCCCCTGCCTAGAAACAGAGAGGAAAAAAAGCAAACAAGTAAAGAGAGTGAGTGCAGGGTGCCCCGGGGCTGGGGGTAGGGGGTGGAGAGCCGAGCCAGCCCTGGCTTCACCCACCCTCTGTGCTCAGAACTAGGGCAGCAGGGAGAGAGTACAGAGCTGTCAGTTCCCATTCGGTTTCCGTCACCTTTATCCAGACGCCAATACTCCTTGAAAAGAAGGCACCGATGTGGTTAGGGAGGGTATCGTGGGCTGAGCTGGGTGAAGAGGTGTGTGAGGACCCGTGGGCTGTCTGCAGAACCCACTCTGTAACTCATGGGGGGAAGGACAGGGCATACACAGTCATCTCTGTTTTCAGGGGTGGACTTGAGCTTCGCCCTTGGCGGGATTCGGAGTTGCATTGTTAGAGGGTCGGGAGCATTTTCAAGGCCCTCTGGGAGCTGGTCTGTGGAAAAGCGGTGGCTGGAATGGAGTCATGTGTGAGGGAGAGGGAAGAGGCATGCCGTAGGACGAGGCCACAGCTGGGGATGCATGGGAGGGCCTCTGGGAGGTGGTGGCCACGTCGAGAAGCAGCCCTGCCTTGCAGAGTTAGAATGTCTCATTTGTAAGTCTATACTGGACACGACCTCAGCGTGGATGTTGGAGGGCACAGTTTAGTAAGGGCTCACAGGTAGACTGTGGAGGGATGAGACTGGATGGGTATTGAGGTCTCAGCCATAGCAACATAAGTACAGGGTGGCTCACTGGGGCCCTGGGCTCTGCTGTGGCTCCTCATTGAGGAGGCTGGTGATGCTGGAGTGACAGAGCAGGGCCACACACACTAGAGGTGAGCAGAGACCCTCACGTTCAGGATCCACGAGGGCCAGGCTTCAAGAAAAGATGTGCTTATGGGCACCCGGGACTCCTCCCCGGGTGCAGGCAGGATCTTCCTGAGCGAGGAATGGAGGGAGCAAGTGATTGGGGGGCGGGGAGGATCATCCACTTCTTTACTCTGGAGGTTCCCCCTCTGAGCATCCATCCTTGTTCCTGTGGCCAGAGTCACATTCCTAGAGTGCAAATTGGATTGGCATTCATCGGTGCACAGTTTCTGTGCTCCCCAGAATGTGGAGAGTATAGTTGGAGCAGTGGAGCCAGAGTTGAGCCTCGGGGCTGGGCGCGGACTGGCCTTCGCCTCTCCCGTCACCCCTGTCTTCACGCCTCAGACCTGTCCACATGCGCCTTCCCTGGGGCCTCTTCTGAGCCCCTTCCCCCTCGACTATAGACCCCTTGTCTGCATCACGGGTCGGGTCGGCACACCTTTCCCACAGAGAGTATGCATAGCTCGAGGGCAGAGGCTGCGTTCTGTTACGTATGCTTGCCCACTCAGGGCTGGCGTCTTCTCTGTACTGGCCCGTTGCACCAGCCTGGGGAAGACAGAAGGCAGTGAATGTTTTCTCCAGAATTAAGAACTTCCTTACAGTGAGTGTGCCCAAAATAGAATGGCTGTCTTGTGAAGTGAGTGGATCCCCAGGACTGCAGATGTTAGCAGGAACAAAATGCCAAGATGCCCCTTAAAAGAGAGTCTTTATGGGGCCCCTGGGTGGCTCCGTTGGTTAAGCCTCTGGCTCTTGATTTCCACTTAGGTCATGATTCCCCAGGTTATGAGATCGAGCCTCACACTCAGTGTGGAGCCTCCTTGGGATTCTCTGTTTCTCCCTCTCTCTCTCTCTCTCTCTCTCTCTCTCTCTCTCTCTCTCTCTCTCTCTCTCTCTCTCTCTCTCTGCGCCTCTCCCGGACCTGAACTCTCTTTCTCTCAAGAAAAAAAAGAAAAAAGAGTCTTCCAGCTGTAAGATGTGACCTGGGGGGCTCTGGGACTCCAGAGGAAACAAGAAGGTAGAAATGGGGCTGGAAACCCACCCCTACCCGGTCCCGCACACACATGGCCTCCACAGGGTGACCCTCTCCCTCACTCCCTTTCCCCTTTTGAGCAGAAGAGTAGCATCTACATCTGCACCTGGCCTCGGGGGAGGAAGAACAGAGGGTGAAGGGCACCACCCCGAGGAATGGGAGAGAGACTGAGTGCTATGCTTCCTGTCTCTGTCCCTGGGATACCTCACCTAAGAAATTCAGAAGCCACTGAAGTGAGACACTGAGGGGCCTCATTGATCACAATGTGACTGACAGTAAAACAGATATGATCTGAGAATAGGCCACCAGGCCTTCCGTGTTCCTGACCATTCTTTCCACCACTAACAGACACTCTTTCCTCCCTCCTTCCCTGCCCCACCTTTGAAATGTGATGGTATCACATTGTCCCTCTGCCTGAAGTAAGCAGGGAATGACATTGTGTTTCTTATTTTTTCCGCGTGTTTCCTGGGTACAGCAGTTGGGGATGGAAGGATAGAGGTGCAGACATGGGTGACCTTGGCCACGGGCCCCCTTCTCCCTAAGGTCAAAGGCAGAAGGTGCTCGCGGGCAGCAGGGAGCTGTGGACTCTGCTCGCCTGTGTGTTCCGGCCTGTGCTCACCTGGGCAAGGTGCTCACAGGAGCCTCGGAAGACGAGGGTCCCCTGCGGTACTTTCCACTCATTTTCCAGGGTCAGCTGCAGAGGTGAGACACCCCACCAGGAGGGGCAAGGCGGGCTGAGCAGCTCCCAGAGACCCTCCCAAGCAAGGAGGCTAAACCCACAAAGCGGAGGTAATTGTGTTAATGTTTAGCCAGTTCTGTGTATTAAGTCAGTTCATTTTGTACAGTAGTCAGTGGCTTAGGCGCTCTTACCGCCGTCATTACTGTTATTTTCCACCACAACTTAAGACGCAGAATGTTCTGATTGCATACAGACTAGAGGCTCAGGAAGGATGGGTGAGCTGAACTCAGGCCTGGAGCCTCTCTGCCCATGTTCCGTGGATGCTGGCTGTGGGACCCCCAAGCCCCATCCGTGACCCGGGCATTGACATGGGACCACTTGTTAACCCCGCGTCCTGTTTCTCTGCACTGTGACCCGTGATCTGACGGCGGGCTTGAGAGGGCAGTGCTGTCAGCAGACAAATGGAAAAAGCCGCCCCCATCCGGCCGGGGTGGAGAACGCTTCTCAGATGTGGTGTCAGGACAGTGATACCAGCCTTGAGAGCCAGTAGGAGGCTGGGTTCTTCCGAGCAGCGTGCAGGATTTGGGGTGCTTTTTTAGGATCAGTCTTAGGTGCCTTAGACCCAGGTGGAGACCATCTGTAGGGTGGACATATCTCCGTGCGTGCGGTGCCGTTGGGTGCTGGGGTCTGTTGCTGAGAAATAAATAGGAGGTGTGGCCTGAGGCTGAGGAACTCTTTCCCAGTCCTGCTGGGGAGGGGGTTGTGTGTGCCTGGGGCAGGTGGTTGCAGGGGGGATAAACCAGAAGATCCTGCTTCTCAGAGGAGCTTGACCTTGAAGGGCGGGGAAGGCTTGGGCCAGCTGTGTGTGTTCACAGAGGGGACAGGGGACCCAGGGAGGCTGCCTGAGGGCTGGGCTGGAATTGGGTGGGGATTCTCACCCAGCCCCATAAGGCAGGGCAAGGTTGCAAACCGGTGGCTTGTCCTGCTTGTGCAGTCATCATCCGGAAGAGTCCATGTGACAGAAACCTAGGTTTCCACACTCATGGGGCCACACGATTCCCCCTTTTAAGAGAAGTCTGTCCTCTAGAAATTGATTTCTTAAATATTCTCATAACTCACTTAATAAGCAAACAGTTTTCCCAGGCCTTCTTAGGATGATGCCCACCCTCTTCTCTTGTGTTCTTTAATTGCAGGTGGTTTTCCATCATCTTTGGGGATGAAGCTGCTTTCTGGCTTCTCCTGTGAAGTTGTTGTTGTTGTTGTTGTTAATTTCAGAGAGAATGCAAGCAAGCACTAGCAGAGAAGGGGGCAGAGAGGGAGAGAGAAAGAATCTTAAGCAGATTCAACACTCAGCACAGAGCCCGATGCAGGCCTCAATCCCACGACTTTGGGATCATGAGCTGAAATCGAGAGTCAGATGCTCAACCGACTGAGCCACCCAGGTGCCCCCTTCTCTTGTAACGTTTTATATCTTTGGGGCATTTCATGTCCTCTGCTTGTGCCTAGCCAAATTCACTGTCTGTAGGTTTCCATGTATTTTTTTTTCCTGTTTTCTAAAGCTCTTAATTTCCAAAGCACTTTCTAGACATTTTAAAGTGAAATAAGTACAAGATGATTTATGAATGACATTTTTTAAAAGTCAAGCTATTCAGACATTACGCCTGTTCTTTTGACTGTTAGCCTCCAACCTGTAACTTAGGTCTGGCCTGTTCCGTTGTGTCTGCGTCTGGCCTCTTCCCCTGATTCCTGGGCTTGGACGGGGCCTGCGTGCCCTCTGAGAACTGCTCTCTCTTTTTCCTGCCTCTGCCTCCTTTACTTCACCCTAGGAATTCTATATCATACAGAACTGACTTCTGTGATGGTTCTTTAGCCCAGTGTTTTCCAAATTATGGTTTGTGGCCCATTATTCGAATGTGAAGCCAATTTTGTGGCGCAGCCATGTAAGAAAAACAGGGTAGAAGAGATCTGTTCACACATAGGAAAGGGTGAAACCTTCATTTCAATTGTGTGCTTATGTATGTTCATATCATGACCTCTGGGACATGATAGGAAATGTGTGTCAAAGTCAAGTGTGTTTGAGAGTCCCTGCTGTATTCCAGCATATTGCCGAACTTTTATGAAAGAAAAACCGGTTATAACCTGTCTCCAGGAAGAAGATGTTTCCAAGTCAGAAGGAGTGAGTGTGGGCGGCCTCTGAGTGGGTTCCTGCAGTCTCGGGGGACGGCTGCTCCTGCATTACTCCTCCTCATTATTCAGTTCTCAGTTCACACATTCCTTCCCCGGGGGAAGCCTTCTCTGCTCCCCGTCTACATCCGTTTCCTCTGGTAGGTGCCTCCATCAAACTATGTTTTTTACCATCAGACCACCTAGCTCAGTTTTTAACAACACCGTGATTAGTACATTTTATTACTATCTGTCTCCCTCCATCCCCTAGAACATGACCTCCACTGGGCCAGCATCAGGTCTGTTTTTGCTCACTGTGCCTGCAAGAGCCAACACAATGCCTAGCGTATCGTCCACACTTCATACACACCAATGGCTTGGGGCCAAGTCCCCACAGTCAACTGAAATCAGGGACCCCGTAAAACCCTCTGCTCTACTCTTGTCTTTTCCAGAAAGGGGGTGGGGTCTGCCAGCACAAGGAGATCTACAGGTGGGATTGAAGCCCCCGGAGCTCAGCAGAGGCCTTACCCCACACAGGGCAAGAGTGAGCTGACCCTGGGGCACCTGGGTGGCTCAGTCGGTTAAGCATCTGACTTCGGCTCAGGTCATGATCTCACAGTTCATGGGTTCGAGCCCTGCATCGGGCTCTGTGCTGACAGCTAGATCAGAGCCTGGAGCCTGCTTTGGATTCTGTGTCTTCTTCTCTCTCTGACCCTTCCCTGCTCATGCTGTCTCTCTCTCTCTCAGAAATAAATTTTAAAAAATTAAAAAGTGAGCTGACCCCCCTTCCTACTCTCCCCAGTGCTCCAGGTGAGGATCATAGAGAGCATAAGCAGAGTGGCACATCAGACAGACCATCTTTTGGGGGACGGTCTCTTCTCTGGCTGTGGCTGGGGCTCCCCAGTTCCTGGTTCCTCGTTGTGGTAAAGAGTATTGAGGCCATTGAACATTAGTTGGAACTAGCTCATTTGGATTCCGTAGTTAAGTGCTGCAGGTAATGATCTTTGCTGAGGCTCTGATTTGTGTCAGTGTGAGCACAGATGGGTGGTTTCTTCTTCCCTATCCTCAAGAGTCTGTGAGGGTGAAGGCAGAAAGCTGGGGAAAGAGGAGGATCAATAAGTATTTCTAGGGTTGCGTTCGCATGAAAGACACGTTTCCAAAAAAACGTTTTCTTTTCAGTGGGAGACGATGCTGACACTCTGGCTGGCTCTCACAGCCAGATACTTATTGGGGAAACAGCATCATCCTAGCCAGGGAGCTCGTGAGTTTTGAAACTGCTTTTCCATTTGAGAGACTGGACCTCTGTGACCCCAAGCCTCATTTCCACGGCAACCAGCTGTGATGAGATGGCGATTTTGACCTTGCAGGCCAATTTGCAAGAAGAAGCAGATGAGCTTTTAGATAGAAAATTTACTCTATGGCCTCTAACAAATCTCATATAACCGAATCTCAGTTTCCTCATCTCTGAACTAGAGAAGGAAATAGGACGGTCCGTTGATTCTATGCAGAGAGATCCATGTTGGAAAAGCACATAGGTATTGGTGATTTTAACTGAACGACCCAGCGTCTGACGTGAGGCGGAAGAGCTATTGCCTGCACACACTTGCCTGTTCTGCGTAGCTGTCTACAGACCTGCTCTCACGTCTGACCAGCACCTCACTCTTTGTTAAACTGGCTTCCTGGCTTGTCCTGAATTGGGTAGTTCACTGCCACCCCAGGGCCTTTGCACTGCAGTTCCCGGAACATTTTCCTTTACTGTTCCCAGAGGGCTACGTGGCCCACTTTCTCCCTTTATCTGGGTGTCTACTCAGACATTAGAGCCCCTATCAGACACCTCACAGAAAACATCTCCAGAACTACTTGCCCCTTAAATCTTTTTCTTCAAAGCACTGTGACCATTTGGAATTTCATAAGCTTTGTAGGGGCAGGTTTGTTATTGCTTTTCTTTTTTCTCCCCTTTCCCTTTCTTTCTTTCTTTCTTTCTTTTTTTTTTTTTTTTTTTGAGTTTGGTTTGAGTTTGCTACACCTACCAAACTGGCACTTAGTGGGCCATTCAGCCCTCATAAGAAGAAACCTTTCTTCATTGTTTTCAATTATCAATCCTTAGGAAACTCTATTTCAAAGAATAAAAAAACCTGCCTAAGTCATAAAGGTAGCAAGCGGCAGACAGGGGTCTCAAGCCAGGGTGAACGTCAAGTCCTGAATTTTCTCTCATCCTTGGGTCTCTCTTTCCTTTGAGCACTGATGCCTTTGCTGTTTCTCGGGCTTGGCCTTCATGATGCCCAGGCTAGTCCAGCCTCACCCCAGCCCTCAGCGCTCTTTCCTCTAGATCCCAGCTACAGCTGACACTGCCCCCACCCCAGATCCCGGTAAAAACTCCCTGCTCCAATGTCGTGTTCTTGGAGAACCTCGTGCTTGGCCTTCTAGAGCGGCAGCAGCCAATCTGATCATGAGTTGAGGCTGATGCACATGTGGACAGGCCGGGTCACCTTGGCTCCATCCCTCATGAAGCATGTGCTAGGAGGTGTCTGTGGCAGAAATGGTTCCGCTCACCTCCTCGTGGGGTCAGACCGGCATCACCTTCGAGAAGAATCCCTGAGAGAGTCTCACCGAGGGACGTTTTGATAGCCTATTCTTTGAGGGTGTTATTTTATGTTGAAACATTTATTTTTGTGCGACCCGATGTAACTGGACAGGATAACCTTGCGTTTAATGTGGACGTTATCTTTTCTACCGTATCTGGGATTCTTTTTGGCATCACCATAATCCCTGGGAAGGTGGGATGAGCAACTAATAGTCTCCTTTCTCACCAAGCGTGTGTGGGTGGAACTGTGCTTACAGACACGTTGGCTGGCAGAGGATATTGTCCACTAGACGACACCGAGGTCCAAGACTTGTTGCAGACTAGAAGCATTTCCAGTCTATGGACATGATGATGCTTGGGCTGCTTCAGCTAGTTTGGTGATGAAAATCGCCGTAAGAGGAAGCCATGGGCTTTTGGTAACACCGTGAATGTGTTGTGTGCTGGACTGTGCTCTCTTCCCCCCCCTCATTCCTCACCTCTGTCTGCTCTTTCTTCCAGGAAAAGTGCGGTGGCGGGACTTTAACCAGGAAGCTTACGTTGGGGGGACGATGGTCCGCTCCGGACAGGACCCCTATGCCCGCAACAAATTCAACCAAGTGGAAAGCGATAAGCTGCGGATGGACAGAGCCATACCTGACACCAGACATGACCAGTAAGTACTAAGCCAGGTGTCGGTCTGGGGCCTCCACTTGCCGTCCCACAACCCAGTAAGATGCTTTGACTGTGACGCATTTTTCTGTTACTCTGGGACACTGGATGTGTGTTGTGTGTTTACGGGGCGGTAAAATTCGGAGAAGGCCTGAGGCATCTGGCAATCGAGCTCCACTCACTGGAAGTGACGGGCCCCCTTGGGATTGGATTCTAGTCTTTCGGATGCCCCAAGGCAGTATCTGGAGGCTGAGGGTGGCTGGCCAGAGGGTGGGGGTCAGCAAGAGAAATGTGTGTGACTGGTTACTTGTCCTTTCTCAAACCGTCCCCAGACACACGTAATTTGCCATTGGTCATAGCATCATTAGAAGGAAGGGAATCTGAATTCTTGCTTTATCAGGACAGCTTCACTCAGGAATGTCCTAGAGACTAGAAAGGGGAAAGAAACAAGCCTGCAGGGCAGATGTGAAACTGAGCTGAAGCACAGAGACTGGGGGTGGGGTGGGGACGGACAACAAGGGACAGGGTGACATCTCGCCACGCCGTGTCCCCCGGTCTGCGTCCTCTTGATTCTTCAGGGATCTGGGACCTGAGGGTGGAGGGTACTCCCGGGTTTATCAGCTCGGCTGACGAGGTCTCGAGACACTCTGACATGGGTTTGTCACCAGCTACTACAGGCCTCACTGCCACCACACCTCTAAGCCTTGCTGGTAAGAAGCTCTGATTGGGAGGCTGTTCACAGGAGATCATTGGGGCTGGGTCTTGTTTCAGATTGTTAAAAAATGAGGAGTTCTATTTGGAGGACAGCCGTTTTCGTGGGTGTTTGATAGCCATCCCTGCTCACCGGGTCACTTAGGGTGTCATTCGTTGTCATGGATTGCACGTCTGCTGCAACTCAGGCACTGTGTTCGGGTCCTGGGATCCAGGCTGAAGAGTCTCATCCTGTTCTGGCGGGGTGGGGGGGAAGGTAACAGGTACACCAGGAAGCGAGGGAGTATAGTACCCTGAGGCGTGGACAGTCTGTTCCAAATCGATGCCTTCCCGGAGGTGGGAAGGTCAGGAAGCGTTCCAAGGAGGGTTAAGTCCTGAGCTGGAGGCATCCATAAAGGACAGGGGTGAGGCTGTGACAGGCAGCGCTGGGCTTCCAGAGAGCCCATCAGGAATCGGATCGCTCTGCATGTGTGTTCCAGGGATGGCTAGGAGGGTAAGCTGACAAGAGACCACTACCTTACAAGTGGACACTTCTTCAAGTTCGGCTTTATTTTGTAAATTAGTAGCATACACAGAAAGGGGTTTTTTTTCTCTCCTACTTTCAAGGGGGTCTTGACTTAACCACGTAGGTACCATAGAGCTGCCAAGTGCTCACTCCCTTTGTGTAACAGTGTTTTTGTTTGTGTGTGTGTTTGGGGTTTTTTTTTGTTTTGTTTTGTTTTGTTTTGTTTTTTTTGCATTCTAGAGAGCTCTGTGTACCCACAGCAGCTCCTAAATAGGTAAATTTACAGGTCTTTTGGACCAAGGAATTGAGGGCACAGTGTGTGTGTGTGAGAAAGAGAGAGAGAGAGATTTAATATATGAAACATGACTGATACCTGATTATATGTGATACATAATATTAAGAATCTTATCATTTTTCTAAATCCAGTCCAGGAAATTGTCTTTGTTTAATGTCTTCTATTATCCATTAATTTTTTTTTTCAGAGGCAGCTTTATGCAGTCTTTATGCTGTGCTCCTGGTTAAATTCAGCAGGGTTCACTGTTGAACAGCCTATCTAGAAGGGTTTGCTGGCCTGGGAGCCACGGACCCCAGGGAGCCCACACGGCATCTGGGACCCTGCAAGTCCTGAAGCTGTGTGTATGCACATGGCTGGGCATCTGGGGAGAGGTCACGGGTACTGGCGCCCCCCTCCCCCCCATCCCCAGGCCTGTGCCAAGCACTTTTCAGGAGCATTTACATGGTTCTTGAGACTCATGGCTCTGGACACAAGGATTGTCTTCATTGGACAGAGAGGGAAGCGAGGGTCCCCCTTTGTTAAAAACTTGCCCAGTGACTTAAGGCCAGAAAGGGGCCACGTGGCTGTTAAGGGGGGCTTGGCCTAAGCTCAAGAGCATGGGTGAAGTTCCAGCAGAATCTGGCTCAGAAACCTTACCTGGTGGTTTGAATCAACTGCTTCGACTTACATCTCCGTGAGACGGTGTGTCACTGCACCGTGGGGTTCTGAGTGGTTTTTCTGCCGTGGCTTTTCCTCCAGCCTTTTCCTTTCAGAGCTGACAGAAAGTAGTGTGTTTTGTGATGGTTCATCAGTGTGTAGGCTTGATAGTCCCCAAAATTATATATATATGTACGCATATATCGCTTTTTTTTTTTCAGTTTTTGAAATATGAGTTTGTCAAAACAGATGTTTGACTATTCCTCCCGTGGTGGGATGTGTTAGAGGTGAGTTTAATTTTAGTGCCAGTGACGGTGGCACGCTCATTTGCATGTGTTAAAGGAACAGCTGGGATGCCTTCCATGTTGGTTTGACTTTGGCTAAATTAATGCCTCCCCAAGTCAGTCACGTGCCTGGAACTGAGCCAGTGCCGTCCTCAGAGTTTGAGTTCACACTGAATGTCAGGTTAAGGAGATCTAGTTACCTCTGTGAATCCCCCCCCAACCACTGCCATGCCTCTCGTCGAGAGCTATTAAAGCATTTGACCTTCTACATAAGTGTTAGCTTTTTTTTTTTTTTTTTGGCCTCTATGGTCTCTCCTTTGGTCTAGGATTATGGAAACGTTTGATTTCAGTCTTCCCTTGGATAAATCTGAAAGCAGCACATGTGGTTCATTAAGAATAAGGTTTATGGAGTCACACAGATCTTGGTCACAATCCCAGTCTCTCCAATTCTTAATCCTGCGGCCCGTAGCATCCGTAAGATGATGTCATACAGTCACCTCTGAGAAGAAACAGGATGTTCACAAGGGCTGGGTTCTCCCCCTCTTGAGATTTTGTTCACGAGCAGCATCAGTGAGGCAGCTCTTGACCTTGACCACCTCCCCGAGGCATGCAGCCTCCTGGCTCCCACACTAGCATGCTTAGACCTGCCCCCACACACACTTGATTTTCTCCATAATTCTTATCACCACCTACACACCATGTGTTGTACTTATTTACATGTTCATCTGTCTTTACTCACTAGAATAGTGAGAAACCGTAGCCAGGATTGTTCTGGACAACTCACAGCATTCTGTAAATTCAATAAATATTTGTTGAGTGAGTGTATTGCTTCACACAGAGCCTGACACATGGTGAGTGCCCACCAGCAGTCCTTAGTAATACCAAGAGTCATAAAAGAATAAAGGAGATTTTTGGCACTAGAGACCATATGAACCCTATGATGAACCCCAAATAACTATACTGTGTTTATATTCTTCCAGGAGTAGAAAGTACTGCAATTGCCATCTGTCCTTTATTTCCTGTCCTTTGGGATAGATGCAAGGAATCGGGTGTTCAGAGGCTTGCAAAAACAAAAACAAAGCAAAGCAGAAACCCCACACATTTGAACCATGTTTTATTTACCTATTTTAAGTATATAAAAAATTTCATGCCAAAAAAAAAAAAAAACATACATAGAAGCAGGTAGCCGTGAAAAGCTTGTCAGGAGTGAAATCGTAGATCTGATCTACAGGAAATACCGGACAGGCTTAGTAATTAAAAACTAGGAGCTCATCCTAGTCTTGAGAGTACAGTTTCCCACTCAAAAAAAAAAAAAAAAATCCCCTCCCCTCCTTCATTTAATGTCATTTGAGATCTCAGATAAATTTTCAAGACCAAAAGCAGATTAAAAACCCGTGGGAATTTGGAAAGTGCTTTTTCAGACCATTTGTGTCTTCCCTTTCCCACCTTTTAGAAGCTGTTGTTGTTGGTCTGGCGAAAGATCGTGCAGAGAGCAGCATTGGGCAGACCTGGGTGTGTACGGAAGGTGGGGCCAGTACGATGCGCCCGTGGATCCGAGGGGGGTATGCCGTGGAGCAGAGCGCCGAGATGTATGGCTAGAACAAGGGAAGCGGTGGGTCGACCAAGTGCGAGGAGGCGTGAGTGGGGCAGGTGTGGGGACACATCAGCGGTTAACAGTTGGACATGTGAAGTCCCAGATACGTTGTCTGCGATTGGACAGGTGTCTGGTGTTCAGGAGAAAGGTCTTAGAGGAAACGTAAATTTGGGAATGGTCAGCACATGGATGGTATTTAAAGCTATGAGATGGACATCATCCCCAGGGCAACAAACATGGAAAGAAAGGGAGGCCCAGAGACCGAGCTCTGGCTGAGTCTGCCATTGAAATTCAGCTGTAAATTAAAGCCAAGGCCATCGCTTGTAGTACGGTCACACATGGGGGACCGCAGACTGTATCCCGTGGGTGCTGAGGCCCCAGAGGAGAGTAGTTATCTTATTAGAGTAGGGGTGAGTTGGGTATGTTAAAGCACCCTTGCGTTGTTTTTTGTTAGTGCGTGCACACACACACGTGTGTGTGTGTGTCTTGTTTGCCTAGAAATGCATCTGATGGGAAAGTAAAGTACAGAAATCAAGTGCAAAAGCCTTATTATCTTGTTTTCTTCTTTTCCCGGTCAGCCACACACCATTCCTTTCTGTTTGGTCATCCAGGTCCCTTAAAAATGAGGACCGCTTGGTAAAAGAACTGATTTTGTTCCGGTTTCGAAAGTTGAGTTATTAGAAAGTTGCTCTCTATTGCTGCCCCCTTCCTTTAATCACTAAATTTAAAATGAAGGGTCTTGAAACATTTTTGTGTCTAAAGCTGAAATACCGCCGCTGAGTACGGGGTGGTCTTGACCACCTCCCACAAAGGATCCTTCTCTAAGAGAGAAGTTTGTCCAAGGTGCAGGCTTTAAATCAAGAGAACACCATTTTTACTGCATCTATACATTGGGGTTGTGAGATTTGGTTTGGTTTTGTTCAGGATAATCACCGAAGGCTTGTGTTTTAAACCACTTTCCTAGATGTGTGGCTGGAATGCAGCCCAGACCCAGAGACGAGAACTCTTGAGGGGCCATTCTTTCTTTCTTTCCTTCTTTTATTTTTTAGAAATTTTCAACAAGAGGCATTTAAGTAACGGGCTGTGCTGTTTCTTCTGGCTGGAATGTCCGCGTTGATGTCAGTTGTTTTAAGAGTGCCTCATCGGGATTAAGGGTTGTGGGGAAAGATACAGTCCAAACTTCCCGTTGTTACTCAGTAAGAGTAAACACTGTGGAAGCCAAGAAGAAGTTTTCTGCATCAATTCAGCCGCCAGGAGTGAGGCATTGGTGCAGGCAGTTATATTGTGGGACACAGACTTGGATTTTCCAGTGAGCGGAAGATCTGGGGAAACAAGATGACAGAAGCGTGGCTCTGAAGGAGTCTGAATCCCCACGAGTGGGCACAGAGAAAAGGGGGGCCCAGGGCTTTGTTTTCATTTCATTTTTTGCTTATAAAAGTAGTGTCTTAGAAACACGCACGCACAGCTGACCCCTGGATGCAGCCACTGCTCAGGGACAGAGCTGATCTGCTTCCTCCGCAGCTCAGTGGGGCTCAGACCTGCTTTGCAGACCCAAGTCCCCTTCCTGTGTCCCACCCAGCAGGGTCCTGGGGCAGGAGGCCAGTGCCACATGAGGCATGGGACAGGAGACAGGTGCTTCTCTAAGCAAGGGCCCCCCGGTTCCCTCTAAGTCCAGGTCGCCTCGCGGGCATTTGTGGCCAGTGGAGCAGAGGGAGTTTGGCGGGGGCATAACAGCGAGGCTTTAAGCTCTGTTCGATAATAATGATAACAAAATGTTTATTGGATGTTTTATCAGTGTCATGGCCTGCGCTCAGCCTTTTATGTGCATTGATTTTATTTCATCTGCGAGCATTCCTGTGAAGTGGTAGGGAGATTCTTCTGATGACATCATCTGCCAGTCTCCAGAAGCCAGTGACCTGAGAGCCTCCAGAGAGAGAGCCCAGGTGCCTCGCCCGCCCGCACAGGAGGCAGAGCGCTGACAGCGTGCTGGAAAGCCCCTTTGTTACCTTGTGAGCAGCACATTTGGGGCTTGGCAGTTTGTAGGATATCCCTGCCCCCTCCTAAGGCACCACCTGTACCCTGAGCCCCTGGGGAGGGCTGGCATGTTACAGTTCTGAGGCCATGACCTTGATGGCGTGTCTGTGGGGCACTTGCCTGTGGTCGAGCACGTCGGTTAGTGGAGGACCCGGAGCGCCAAGCCCCTGACTTCCCACTCAGAGTTCCATCCCCGGTGCGGCTGCCTCGCCCTCGCCCTTCACAGGTGGCTTCCCCTCCTGGTCTTCAGGCACGCGCCCGAGGGCCCCGAAGGAGTAATCAGGCCTGATTATCCGTTGCTGATGGAATCCTGAGACGTGGAGAAGGAGCAAGGTTCTTGTTTCTGTCTTTCCAGCAGCAGGTTCTCCGCGGGAATGTAATGGAAGAGTGCGCTCTGTTTCCGTCCCCGCGGGAGAGGGACGTGCATGTCACCTGGGCAGTCGCAGGCAGCCAGCTGCAAGGCTCTCCACTCTCATGGCCCCCCCCGCCCCCCATCCCAGGGCCTAACTTGCACCTTGCATGCAGAATCCCGACGACAGCCTCGCCGCCACTCACCAGCCTGTTCTGTTTTGTGTTTGTTTTGCTTGTTCTTATTTGCGGTGTTTTTATAAACACCAGCTCCAAAAATAGGCTACTCTTCTTTTCCCCTTATCCGCTCCCCGTTTTGACTCTTTGAGGCCTCCTCTGTGTCTAAAACAAAGAATGGTGTGGACTGGGAGACCATAGAAGGTATAGATGGTAGAGATTGTCTGTGTCTTGTGTTAGCAGCTCCAAAGGGCCTGGTGGAGGCCTCCTCTTAAAAGATCAGTAGCGAACGTTTGAAAGTGTGCTGAGTGCTGAATGCCTGTGCACACGTGTGGCTCAGGTTCCCCGGCCAGGACTCTGGCTTATGGTTTTGGTCAGAGACAGGATGGCCCTCAGTGACTGATGTGATTTTGTCTCTTTGGTCCCCTTTCCACCAACATCCTGGGAATAGTGATATGCACGAAGGTCCTCTCGGTGCCGGAGGAGCGCACAATGCAGGGGGAGAGGCTGCGGCTCACGGGCAATGGCCCGTCCAGGAGAGGCAACCAGCCGGCTAAGGCTGTGCCTTGCTGAATTCTGTTCGTTGTGCTTTAGACTTCTTGTGAGTTGCTGTTATCTTCTTGGCCACCTGGTCCTCTTATCATTAGGAAACTCCCTCTTTACTGCCAGTGGTGATTTTGTTGTGCTCAGTCTCAGTAGAGCTGCCCCAATTTTGGGTTGGTGTTTTCTGTTGTGTTATCTTTTCCTGTGTTTTCACTCCCAGCTTCTTCATGCTCTTATATTTAAAGAGCATTTCCTGTCAGTAACGGCTCCTTGGGTTTGGGATTTTTATCCACTCTGACAATCTTGTCTTTTTTTTTTAAACTTTTTAAATGTTTGTTTCTATTTTGGGGTGGGGGAAGAGAGGCAGAGAGAGAAGGAGACACAGAATCCGAAGCAGGCTCTATCCAGGCTCTGAGCTGTCAGCACAGAGCTCGATGCAGGGCTCGAACCCACGAACCAACTGCGAGATCATGACCTGAGCCGCAGTCGGACACTCAACCGACTGATGTGTTTGGGTTTAACACTGACGTCGCTCTGTCAGTATTCTATTTATGCCACCTGTTTTGTGTTCCTTCTCCTCCTCTCTTCTGCTTCTTTTGGATTAAGTATTTCTCCCTGTTAGCCTGTTGCATTCTTTACTTATGAGAGTCTAATATAAATGAATAACTTTATTATGACCTGGACAATGCAAAGACCTCATAGCACTTGACCCCATTAGCTCTCCTCTATCCTATGACCCTTTGTGGTCATATGGTCTAATTCTCTCTTTACGTGTAAATTCCACAGGACAGACACCTTCTGTTGTTTTATGTAGTAAATATCCTTTTGATTTATTCATATCCTTATGTTTCCATTTTTCCTTATTTCTTATAATTTTCACTTTTCCTCCTGGAGCCATTTTTATCTGAGAACTTCTATTAGTATTTCTCTTAGTGCCAGGTTTCTGGCAATGAACTCTATTTCCTTTTTTTTTTTTTTTTTGGTCTTAAAACACCTCTACTTCCCTTTTACTTTTGGCAAGTATTTTCATTGAATTTGGAATTTCAGGTCAACAGTAGCTTGGGCAACTTTTCTATAGTCATTCTGTTGTCTTTGGGCTTCCATTGTTTCTGGCAAAATATCAATCGTTACTCTTACGGTAGCATTTTTGAAGGCATTTTAATGTTTTCCTCTGGCTTCCTTAAAAAAACTTCTCTTTGTCTTTGGTTTTCAGAAATTTCACTGAAATATGTGTAAATGTTTTCTTTGTATAGAACCTGTTTGGGTTTGTAGATTTCCTGAATCTGTAGCTTCCTGTCTTTGGTAAGTTTCACTTGTGCCCATTTTCTCTCCCTCTGGCCCCTGAATACATCTTTGTCAGGGATTTCAGCATGTCTCAGGCCCTTCTTGTATGCTTTTCCATCTTACTCTTTTTTATTTTCTGTCCGTAGAGTTCTGTTGGCCTTCCTTCTGGTTTAATGATTCTTTACTGTATCTATTTTACTTTTTTTTAATGTTTATTCATTTTTGGGAGAGAGTTTGGGGGTAGGTGCAATGAAAAGAGTGGACAGAGAATCCAAAGGGGGCTCTGGGCTGACAGAGCTTCGTGTGGGGCGTGAACTCGTGAACCGTGAAATCACAGCCTGAGCCGAAGTCGGATGCTTAACCGACTGAGCCACCCAGGCGCCCCGTATCTATTTTGCTTTTAAGTCCATCCACTGAATTCTTCATTTTAGATATTGTATTTTGTTGTGTATGAACAAATCAAAGAGAGATTTAAAGGCATCTCTCTGGGGTTGTGTTTTTTAAAGCACTGAGTTTCCAGTTCTCTTTTGCTGTTGGGAGGGAGCCCATTGGGATTCCACCTGGATGTGTGTGATGTTTATTTGAGCCCCTTTTCCCTTGGCAAGGCCCGAGCTGCAGTTCTGGCCTCACAGCCCCAAGACCCCTCCAGAAGCTTAGCTCGCTTCCCGCCTGCACAGCCATCCCTTCTGCTGGCTTATCCAGCCTGTTGGCTTCACGCTGCATGAGAGGAAGATCAGAGAACATTGGTCATACTCTGGGGGCCTCTCTTATTCTGGGAGCCTGGCCTGGTAGCACCCAGCTCCCTTGTTAACTCTCCAGGGCCTTCAAATAGATTTTTTTTGGTGTGTTCCATCCACCATTTCTAGTTGCTTCTTAAGGGCAGATTGGTCTATCCCAAGGAACTTTGCTATGACTGAAAGCAGCAGAAAACCTTGAATGTTCTATTTGGAATCCAAATTCAGTCTGAATCTTGACAGCATAAATTCTGCCCTGAGCAGCACTGTCTATCCCCAACCTGAATAAGTAGAAATAGGTATGGAGGCTACCTGGGCAGCCCAGTCGATAAAGCATCTTGACTCATGGTTTCAGCTCAGATCATCCTCTCATAGGTTGTGAGTTCGAGCCCTGCATGGGGCTCTCCCTGACAGAGCAGAGCCTGCTTGGGATTCTCTCTCCCTCTCTCTCTGCCCCTCCAACACTCACTCTCTCTGTCTTTTGTGCCCGAATCGCGAGTCCCAGAGACCTCCAAGGAGCCAGCACTCATGCAAATACAAAAGGGTCTTTATTACAAGCTCAAGCAGGGGCTCACCCGCCTACCCGTGTCATGGCAGCAAGGTGAAGCGAAGAACAATAGCGAACGGGGTTTTTAAGGAGTAAGGGATGGGGGTGTTACAGTACATGTAGTTACATCACATAAGCACCAAGTACAATTGTACAGCAGCACCCATGGTAACAGCTTTGACCATTCAGTATCTGTGAGGCGTTCATTACTTTTGGTGGGACCCAATCATGACTTTTGAGAATCCTTTGAAAATGACCAATTATGAGGTGAGTTCAAAGGGCCCACATGGGGTTCAGACAAGCTGTGAGAAATTGGCTAGTTTGTATCTGCAGTTCCCAGCCTTGACTCAGACCATAGGAATGTTTCTTTTTTCTTTTTGATTAGCTGAACTGAGGGCGGTCCGGTCCGAGGATGGCTTTAGCCTTGAACAGTCTGAGGCTTTTCCTGGAACTGGGACTGGGGCTACGTGCAGCCCGAGGTTACTCTTGATGGAGGTCTTAATTTTTGGCTCTTCATGTCTTTCTCAAAACAAAGAAATAAACTGAAAAAAGAAAAAAAGAAATAGCTGTGGACTTGAGTGGCTAATGGCTCTGTCACTTAACTCCCAGAAATAATTGCTCACTTAACTCCCAGAAATAATATCTCTAAACTCTTGCATTTCTTATCTGCCAAACCACGATAATGCATGTCCTGTCCATGTTGTCATTAGGCTCGGATATCTGTGAAAGAGCCTCATAAACTACAAGCAGCTACACAGGATGTTATTGTATTGATATTGTATGTGACGAGCGGCCTGTGTATATGTGACATCAGCTTTGAGTAAAGTGTGAACTGTTAACTCTGTTGAGTTTTGCATTCGATAGTGTGCCATTGAGGGCAGATGTCCAGCCTTCTACGTATGAATGTCTCTGTTATGCTGAGGGGTAGGTGGGTCTTGTCGTGCGGTGTGACACTGGAGCGTGTTGTCCCTGGCCAAAAACTATCAAGGAAGTAACCCAAATAGTGACTCCACCTATTTCAGAAAAAAATTAGAGCAAGAAAATGGGTCCTCAGCGTGTTGCTTGGTAAAAGAGATGAATCTTTGTGTCCGAACAAACCATCCTAATTCAGCCACCACCTTAAACCCATTGCTTTGCCACCGCTGTGTCACTGTTACAATTGTTTTTTAATGGGAAGGATTTCGTCTATTTTAGGAAATAGTATCAAATGTGTTTCAACTCTCTCAGCCCCTGAGGCTGTATGTTTTACCTTTTCTGGAACACTATGACGTCAGAGATTACTTGTGACTTTTCCGATGAGCATGAAAAGGAGCAGCATTGCCAGCTTATGGTACCTGCGTTCTTGCACTTGAACATCTGAATCTTGATAGTTCAAGATTCAGTTCACACATACCCTGGTGGAGCTGACTAGTTCACGCATACCCTGGAGTGTTAAGCGGTTGTGGCGGAATCTGTGAGAACCCAGATCTCTATCCCAATGTGTAAAAGTAGAAGTACAGACTTATAAAACTAACACTCATTTTGGGACACCTGGGTGGCTCAGTCATTTGAGCATCCGACTTCAGCTCAGGTCATGATTCACAGTCCATGGGTTCAAGCCCTGCATCGGGCTCTGTGCTGACAGCTCAGAGCCTGGAACCTGCTTCAGATTCTGTGTCTCCCTCCCTCCCTCTCTCTCTCTCTCTCTCTCTCTCTCTCTCTCTCTCTGTCCCTCCCCAACTCACACTCTGTCTCTCTCTCAAAAATAAATGTTAAAAAAGTTTAAATAGGGGCGCCTGGGTGGCTTAGTCGGTTAAGCATCCGACTTTTGCTTAGGTCATGATCTCGCGGTTCGCGGGTTCGGGCCCTGCGTCGGGCTCTGTGCTGACTGCCAGCTCAGAGCCTGGAACCTGTTTCAGTCTGTGACTCCCTCTCACTCTGACCCTCCCTGCTCATGCTGTCTCTCTCTCTCTCTCTACTAGAAATAAAAAAAAAAAAAAAAAAAAGTTTAAATAAATAAATGAAATAAAATTAACACTCATCTTAACTACACTGAATCAACTGTGATTTCCTCCATCTGACAATAATGGGAGAAGAAGAAAAGCCACGTCTTTGGAAATTTGAGTCTGTTAAAAGAGGAAAATACCCCAATAAGAAAACTGCACTCACATTTGAAGTCTTAGACTGAGAGTTGATTTTTTTTTCTTTTTTTACTCTTGTGTTCATGCATTCATTTAGCGGTCATTTGAGGGCTTCCTGTGTGACAGGTATTTTTCTGGTCACTAGGGAAATAATAATGAACCAAACTGATTGTAAAACATCTCTGCCTTCCTAGAGCTTACATGGAGGGAGTAGGAGTGGAAGACAGTCAAAAACAAGTGATTCAATAATATAATAAGATGATGTTAAGTGCAACAGAGAGAAATAAAATAAGGGTGGGGTCAGAGTGTGATAGTCAAGGTCAGGGGTCCAGTATTAAACAAGTGGTAAGGCATAGTAAAAGAAACAATCAACAAAATGAAAAGGCACCAACAGAATGAGAGAAAATATTTGCAAATCATGTACCTGATAAAGGGTTAATATAAAAAATATATAAGGAGCTCATACAACTCAGTAGCTCTCTACATATTTTTATATATATTTTTATATATTTGATTAATATTAACATAATTAAAATGTATACTTTTAAGTACGTATATTTGTATATACATATACATTTTATTTTTTTTTTTAATTTTTTTTAAATGTTTTATTTATTTCTAGGAGAGAGATAGAGACAGCATGAGCAGGGGAGGGTCAGAGAGAGAGGGAATCACAGACTCTGAAACGGGCTCCAGGCTCTGAGCTGGCTGTCAGCACAGAGCCCGATACGGGGCTCGAACCCACAAACCGCGAGATCATGACCCAAGCAAAAGTCGGACGCTTAACCGACTAAGCCACCCAGGTGCCCCTACATATACATTTTAAATATGTATCTAATTTTAAGGAAATATATGTAATTTTATTGAAATGGGCAAAGGGCCTGAATAAACATTTTTCCAAAGAAGATATATGAATGGGCAGTAAGTACATGGGAAGGTACTCAGCATTACTAACCTTCAGAGAAATGCAAATCAAAACCACAAGGAGATACCGCCTCCCATCTCTTAGAAGGCCTGTCATCAAAACAAGAAATAAGAAATGTTGGTGAGAATGTGGAGAAAAGGAAACTGTTACGCACTGTTGGTGGGAATGCAAACTTGGTGTGGCCACTCTGGAAAACAGCATGGAGGTCCCTCAAAAATTTAACAAAAGCACTACTCTTTGATCCAGCAATTCTACCCCTGGGTGTTTATCCAAAGCAAACGAAATCACTGTCTCCAGGAGATAGCAGCATTTTTAATATTTATAGCAGCATTATTTATAATAGCTGATATGTGGAGCAGTCTAAGTGTCTACAGGTGGATGGATAAAGAAAATGTCACACACACACACACACACACACACACACACACACACTCTGATATATTCTTCAGCCATAAAAAAGAAGGAAACCCCATCATTTGTGACAACATGGGTGGACCTTGAGGGAATTATGCTAGGTGAAATAAGTCAGACAGAGAAAGGCAAATATTATTATCTGATCTCACATATATGTGGAATAACCCCCCCCCCAAAAAAAAAAGAAAGGAAAAGAAGAACAAACTCCTAGAAAAAGAGATCAGGTTTGTGATTACCAGAGGTGGGAGTAGGGGGGGGGAGAATTGAAGGAAGGTGATCAAAAGACACAAACTCCCAGTTACAGTATCCATAAGCACCAGGAGTGTCCTGTGTAGCATGGTCTCGTTAACACTTCCTTACGTACAGTATGTTTGAAAGTTGCTGAGAGAGTAGGCCCTAAGAGTCCTCATCGCAAGGAAGACTGTTTTTCTTTCCTTCTTTCCTTTCTTTATCTATACAACATGATGGATGTTGACTAGGGCACTTGGGTGGCTCAGTTGGTTAAGGATGTTGACTAAACAACTTGTGGTAATTACTTCACAGTATATGTTAAGTCATTATGCTGCACGCCTTATTCAGTGCTACATGCCAGTTATATCTCAGTAAAACTGGGGAAAAGTAAACAGGTCATTAGGGAAGCCTCGCCCTGCAGGAAGCCATTTAGGCAAAGATCTGAGGGAGGGACAAGGGAGTGTCCTCTGAATAGCGCGGGGAAAGGATTCCCTTTTGGGGACGTGGCAAGGGAGAGTCCCTGAAGAGGGAGTGTGCCAGGCACATCAGGGTGGCAGGGAAGCCGGCATGGCTGGGCAGGGTGAGGAGAAGTGTGAGAGGGGTCTGGACAAATGGGAACCTTGGAGGCTTATTTTAAGAACACTGGGTATTCCTCTGAGACACCGAAGCCACTGCAAGTCTTAGAGCAGAGGAGCGTCGTCTAAATTAGGTGTGTGAAGGGTCGGTCTTTTAAAGGTGGCTGTGTTAGGACCAGGCTTATTTTGGGTGTGTGAGTGGGAGATGCAAGAACAGAAGCAGAGAAATCCCTGGAAGGGACCCTGACGTTGGCTCGGAGCAGCAAGTTAACAAGAGAAGCTCATGAGAAGTGGTTGGATTCTAGATGCATTTTAAAGGTGATGCTGAATGATTGTGTGTGGAGTATGAAGGATGAGGCCAAGGTCCCTGTCTGAACAGCCTGAAGAAGGGACTCGCCCTTTCCTGAGAGGAGGAGCGGGAAGGCTAGTGCGTGATGCTACCAACTGCCCGAGTTCAAATCCCGGTGTTCCCTTACCGGCCGCCCGGCCCTGGCACAGCACTGAGCCCCTTGCGCCAGTTTCGTTAGGTAGAAGTTGGTCATGTCATGGGCCACGGTGAGGAATGAATGGGTTAACACTCTTCAGATCCACAGTGTGGTGACTGGCACACAGTAGGCGCTTTCCATCCAAGTGCAAGGCTCAAGTGGGCAATGCAGATTCATGAAAATCTGGAATTCAGGGCACAAGCCTGCATAGAAGTCAGATGTTTGGGATTTTGAAACAGTTCTACGTGGTATTTAAAACCATTCTGTTATCCATCCCTGAATGTGTGTTATTAAACACGGAGAGATTTCTGACTGCCAAAATGGCTTCTGTGTTAATAGGTTTGTTCTCCACGGCATTTTTCTCCTTTATGGTGATTGTTGAATCTCTTCCAACATCTACACTGTGACGCTTGGAGCCATCACGCTTTTATGGCTGGCAGTTCCTTTTTATGTTCTCTCACACTAAGTGCAAAGGCCAAGGTGCTGCTTGTTCTTGGTATTTATGTGCAGGTGCTGTGTGTGGACACTGGCAAAGTACGCATGTGGTGGTGTGAGCTAGGTCCCTGCCTGTCTCATTCTGGTTGCGTGATTGGGACCATGAACCGTCCGCGGGGCATGGAGTACCCCTCTGTTCTCCTGGCGTTCCTTCCAAGTTGAACTCCTTCTCTCTTTGCCTCTCTCAGTCCAGTCCCTGGCTCCTCCCCTCAGAATTCCTGAACGGGCTGGGGCGCCTGGGCGGCTCAGTCAGTTGAGCATCTAACTCCGGCTCAGGTCATGATCTCGTGGTTGGTGAGTTCGAGCCCCACGTTAGGTTGCTGCTCTCAGCTTGTCACTGCAGAGCCTGCTTCGAATCCTCTGTCCCCCTCACTCTGCCCCTCCCCGACTTGCATGCTCCCCAAAATAAATATTTAAAAAAAAAAAAAAAGAATTATTGCAAGTGCTTGCCTCAGGTGACTCAGTGCCTCTTCCAGACCCAATCCCCCAGGCACCCCTCCTACCTTCTCCATCTAGTGCCGGAAATAACAAAACCACAGCAAGTGTGACCACCCCCGCCCCCAATGCCCCTGGCTTTGCATCAACGTCCCACAGCAGCTGGCCCTGCCTCACCCCGCTGTTCATCCTTCAAGACACAGCTAGCCTTGCTTCTTCCAAAGGACCACCTCTGTCTGGCCCCGGGCCAGGCGATCACTGCCCTCACTTGACATCCCCCACAGCCTGTCCACAGTATGTGCTGGAAGGGCTCCCATGTTCCAGAGCTGCACGTAGTCTTTCTCCAGGTATTTATTAGTAAGCTTCATGGGGATAGACCAGCAGTAATTACACGAGTCCCCAGTCCCTCACTTAAAACTCCTGAGGAATTAGGGGCGCCTGGGTGGCTTAGTCGGTTAAGCGTCCGACTTTCGCTTAGGTCATGATCTCGCGGTTCAGGTTCGAGCCCCGCGTCGGGCTCTGTGCTGACTGCCAGCTCAGAGCCTGGAGCCTGTTTCAGTCTGTGACTCCCTCTCTCTCTGACCCTCCCCTGCTTACGCTGTTTCTCTCTCTCTCTCCTAAAAATAAATAAAAAACATAAAAAAAGAAAAAAAAAACTCCTGAGGAATTCATTTTTTTTTCACTCTGGATAGAGATTATGGTACATTCACAGCTTATTATGTGATATCCTCAATTCTGGGGCAATACCTTGCAACTAAGTGCTAGTATTTTTTTGCAGGAAAACTTAATAAACATTCACACGAAGCGAGATAAATAAAGATGATAGACATCAGTCCAGGTCAGGTTTCACTGCCAAATGAATGCAGGCGGGCTCAGGTCTTGCCACCAAATAGGATAGGAGGTTTGCGTGTTTTACAGTGTCAAATTTCGGCAGTGTGAGTTAGGATTATGGAGTCCAGACAGGTAGGTAAAGCAGAGTAGCAAAGTAACTGGTCTTTCTGCTGCCACACAATGGACAGCCAGTCCGGGAGGGTCAGAGCCTCGTTCATTCCTCCATTACCATAGCTTGCGATTAAGACCACCCACGTTACGGGGTGTATTATTTCTGGGTACATTCGATGGTAGGGGAGAGAGAGGTCATAGAGGGGAATGGAGATGCCAGGAATGGTCTTCAGCCACCTTGACCTCCTAGAAGGCTTCTGGAGTTACATGGAGGCTACCCTGGAATTAGCATCTAATACACAGCTCTTGGTATATTCACCCGGATCTCACTTGGCGGCTGCTTTTATGAAATTACTCTGTTGGCCCTGTTGGGTCTAGAATCTCACTTTTAAAGAGGTGTCCACCAGCGCACGGTGGTGTCATCATCCGAACACACCTTTGTCACAGCCCCCTGGGGGGAAGAGGACCCTAGGATTTGTCCCATCTGGGGTGGAAGCAATACCAACCCCGAGAAGCCCAGGGTAAGACGCCCAGGGTAGGACCCTGATGACAGTGCTGGTGGTGGTGATGATGACACTGCCTCTCCTTGTTGGCAAACTGCATCTTCAGCAAATAGTAGCTCCCAGTCTCTGAAATCTGTCCGTGTTTCATCTAAACTGTAGTGATCCGCAGGAAAGTTCTGCTCTACCTTGCATGGACAGTTTGTAGCATACCCTCCCAAGAGACACCCAGCTTCTTAAACAGTTTCTTTTGATAATAGCTGGTTAAAAAAATAGATACATGCTTGTTGTATACCCCACCTTCCAGAAAAGGAAATCATACCAAAGAAGAGGAATTAACCTTATCTTAAAATCTCAGTAGACAGCGATAAGTATCAGGATTCTTGTGAGTGACCTTCCTGATGTATCTCTTACATCCCCTGAGAGCAAGGTGCATGTAACTATATAAAAATATGACACCCCGTTTGCTGTTTGGCATTCTGCTTTTTTTCACTCAGTGATCTATAGGAAACATTTTAAGCATAGCTTTCATTTTTCATGGCTTTATGTATTCCATTTTATGTTTATTGAGCTAATTCTGTGGTGAAAGAAGTGGGGATACTTTACTTTCTTTTCATTTTTAATGCCAACAGTGTTCGGGGTATTTTTGAACAGCCTTTTTTGCCCACTGCCTTGAAAGGAAGTTCTGTCTTAAATGTCAGTGTATTACTCGGTTCTGAGAATCTACCAGAATGTATTCCATATATTGCTGAGTTTGGCTACTACTTTATTTTAGGTTTTGATTCAGATCCATAATTGAAATTATCTGTAGTTTCCCTCTCGCTATCTCCCCTTCCCCCTTCCTCCCTTCCCTTCATCTGGTTTTGGCTTCGTGTTTAGGCTAACTTTGTAAAATGAATTTTAGAGCAATTGTCTTTTTTAAAAAGATGCTTAAGAAAAACTGGTTTACAGGGGTGTCTGGGTGGCTCAGTCGGTTAAGTGTCCAACTTCAGCTCAGGTCATGATCTCGCGGTTCATGAGTTTGAGCCCCACGTCGGGCTCTGTGCTGACAGCTCAGAGCCTGGAGGCTGCTTTGGATTCTGTGTCTCCCTCTCTCTCTGACCCTCTGCTACTCAGGCTCCATCTCTCTGTCTCTCAAAAATGAATAAACATTAAAAAACTTTTTTAAAAGAAAAATTAATTCACAAAGGAATTGTTTCTTGAAATTCACCTACAAAAGTCATCAAAACCTAGAACTGTTTTTGCTCGACTCAAAGTAGTCCTTTGATGACTTTTTTTAAATGCTTCCTTGAATGTTGACATATGGTACGTTTATCTATGTTGTACTTGAATTGATTTTGATAATTTATATCTCCCCAGAAGATCATAAGCTTCACTTCTCAAACCTGTTGGCATAGTGTTGTGTGCATATGCACTTAAATCTCCTTTTTGTTTAGAAATGCCTGGGGTTTGTCTCTCTGGGTTTTCTTATGCCTCTTTGCTTTTTACTCTTTCTTCCTTTCATCTTTAGGAACCAAGTGCTGGGATTTTATATAAATTCTAGTATCTGCTCATCTGTTTATGTAGTGTATTCAGGGTAGCTTTTGTTACTTTATATTTTCTTCCATCTGCTTTCCTCCCCACCCCCCAGCAGAATTGAATGTGTATTTCACGTCTCTTACATTTGTTTCGGGAATGCAGCTTTGGCTGAATTCCCCTATTACAAAATGTAGCATTATAATTTTTGTTATGTTTAAACCTACTTATCAATGACCAAAGTGTTAGTTCTCAGTCTTCTGGAATCCTTTTGGTTTCTTTTTTAATACCACCCGTATTTCTGAGAGAGTTTCAAAATTGTAAGAAATCGATGTCGTTTTTTTTTTCTTTTGTACCTGCTTAAACTTGTCTCCTTCTTGTGCTTTTTTTCCTTCTTTCTTTCGATTTATTGCAGTGTAGTCAGATGTTACAGTAGTGGTGATTTGACTTGGCAGAAACAGAGGGCTTTATTTGTGGCATGAGATCAGTGCCATGGTGGTGCTCTGTGCAGTTGCGTTTTTTGTTCCCTGACGCCATGCTCAGCACTTTATAGGCGTTTATTCATGTCATTCCTGCAACAGCCCTGAAGTGGGTGCACCTCCTAGTCCTGCGGTTTTATATGTGAAGAAACAGAATCCACCAGGTTGCGTAACTCAGGGTTGCTAGAGCCTAAACTCTGGCAGCCTGACTCCAGAGGCTAGTCTTCACTTCTCATTTCTATAAATATCTCATGGGTTGTTTTGTTTCGTTTTAAGGCCAGTAGTGTCTCTAATTGTTTCAAAGGTCAAAATTTACATGTTCAACCAAGGAGATTAATTGCATTCAGACTCTCTTGATCTTTATCTACTTGATAGAAGGGTTTGATGCTCCTACCACACAGTTCTAAAAGTTTCTGCTTATTTGCTTATTTCTAGGAGTTATTTGCTTGATACATTTGAATACTGTGGTTCGAAACCTAGAAATTGTATATTCATGGTGATTATACCTTTATTAACATAAAATTACCCTCTGGCATTTCACCCAATGTTTTCCTGTTTTGCCATGCATCTTATTTTTTGTAACGTTAATCTCTTTATCTTGCTTATTCTTGATATATTTTTGCCTTCTTTCTGTGTTGGTGTCATGTAGATTAAGATTTGTCTTTTGTAAGCCTAACACTGTATTTTTATTTTTAGGCCTACCTAGTGTTCTGAATGTAATAGAACACTTTGCCATTTTCACGGCAGATCTGTTCTCTGATGTTATATGTCATTCTGGTTTTGTTTTTTTTCATGTATGCTTTTCCCACCATTTCCTTCTCTTAAGTGGAAAACATGTTGTGCTTGACTTTGCTGGTCTTTTTGTTTTGTCGTTTGTTTTTCCCTCCTACATGGAAAGTTGTTTCATACATGGGAGTCAACTAATTGCAACTTTATGTTTATAAAAGTTCAACAGAGGCGCCTAGGTGGCTCAGTCGGTTCAGCCTCCAACTCTCGATCTCTCCTCGGGTCTTGATGTCAGGGGTGGGGGTGCAGGCTCTGCATTGGGTGTGAAGCCTACTTAAAAAAGAAAAAAGTTCAACAAAACCACAGAAATTAAAGGAGCTTTGGTTTATTGCCAAGAATAAAACCGTATGTATTTTCAGGTGAAGAATTAATCTGACTTTACTTTCTCCCACTCACTTTCCGATTGGGTTGATGTGTCTGGAATTCAACAAATTGTTGTTAATATTATTTTATAGGATCACTTAATAAAATCCTATTTTATATAATCTTTATTAAGCAATTTTTATTTGCATAACCATATTTACATAAGCCTGTTAGACCATACTGCTGAAGTTGTTTCATGCACCCTACCGTATCATTCCGTAAGTTGACTCTTATTTGTATGTATTTATTTTTTATTTACTTATTTTAAAGCAGATCCTCAAATATATTTTCAAGCAGCTCAGATAACTGAAATGCTTTGTGGGCTTGCTCACCCGGGAATTCCTTTCCACTCCCTTTGTTTTCAAATGGTAAATTCACAATGCACAGGATTCCGGGGATCGTCTTATTTTGAAACTGTCTGTATACATTGTTTTATTGTTTTCTGTTAGTATTGTCACCGAGAAGCCCAAAGCCCTTCTGCTCGTGTTCATTTACTGTGTCATATCAGTTTGAGTACTTAAAGCAAAATACATTTTATTAAATAAGAAGCCTGGGGGTGACCCTCTGAGGCTTCAGGTAGACTGAGAACTTTCTGATTTCTTCATCGCCGTATTTCAGTATTTTTTCAGCCTCATCCTTTTTGCCTTCTGATTGTAAAAAGGCTGCCATAGTCCGTGTGTCACAGTCACTTTGAAGGCAGGAAGTAAAGGGGTCAGAAGCAGTGTTTTCTTCAACAGCTTATTGCTTTTCTGGAAGTCTGGTCCAGCAGACCTTCTGTTACAGTCCCTGGGCCAGAACTAAGTCATGGCTATTTGTGACCATGACCGAGGCTGGGAAAATGAGTTTGTTTTGGGCCAATCAGGACTTACCTCAAGGACTTGGCAATTCATCCAAAACAAAATCTGTGTGAAAGGAGCAAGAGAGGGTGATGTTTGCGTTACTGGGAACCGTGTACCCCTTCTTCAGTAGCCTCAGCAGGACTGAATATATGTGTAATAACTGTCAGGGCCCAGATAGGTCAAATAACCTTGTCATTCTTCACCGTAATGCACGTTCTGTCACTGACTAGAAGCCGATGTTTCCCCCTCCCCTCCACCCCCCCAGGATTCCAGAAATTGCGGTTACATTTGATGTGAGCAAACAAATTATCCCGAAGTTGGTTGGAAAAAATGTGAACAACTCATGCAGAAACAGACCCTGGGCCTTCCATTCTCTATCGGAAACCCTGATCGCTAGGACCCAGGGGGCCGTTAGAATAGGGAACCTGCTACTTGAGAGTTACATTCTTACACTTGTCTGGTGACCTAGCCTAGCTGTTCAGCTCTGTGAGGGAATAGATACATTGCAACCTCTGATTAGTAGTAATAGTATCATTATCTGAACGGTTGACCTTTGTGCACCAGTCAACAACAGAGCAGTTAACTGTATCTTTGGAAAGGGTGGTCGCAAACTGGTTTCTCTTCAGATCATATAAATCTTTCGCCTTTTACTGAAAAGGGTGGTGCCTTCAGACGTCATCCTTGACAGGGTTTAGCTTTCTCCTACCATGTTTCAGAGGGCAGACCCCTGTTCTCTGCCCACTCAGACTCCATGATTTGGCCCGAGTTTTGCGGCAACAGCCGAAAGAGAAAGATACAGGGCAGAAGAGAAAGCTAACTGCCTGAATAATCCCTCAGAGGGGGTACTCCTGAGGATTAGCCACTTTGAGACAGTGGGGAGCAGATAAAAATAAAAGCACATCTCTTTGCAGAGTGGTGAAGATAAAAACTAAATCCCCGGCAGCTTGGAAACTGGAGTTCATGTATCAGGGAGGAAGGTGGTGGCTGTTGGGAGCAGAGTTGGTGACGTTGAGCCCAGCGGTGGGTGCCTTATGTCCCAGGGGCCAGGCCGGAGGCGAGAAATGGAACATACGGTTCTTTCTGCCTGAGAAGCAGCGAGGGCTCCCAGCCCGAGAGGACAGCATCTAACCCCAGTGTCAGGAGGAAGGGTCGTTTGAAGCCCTGCACTTTTTGCCTCTGCGCCTGCCTCCACCTGTGTGGCGGGCAGGGGGTGATGGGCTGGGGTGTCGTCGGACGCTTTATGAATTGAGAGGGGCTGCGGCCAGGGCTGTTATTTTCTCAGCTTGCAGTAGCTCTTGACTCCTGAAAAAGTGCTCAGTTACCAGTTAGCATCTGGACAGCTGGAAGCAGTACAGGGCAGACGACACCCTCTGAATGTGAGGGTAGCTGTGTTCCATCAGACGGCGCGCTTGCAGAAGGGCCGGGGAAGCCGGAGGTTTTCCCTGCTCCCTGCTTGGGAGAACACTCGTGCATCCGGGCCGCCCTTCCTGTGGCCAGTGCTGAGCCTGGAATGTTCGGTGAGTGAAGAGTGTGTGTTCGTGCATGGCCCCAGCCCGCCCTGGACGTGGCTACACTCTCGCCTCTGGAAGCCTTGCCTTTCTGGGGTGATCACTCCACGGGAAGTGTCGGGGATCAGATTGGCTCCAGCCTCTGGCATCCCGGCGAGGATAAATATTTTGTTTTCGAACACGCTCCCATTTCGCAATGCAGTATGGAATACGAGACCCCGCAGGAGGCTAGGGGGCCGTTTCAGACTCATAATTTCAAAGCAAGACAAACTCGTGGTGATTAGTGGGGCTTATTCAAATCTCCTGCCAACTAGATTTTTAAGAAGCTTAATTTCAGATGGGTCCTGTAGAGGTTTTCAAATGTCTTAGGATTTGGTTCTCTTCCACTTTAAAAGACCTCTGCAAACTAAGCTCTCTAGCTCTTAGGACTGATCAGAAATTAGTTGATGAGGTGGAATATTATGCCATTATCACTGTTTGGAGGATTACTAAGATTGTGTTTTAATTAAATGAACATTATACAAGAGGTATTTAGCTTGCTTTTTTTTTCTTCTTCCTTTTCAATTTTTTCTTTTCCATTTCTAATACCCATCATACCCCGTGGTCTGACCAGCCTTTAGAACTCCGTCACAAAACACACCGTGAACGTGGCCACGGGAGGCTGACCTTTGTGGGTCGCCGGAAAGGAAACGCCTGGGGGTGAAGGATGCACCCACCCAGTTTGTCCCGTGAATGTTCTTCATGCTCCGAAGGTGGAAGGACAGGGTCTGTTTCAAGGCCCACCTACCCCTTGGGAGTCCAGACCTGAGACGTGGGCCAGGTCTCGACCCACAGGGCCCCAGATGTGTTGGAGCCTTATTCCGAAAGGCTCACACTCGACTCTCTAAGTGTTGGGCTGCGCGCCATGGCGGAGTGCGAGGAACACAGCACAGGAGGAGTCCTTATGTGACGGGCGCCTTACGTGATGGGCGTGGAGACTCAGGTGGAGGTGGAGGGAGAATGGGAACCCACGGTCTTCTAGAGAAGCGGTTTTTAACCCCTGTGCCGTGTGGTCCATATCACAATCCCATGTATAATTCCAGAGCTCCTCAGATGAGTCTAGTTACAGCTCCGTGGTAAAGGACAGTGTCCCATGGTCTTATGCAAACTTTCCTAAAATGAGGCCTTAGAACAACCTGCATCAGCATCACCTGGGGAAAAGGGAGCTTCTAAAATCAGATTCCCAGGCATCCCTCAGGCTTACTCAGGGGCACAGGGCCAAGGCATCTACTTTTTAATAGGCTCTTCCAGGGTCGCCCAGGGGGCTCAGTCGGCTAAGCGTCTGACTCTAGGTTTCAGCTCAGGTCATGATCTCATGGTTCCTGAGATTGAGCCCTGGGTCAGGTTCTGAGCTGACAGCTCAGAGCCTGCTTGGGATTCTCCCTCTCCCTCCTTCTCTGCCCCTCCCCTACTTGCATGAGCTTGAAATGGAAATCGTGGAAGCGGTCTCTGTGCTTGAGAGCATGGGGCCAGATGTACGTTCACGACCTGTTTGGGGTCACCTGCTGTTTAGAACCTTTGTCCCAGTGGCCTGTGTGTTAACATCCCACACACACTCCCTCCGTACACAGCAGAGACCAAAGGGGCTGGGAAGTGACGGGTCTGCTTTCATCTATTTCAGGGTTTCTGAAACATCCTGCCTTTGCTGTCTGAGCCTGACCCTCACACAGGTCTCCTGGTTCAGCTCCCCCAGTCCCTGCAGCGTGTGTGGAGGCCGGCACCCTTGCAGGTGCTGGGTCTGCTGGAGAGACTGCGGTCGGAGCAGCCCCCAGGGCTCCCTTTGTAGCCCTGTCTCCCCAGGGCCCTAGGTGTGTACGTTGGCATAGGATGGAGACCTGTGCCCTGTCACTCCTTCCCGGGCTTAAACAGCCGATCGTCACACCTAAGGCCACCTCTCCCCACGCCACCCCACCCTTCTCTTGGTTGAGCACAGAGCTGCCTTTGTCTTTCTGTCTAGGGAATTTGATCAGACTTGAAGCTACCTGTTTGTCCCCTAGGATAACCCACTCTGTGACCTTGGGAGGTAGAAGAAAACAACAGGGTAAAAAAATCTCAACAGCAAAAGGAAGGACATAGTGCAGGAAGAAGAAAAATTTAATGAACTAGAAAAAAAAATAGGATTATATAAAACTTGATTTTCAAACAATAGAAATCTCCAAGAATACTGATCAACAAAATAAAGAAAAACCATGATAAAGTAGTACTGGGAAAAAAACACAGTCATTATTATAAATACAGTAGCGCTTATAATGGCCATAAGCAAATTGTAAGTACACTTTTATGCAAATGAATGTGACCAACTTATATGCAATAGTTTTTTAGGAACATGGAAATTACCAGAATCACTCAAGAAATTAGAAATATGAATTAGGACAAGCCATGAAAGAGTGTTTGGGCAATAAAAAGTTTGCCTTCTCCACATTCATGGCTCGGGTGGGTTTACATAAACCACAGACTAGTTTAAAGAATAAAAGAAGAGGGAATCTGTCCTGTCTGCTTTGTGAGGAAAAGAGCATCTTGCTGTGAGATTGGAAAAGGAAAGTATAAGAACAGAAACTTGTGGACCAATCTCAGTTACTTTATTGATTCAAAAGACCTCAACCATATACTAGCAACACTAATACAGCTCTGTTTTTTAAAAAGTCATAGCGAGTTAGAGTTTATAAAATCATAGCCAGTTTAGAGTTCAGGAAACAGGAAAGAGCAACAGAAACTATATTAATACAATTCACCTTCTCAATGCATTAAAGAAGAAAAATTATATGATCATCTTCATAGAAGAGGAAAAAAAGTCAGTAAAATACAGCACTTACAAGGGAATTCCCTTAACCTTAATAAGGGTATCTCTAAAACATCTCCAGGAAGCATAATGCATAATGATGAAAATCTATGGGCGTCTGGGTGTCTCAGTCAGTTAGGCATCCAACTCTTGATCTTGCTCACATCATGATATCATGGTTCGTGAGGTCGAGCCCCGCACTGGGCTCTGTGCTGAGCGTGGAGCCTGCTTGGGATTCTCTGTCTCTGTCTCCTTCCCTCCCTCTCTCCTGCCTTCCTTCCTTCTGCCCCTCCCCCCTACTAGCACTCTCTCTTAAAAAAAAATCTGTGTATACATTAAAGATGAGATGGAGGTAAGGATGTTTTCTTACCCCTCCCCCTTTTCTAAATCACCTGTCACGTTTGTAGGTCATATAATCAGGGCTTTATCAAGACAAGAAACATAAGATATGTAAGAAATGGAAAGAGAAAGGCAAAATGTAGATGAACTGATTAGTGAAAAATCCAAGAGAACCTACAAATTATTTATTGCCTCTCCTGCTGTTCGTGTACTCTCTTTCCCAAAATAAACAAATGAGCTTAAAAAAATATTTAAAAAACAAAAGAACTAACAAGGGAGCTCAGTGAGGTTGCAGTGAGCGTCCACGTGCCAAATTGAGCACCAGCACTGGCTTATTAGAAAATGGGAAAATAGATCCCACTGTTTAATGCGAGCATAATGTAGGCACCCTCAGGAATAAATTGAACAAAAGATGTGCACAATTTTTCTGGAGAAAACTAGGAAAGTACAAAACATACTTGAAGAGGGTGCCTGGCTGGCTTAGGTGGTGGAGCATGCATCATATGATGCTTTACTTTGTGACACTCCAAGAACTTATCTTTAAATTCATAAGGAAAGGCAGATGGCCCCAAATAACCAATAGAGTATCTTGAAGAACCACATGTAGGCCACCTGCCTTGTCAGATGAGAAGACTTACCTCCAGTTAAGGCAGCATGGCATGAATGCAAGGTTACGTGAACAGAGCAGAAATCACACCAGCAGTGGATGTCTGCATATGAAAAATGCAATGTGATCGCAAATCAATCAATGTGATACAGCACATCAATAAAAGAAAAGATAAAAACCATATGATCCTGTCAATAGATGCAGAAAAAGCATTTGACAAAATACAGCATCCCTTCTAATAAAGACTCTCGAGAAAGTTGGGATAGAAGGAACCTACTTAAACATCATCAAAGCCATCTATGAGAAGCCTTCAGCTAACATCATCCTCAACGGGGAAAAACTCAGAGCTTTCCCCCTGAGATCAGAACACGACAGGGATGCCCACTCTCACCACTGCTGTTTAACATAGTGCTGGAAGTCCTAGCATCAGCCATCAGACACCAAAAGGAAATCAAAGGCATTAGAATTGGCAAAGAGGAAGCCAAACTTTCACTCTTCGCAGATGACATGATACTCTACATAGAAAACCTGACATACTCCACCAGAAGCCGACTAGAACTGATCCAAGAATTCAACCAAGTTGCAGGGTACAAAATCAACGTACGGAAATCGGTTGCATTTTTATACACCAACAATGAAGCAACAGAAAGAGAAATCAAGAAACTGATCCCATTCACGATTGCACAAAAAACCATAAAATACCTCGGAATAAACCTAACCAAGGATACAAGAGATCTGTATGATGAAAACTATAGAAAACTTATGAAAGAAATTGAAGAAGACACAAAGAAATGGAAAAGCATTCCATGCTCATGGATAGGAAGAATAAATATAGTTAAGATGTCATTACTCCCCAAAGCTATCTACACATTCAATGCGATTCCAATCAAAATTGCACCAGGATATTTCTCAAAACTAGAACAAACTATCCAAAAATTTGTATGGAACCACAAAAGACCCCGAATAGCCAAAATAATACTGAAAAATAAAACCAAAACGGGAGGTATCACCATCCTAGACTTTAGCCTCTACTACAAAGCTGTCATCATCAAGACAGTATGGTATTGGCCCAAAAACAGACACATAGACCAATGGAATAGAATAGAGAACTCAGAAGTGGACCCAGAAGTATACAGCCAACTAATCTTTGACAAAGCAGGAAAGAATATCCAGTGGAAAAAAGACAGCCTTTCTAACAGATGGTGTTGGGAGAACTGGACAGCAACATGCAGAAGAATGAAACTAGATCATTTTCTCACACCATGCACAAAAATAAACTCAAAAGGATAAAGGACCTGAATATGAGACAGGAAACTATCGACACCCTAGAGGAAAAAGCAGGAAACAACCTCCTTGACCTCCACCGCAGCAACTTCTTACTTGACACATCCCCAAAAGCAAGGAAATCAAGAGCAAAAATAAATGATTGGGACCTCATCAAGATCAAAAGCTTCTGCACAGCAAAGGAAACAACCCACAAAACTAATAAGCAACCAACGGAATGGGAAAAGATAGTTGCAAATGACGTATCAGATAAAGGGATAATATCCAAAATCTATAAGGAACTCACCAAACTCCACACCAGAAAAACAACAACCCAGTGAAGAAACGGACAGAAGATATGAACAGACACTTCTCCAAAGAGGACATCCAGATGGCCAACAGACATATGAAACGAAGCTCAGTATCCCTCCTCATCAGGGAAATACAAATCAACACCACACTGAGATACGCCCTCACGCTAGTCAGAGTGGCTAAAATGAGCCAATCAGAGAACTCTAGATGCTGGCGAGGATGTGGAGAAACGGGCACCCTCCTACACTGTTGGTGGGAATGTAAACTGGTACAGCCCCTCTGGAAAACAGTGTGGAGGTTCCTCAGAAACTAACAATAGAACTCCCCTAGGACCCAGCAATAGCACTGCTAGGAATTTACCCAAGGGATACAGAAATGCTGAGGCATAGTAGCACATGTACCCCAATGTTCATAGCAGCACTCTCCACAATAGCTAAAACATGGGAAGAGCCTAAGTGTCCATCAGCAGATGAATGGATCAAGAAGATGTGGTTTATCTATACCATGGAACACTCCATGGCAATGAGAAACAATGAAATCTGGCCATGTGTAGCAACATGGATGGACCTTGAGGGTGTTATGCTGAGCGAAATAAGTCAGGCAAGAGAAGGACAAATATCATATGTGTGCACGTATAGGAGGATTAGGAGGAACTTAACAGAGGACCAAGGGGGAGAAGAAGGGCGGAAATGGTGGGGGAAAGGGAGAGGCAAACCATGAGAGACTCTTGAATGCTGACAAAAACTGAGGACTGATGGATGTGGGGGGAAGGGGGGATGGGCAAGGAGGAGGGCACTTGTGGGGATGAGCACTGGGTGTTATGTGGAAACTAATTTGACAATAAACTATTTGTAAAGAATAAATAAAAAATTTAAAAAAATAAGAAAAATGCAATGTGATAGCGCTGACATTACAAATCAGGGATGAAGTAACAAGCTGTTAAGTGGTACTGAGATGGATCATCCATGTAGAAAAAAATGAGATTGCTTAGTCCTACCATTCATAAAAATATAGATGGGCAGTTAGAGAACGTAAATGTTCAGAGTATTTGTAGAAGTTTTAAAACCTCCAGGGGTGCCTGGGGGGCTCAGTCGGTTGAGCGTACAGCTGGTTGGTTTTGGCTCAGGTCATGATCTTGCGGTTCGCGGGTTCGAGCCCCATGTTAGGCTCTGTGCTGACTGTGCAGAGTATGTTTGGGAGTGTCTCTCCCTGCCCTTCCCCTGCTTGTGCGTGCACGCTTGCTCGCTCTCTCTCTGTCTCTCTCTCAAAATAAATAAATTAAATAAATAGATAAATAAAAGTTAAAACATCTGAAAGAAAATCTACAAAGACTATATTAGTGACCTTAAGTCATCAGAACATTACCCCAGGGCCATAGTTTGAAAAGTTAAAACTTAAAATGTTCATTTGACATCAGATATCACAAACAAAATCAAAGGATCTGCCACAGAATTGGAAAAGGTTTCTATGGCGCATCTTGGCTGACAGAGGATAATGCCAGAATATATAAATTCCTGTCATCAAGTAATAATGAGGTAAGAATCTAATCAAAAAGACAAAAATATGAGCAGACAGCAGACAAAACACTTCAATCAGCTTATAAACACATAGAAAAATGCATGTCATCTCTCTAGTAACTGGGGAAATAAAAATTGGAATCCTCAGCAGCTGTTTCCTACCAATCGTTCCAGCCAAATAAAAACACTTCGGCGGCCCGGGGCGCCTGGGTGGCTTAGTCGGTTAAGCGTCCGACTTTCGCTTAGGTCATGATCTCGCGGTTCGTGGGTTCGAGCCCCGCGTCGGGCTCTGTGCTGACTGCCAGCTCAGAGCCTGGAGCCTGTTTCAGTCTGTGACTCCCTCTCTCTCTGACCCTCCCTGTTCACGCTGTCTCTCTCTCTCTCCTGGAAATAAATAAAATATTTAAAAAAAAACAAAAAACACTTCGGCAATACCAAGGGGCAGGAAGACTATGGAGCGATCTGGACTAGGGGCCTCACGAGCAAGAGTGAGAGACTGTAACAGCCATGACCGAGAACAGCCGGCTGTCTCAAGTTCAGTTGAAGAAGGACATCATATGTGACTGGCAGTGCCACTGTGGGTGCAGAATGCCGAGAAGCTTTCTCACATCTGCAGGAAGACAGCGTCCCCTAACAGGGAGAAGCTGTCCATCAGCAGAGAAGGGACGAGGTGTGGCGTGTACCCACCATGGATAGCTTTACGGCAGTGAGCGTGAATGAAATATGTAGAGCTACGTATATTGGAGCTGGTGTTTTCCCAAAGGGCACCAAAGGCAAATCACAGTGCAGTGTCCCCTTATATAAATATTTGAATATACAGAGAACAGTACTTGTGTATGATTTATGAATATGGACATCGTAGTTTATCTTAAAAACATATGCAGGAATGGCGAAGAACCAAATTCAGGATGGCGGTTCCCCCTGGCAAAGATGGGGTTGAGGCGGGAAGACACAGAGGGATTAGAGCTACTGCCTGTCACGTGCCGGTGTTATAAAATACTGACTGACTAAAGCTGGGGGGTGGGGGGCGCACCAGGTTGTAGGTATGTAATTCTCTGTGCGTGCGCATACAATGAGGGTGGCGGTGCTGAGGCTGCCTGGGAAAAAGCAGCAGCGGCCCCTCTTCCCAAGAGGCCACAGCCAGCGCGTCGTGGTCCAAGGCTGTGCCCTTAGCTTTGCAAACCCAGGAGCAGAAGCTTCACTCCCCTCACCCTGCTGCATCGCTGTTTCACCGTCCACAAGCCAGAGCTAGATTTGTCTCTTGGGGTGGACTCAAACTACACTCACAGATTGAATGAACCCAGGATGCCGGCTTCATCATGTATAAAGAGAAATACATAGGACAGCAACCAGAGCCTTGGAATAGACCGTTTCCTTGCCTCAGCCCGGTGTTTTGCCCCCTCAAGCTGTACCGTGGGAAGCATGGACACAGCCAGAAGGTGGCTGGTGGGCACACAGTGAGGTCTGTGCTGCAGAACTAACCATTCAAGGCTCCAGTTGCCAGCAAATGTCCTCTGATACCAGATTCCCAGCTTGTGGTCAGGACACGGGCTGTGTGTCAAATGCTCAGGGTCCTGGGGTCTGCGCACCCTTCTTGCGGGACTGGCTTGAATTATCCTACTGGCTTCACAGAAGACAGTGCGGGTGCCCAGAAGATGCCTCCGTGAGCTTGACATGGCTTTTACCTTTGCTTGTTTCTTTGAAAGGGTATATATATCCCATCTCTTCCATGATAGACACCTGTCTTTATGCTAACATTGAATAATACTTAATTACTAATTTAACTGCTAAATTAATGACTCATTGATTGAGTTGCCCAGTTACTTATAAAATCTGAGTTGAGGGGTGCCTGGGTGGCTCAGTCAGTCTTCAGCTCAGGTCATGATCTCGCGGTTCGTGGTTTCGAGCCCCGCATCGGGCTCTGTGCTGACAGCTCAGAGCCTGGAGCCTGCTTCAGATTCTGTGTCTCCCATTGTCTCTGACCCTTCCCTGCTCACGCGCTCTCTCTCTCTCAGAAATAAATAAAACGTTTTTAAAAAATCTGAGTTGAATGGTCATTTTAGGGAGATGGAACAATATTCACCCAGTGTGTCTTCATTTCCATGACCCTCCGTTTGGCCATCATGCCCATCTCACAGTGAGTGTGACCTTGCTCTGCACCTCCTAGACGTTCTGGACCTGGCTTTTGCCAAAGCCTGCTTCTCCACCCTCCTATCATTCTATCCACTGAGCCCTTCTCCCACCAAGTGACCACACTGTCCTTAGACCATTGTGTGCACTTGTCTGTCCCCTGCCCATCCCATCGGCCTCAACTCCAAGCTGCTAGAGAAAACTCCACGCTAACCTCCATGCACCGATGACAGGCACCGAAGACACACAGCCCCCAAACACCTATTATTACCGTGTGCTACAGTTAGTGACCTTTCCTCTTTTCAAAGCTTTTTTTTTTTTATATTTTTAATGCCTTATTTATTTCTGAGAGAGAGACAGACAGTGTGAGCAGGAGAGGGTCAGTGAAAGAGGGAGACACAGAATCTGAAGCAGGCTCCAGGCTCTGAGCTAGCTGTCAGCACAGAGCCCAACGTGGGGCTTGAACCTACAAACCACAAGATCATGACCTGAGCCGAAGTCGGATGCTCAACCGACTGAGCCACCCAGGCGCCCCTCAAAGCTTTTTTTTCATAGGTTTTTATTTGATTCTCTCAACAACCATGCAAGATTATGAGGGTCATCTTCACAAATGACACAGTCAGTAACCAAGGTTACTGCAGGCCCTTTGTGGAAATACTAGACCAGCCGGGTCACGCTGAGCAGTGGCATGCTGGGGGTGGCATAGAAAACACCCCTTATTAATCTTCTGCGTTATTACCCAGAGCCCCTAGCTTCCCAGTGCATTTGGTTTTTTTGATCCAGTTGGTGACCAACCCCAAATATAACACCTGCATCAGAGACTAGTCTGCCCCAGAGACAAATTCCCTCTTCACCCTGAAGGGCTCAGGAGCACATTGTGGTTGAGATGGGCTGGGGTTTTTTTTTTTTTTTTCCATTTTCAGCCAATCAGAGTTCAGATCTTGATAGCCAGGGGGTCTCAGAGAAGTTGAAACCTGAATTAAGGATTTTTAAAAAAACACAAAACCCTCTGTGTCCAGTTTTTAAAGTTTCCGTTTGAGCAGACAGGAAAGTTACCAGAAAGACGGGTTAAGTGGCAGATCTGCAGAGATACCAGCGAGCTCCAGTCCAGGTGCCTGACCCAGGGCCCCGTCTCGGGTCCTCTGCTTCACACCACTTCCAGCTTGCGTCAGCTGGAGGCCACAACTGGCCGCACACTCTTCCTGCTGCAGACTGGAAATAATGTGCAGTTGGTATTCCTTTCCCAAAGAAAGCTCAAGCATGAGAGTGCCCCTCCGCAGCCAGCTCCCCTGGTGAGCTTCGATATCGGCCCTTCTTTCACTGGCTCTGGAGTAGTGCAGACTGCATGGCAAGGGTGGGGCTCTTTAAATGCAAGATTTATTCTGTTTCTATCTAAAGAAATTCCTCACTCCCTACCCCCCGCCCCCACGTCTCTTGGCCCAGTGCGAGGAGTTAGGATCTGAATTCATCCACGTCCGTATACACATCCACTCAGAACCCATGGGGTGTGAGATATTTCTCAGTTCTTGCTTGTTAGCCCTCTGCCTTGAAAAATGGGATCCCTCAGGGCACCTGGGGGACTCAGTCAGTTAAGTGTCGGACCCTTGATTTCCACTCAGGTCATGACTTCGCGGTTTCTGAGTTTGAGCCCCGTTGTCTGGCTCTGCGTGGACAGTGCGGAGCCTGCTTGGGATTCTCTCTCTTGCGCTCTCAAAAATAAATTAATAAACTTAAAAAAAAAATGGGATGCCTTTTAAATTTCCTGACTACCAAATCCTAGCAAAACGTGGTGCCTTGTGCACCCATAGAGGAGTTTTAATAAAATACTTTGAGTGCAGCAGCCCTTTTGGGTTCTGAAAAATGTTGCCAGGGCCCCTCGAGACTTCCCGGTGCTCACAGGGAACGAGGCTCCCGTAGAGAACAGCAGACTGCAGCAATAGGACATGATCAGATCGGTTACGTGAACTAGGACATGATCGGATTGGTTACGTGAACTATGATTTGAGCTTGAAAAATGCTTCCCCAGTTTTAATCTTCGCGTGGCTGCGTCCACCCACTCAGTAAATCGGGGCACAACCCGCTTAGCTCAGCACCCTGCGCTGTGTTGGGTGGGCCTCACTGCAGAGAGTAGTACCCTCCAAATGCGAGTTCTGACTCATTAGCACTGCGGATTGCATTCTAGGGAACAGCAGCCTTAAGTAATTTGTTTACGGCTGAACCTTGCCCATCCTTACTTCCTTCATCCCAGCACTTGGCTAATTCTTGAAAAGGCAAGTAAAGGAAAAACAACAAAACTAGCCTATCTATCTGCTTGTCATTAGAGCAGGATTAGCTGTCAGGAGCCATAATGGGGTACAATATTAATTCCAGAATGCATTTTTCCGCCCAGACACATGACCAGTGTATTATTCAGCGTCCTCATGAGTAATTAAAATCAGGCTATCCAGATAAACCAAAATAAACAAAGGAAGCCCATTGCGTGATGCCTACCTAATTGCTTCTTAATTGCACCACTTTTCTGCTCCTTTGCAAAATTTGCTTCTCTGAAGTCGCTTGCCCAGTCGTGAAGGAAATTTAGTGGCTGTTGACCCTTTTCCTATCAGATGGACCCATTTGTGTGGGATGGTCGGCCCTTGTCCATGAGCTGCTTACACATTCACTTCAGTCCTTCACTGCTTATACACTTTGAAGCTGTGGCTGGGCTCCAAAGATTTTTTTTTTTTAATTCTTTTAACGTTTATTTACCATTGAGAGGCAGAGAGAGACAGAGCATGATCATGAGAGAGGCAGAGAGAGGGGGAGACACAGAGTCCAAAGCAGGCTCCAGCTGTCAGCACAGAGCCCGATGCGGGGCTCAAACTCACAAACCGTGAGATCGTGACCTGAGCCGAAGTCAGGCGCTCAACTGACTGAGCCACCCAGGAGTCCCGAAGATGGGTTTTTTTCGTTTTTTTGTTTTTTTTAATCTGATTCCTTTTCCCACTGAGTTGCCATTTAAGATAAATACCTTTAATTCTGGAAGCCCGTCACCCACAGCTGCAGTAGACCACATGAAGAGCTAATAAGGAAAACAAGGTTTTTCAAATGTACCGGCCTCACAGAAGGTTTTTCAGCTATCACAGAGGCCAGGGTGGCGGGACCTCGTTGTGGGGGCCAACTGACAGATTCCTACCCTCCTCAAAACTTTTTTACTCTTTGGACCTTGGGTATTAGCAGGACTGCTCGAGGGGCACCTTGGTGGCTCTGTTGGTTGAGCGTCTGACTTCAGCTCAGGTCATGCTCTCGCAGTTTGTGAATCCAAGCCCCACATCAAGTTTGTTGCTGTCAGCCCGTCAGTGCAGAGTGCGCTTCAGATCCTCTGTGCCCCCCTCTCTGCCCCTCCCCTGCTTGCACTCTTCAAAAAAAAAAAAAACCCAATATTGAGAACTGTTTCCGTTTCCCTGATGGCAAAGATGCTTTCCTGTCTTCCCAGCCTTTTCTCTAAGCGGGTACCAGTGGTACCATCATTTTGGTAACAGCCTGAATGTTGCCAGCGGTCCTGACAGGCTGTACGCCCACCCCAGTTGTATTGCTCTCTCTAGAACCATCACATTTACGCTGGTATGTTCTCCAAGCCCGTGGAGCCTGCCCTAAAGGGTCCCTTAGGATGGTTCCTGCTGGGCTCAATCTACACCGATGGGTCGTTTCTGCCTCTCACGTGTAATACTTCAGCATCTTCAACCGAGAGCTGCCAGGGTCCTGTGTTTCACTGTAGCCATCCTGTGCCCTTGCGGTCTTGTGTCTGTCTGTGGAGACCAGCCTTGAGAAGTGACTTGTTTCCGTCTGCCCAGAGCTTATCCCTGGTCCCTGGATTGACTTCATTCAGAAGCAATCCCTGGATTCTCGCGGGGCTCCTTCAAGACCCACGTGAGGGTGGCCGGGGTCCGGTTCCCACGGGCCCGCACCTCACCCTGTGCCGCTGCCGCCTGCCTTGTTGGGGGACAGGCTGGTGGGGTGACAGACGTGTGTCCCTGCTGCCCTGGGGGGTGTGGCGGGGAGAGCAATTGGTGGGCCAGAGCCAGGCTTCAGATACAGCTTGGCCAAGGACCATGAGGGCCCCACGTGCTCGCCAGAGAGATGAGAAAAGAACAGCAACTCGCAGCTGGTCCCGCCCCTCAGAAATAACCCCTGCGGGTTGTGAAAAGCACATCCCTAGAGGTGTGTCTGCATGTGAGAATAAACGGGACTTCACTGTTTTAAAACACACTTTTTTTCCCCCCATCGGCGTTAGAAAGATGTTCTCAATATGTTACTTTTCGCAGAAATCATCTTTGAAAATGTGACTCCGGTTGTGTTCCTGTTTCCTTATGTCCCGTTGTCACCGTCTCTCAGAATAGGCCAGTTCCTTCTGTAGATAGCAGGCTCACCCGGGAGCCTCCGTCCCTGGCGGAACTTAGGGCACGTGCCCTCCTGGGCCTCGCTCTGCGGCTGGGCCAGGTGTGTTCAGAGGACGCTCTCTCTCTCCCTCCTCAGGTGTCAACGGAAGCAGTGGCGGGTGGACCTGCCGGCCACCAGCGTGGTGATCACCTTCCACAATGAAGCCAGGTCGGCCTTGCTGAGGACAGTGGTCAGGTGAGGGCAGGAGAGGCCACCCAGTGCCCACCTGCTGCACCATATGGGTGGCGTTCCCAGGCGGGAGTGTGGGACACAGCTTGCGTCCCCAGCGCACCCAGGCCACAGCTGTCTGCTGGGGGTTCTGATGGGTCACCTGACCGCCACACAAGGAGTGGCTAATCGACGGCTTCTCCAGCCACGGATTGGGACCAGCACATGAGAATCCCCTGCCCCAAGTGATACCCCTACAAGGCCTCCAACCTTTATCTTTCTTTCTTTCTTTTTTTTTTAACATTTATTTATTTTTGAGAGAAACAGAGCACAAGCAAGGGAGGGGCAGAGAGAGAGGGAGACACAGAATCTGAAGCAGACTCCAGGCTCTGAGCTGTCAGCACAGAGCCCAACGTGGGGCTCGAACTCACAAACCATGAGATCATGACCTGAGCCGAAGTTGGTCGCTTAACCAACCGAGCCACCCGGGCATCCCAACTTGTATCTTTCTGTTTCCTCAGTGTGCTTAAGAAAAGCCCACCCCACCTCATCAAAGAGATCATCTTGGTGGACGACTACAGCAATGACCGTAAGTACCGAAACTGACCCTGTCCCCCGCCTGGCCCTTCTCCCGGGACTCGGCCTTCCTTAGTTCCTAGAAAGGTCAGAAGTCAGGGCCATGGCAAGAAGAGGTGCCTCTTTGATGCCCTAGGAGATCTTCCGCCCACAGATGACTGGGAACCACAATACTTGAATACAGAGGCCTTGTAAACGAGGTTCCAAATGCTTCTTTCTTTCCCTAGCTGAGGACGGGGCTCTCTTGGGGAAAATTGAGAAGGTGCGCGTTCTCAGAAATGATCGGCGAGAAGGTAAGGCTCTTTTCTTAATTCACTACCAAGACAGTTGAATTCTAACTTTTCCCAAGCCCGAAACATTTCAGCTAAAAGAACAATTAACTTTGTAGTCTTCTTTGTCTGTGTCTCTCTAAGGGAGCCTCTGGGGACCCCTTTCCCAGCAAAGCCAAGGGAGGATGTTCAAAGCTTAATTGAAATTATTTGTATACTAGGGCAAGAGTTCAAGCTCCATTTTTATTTATGTATTTAGAACACGGTGCCTCTCTTTCCTTTACAACCTAGGAAGCCTTATCAGTCCCGGGAGTACTAGGGTTGAGAAGAAAAACAAAGATTTAGCAATGAGACGTCGAGTGACTCCATGCTCTAGGCATCTGATAAAATAACGGATTCAAGTTTGACAGCCTGCTGAAGGCGAACCATCCCAAAAAGGGAGAGAGTGCCGCAATTACATGCTTATTGGATTTTGCAAATGTCAGCCTCAAAGCCTGCCGTCAGTCTTGTCTGCTGGAGCCGGGCTCATCCAGTCCACTTTATTGGCAGTTATAAGAGAGACTCTAAAGAGGGGGAAGTCTTACTTTGAAGTGTCGGAAGGGAAGCTAAGACCACAGCGTAATTAACATCCAGGGTATCAGTGCTGTTTGGAGGGCTCAGGGACTGGACTCAAGGCTCCTTCAACGTCCAGAGAAATCCTTCAGGGTGGGAACATGGCACAGATGTGACACGTGCCATTTTGGTGAGCTGAGGAGGACTCTGTTGGTCCTGGAGGGGCGGCTGTATTCTCTGATCAGTGTAGACTCTTTCTTCCGGCTCTCCGTGCGGTCCAGCCGGTGCCAAGCCATGCAGTTTTTCCTGGCAAGACTTTCATCAGCGATAAAGTGATTGAGCCTGTTAGGACAGTGCCATCAGCACCATATTTTAGCCAACAAGGTCATCATTCCGCACTTTCAGGATGCCTACGCCGTGGCATCAGCCTTGCCCTTGGCACGCTCTCTTTGCACCCCCTCGCCCAAACAATGATAACTTTTTGAATTTAAACCCAAAGCATCTGCTAGCACAGGAAAAAAAAAAAAAAAAAGGAGGAGGAGGAAAAGAAAAATTATTTTTCATGCGGGAATTTTATAACTGACAGATCACTTGCTGGCCTTGTCAGAGAGTGCCTTGAACCTTAGAGCTCAGTGCCTCTGAGTGCTTTAAGTTAGCATGTTCACTTGGGGAAGGACGCAAGTCGACGCTCTGTTTTGGAAGTTGGTTGGGGAGGGGCCACTGTGGGGAGGCAGAGGCCTGTGAGCAGCAAATGAAGTGTGTGACGTTGAGTGAGAAAACACACGCCTAGGATGTACGTATGTGCTTGGGCGTCCGTGTGTGTATGTACACGTCCCACGCATTTAAACATCTATACAGGCGCTTAGTAATGCTACTGGACGTCAGAGAAAATCAGCGGCGTGAAATATGATGGCAGTGAAGGAACCGCCTTAGATTTGTTTAGTGGAGATTTTATTGCGCCGGTGACTTCATCTGGCTGCTTATTAATTAGAATCAGCTGGGGAGCCTCAGCGATGACCAAGGCCTTCTAACGTGGTGGAAGCCGTGTGCCACACTGTGTGTCCTGCCTGTGGTGGTTACCGGCTGAAGTCTCCATTCTCTCTGCCTTCTGATTGTTTCTTTTCACGCACTCGGTGGAGTCTCCCCTGTGCTTGAAGTTCCGGAGTCAGCCGAGGATTTACGGGGAGGTTAGCACCAGGTTTGGACCTGACCAGCCCCCTTTGCGGGATGTCCCCCTTCAGCTTCTGGCCACTATAGAAACCCTGAACTCTGTCCCCAGACACCCCAGCAAAAAGGCTGTATTGCAGTGGCTCCTAACATAACCTTGGGAGAAACAGCACACACACACCTGGGCTTCACTCCCTGTGATTTTCTTCTTTGAAGGATTGAATCCCCTCCAGTTTCTGCCTGCTTCTCGCTGCTTTCTGGCCCTGGCCGAGACTTGCTTTTTCAGTGTTGGCCAGAGCCCTGAGCAAGCGCTCGCCCAACCCAAGCTAAGACTCTTCGCTTACCAGTTCCCAGAACTACAAGCCTTTATCTTTTTTTTTTAATATTTATTTCTAGGAGAGAGAGAGAGACAGCATGAGCAGGGGAGGGTCAGAGAGGGAGATATAGACTCCGAAATATAGAAGCCTTTATCTTTTGTCCCCTCCCGTAGTGTGCAGATCTGGAGGAATCACTGAAAACTCATTTTGACTCCTCTGTAGAACGGAACTTGCAAACACTGTCCTCACGGCTTGTGAGTAGTCGCATCATCTGCACATCCAGATGTGCCTCCTTATCTACAGGAGGACTTTCCAAGGACTTTCCACTGAGGAGTACCCTCAGTGGGCACCCAAATCCGCGGACAGTAAGGGACCCTGTATAAACGATGTTCTTCCCTGCCCACATTATCGCCAACAACGTTTAAGTTATAAATTAGGCAGAGTAAGAGATTAACCATGATAACTAGTAACAAAACACAACAGGTAGAACTGCACTGTATAAAAGGTACGTGCGTGTGATCTGTCTCTCTCAAAGTATCTCACCATTCTGTTCTCACCCTTCCTGTGATGATACGAGGTGGTGTGAGGTGATAAAATGCCCACATGATAAGATGAAGTGAGGGGGATGACACAGGCTTGTGACGCAACGTTAGGCTCCTCCTAGCCTTCTTATTTTTTTTTTAATTTTTCTTCTTTTAATGTTTTATTTATTTCTGAGAGAGAGACAGCATGAGCAGGGGAGGGTCAGAGAGAGAGGGAGACACAGAATCTGAAACAGGCTTCAGGCTCTAAGCTGGCTGTCAGCACAGAGCCCGACGTGGGGCTCGAACCCACAAACCGTGAGATCATGACCTGAGCCGAAGTCAGACACTCAACCGACTGAGCTACCCGGGTGCCCCATCCTCCTGGCCTTCTGATGATCTGTCAGAAGGAGTACCCTCTTGCTTCCAGACCGCAGTTGATTCTGGGTAACTGAAATTGTGCAAAGTAAAACCATGGGTAATCAGGACAAGGGCTAGTATGGAGAGCCCGGCGTACACCGCAGAAGCCGTTAACGACCGCATCATCTGGTGACAGAGATACTCCTCGTAATAAGACTTGGTGTGATAACAAAAGATCCATATTATTACCATCACAAGTATGCAAATTGTGTAACTTGACCAGTCGTGGCACTAATTTTAGGTAAAGGCCGATCAACTGGGATTTGTCACTGGTGTGCTTTGGCTGTGGTAGGTCTTACACAGACAGAGATATTTCTACCACCCTGAGCATTACATTATCACCATTAAAATAGGTACCATCAGCACCTGAAGTATCTGAGTAACACCTCCCCTGCCCTAGTTAAGTAGAAAACGGCTGCTGCGTCTGAGGAAAGTAGGTGGAAAAGTTCCATGTTTCGGTTGCTTGATGAGGGAGCCTTCAGTTTCCTAAAGGCTTTCCTCAGAAGGCAGTAGTTCTAAGAAAGTTGTCTTCCCCGTTCTCCAGTTAACTTAGAGAAAGCAATCCTGACAGAAGTCTGTCTGGCTAACCACAGGGCAGGGTCGATCAGGCCCTCCAACTTGGCGCTAGACTCTGCCCAGCAAGAGGGCCTCGGAGCCGTGGGGGGAATGTCGATGTGCTGTTTTGCTGCCTTGTTCTCAGATACCCTGACCCGCTTTTGAAATCCCTTCCGCAGGCCTAATGCGCTCGCGGGTCCGGGGGGCCGATGCGGCCCAGGCCAAGGTCCTGACGTTCCTGGACAGCCACTGTGAGTGCAACGAGCACTGGCTGGAGCCCCTCCTGGAGAGGGTGGCCGAGGTGAGGCCCTGGGGCCCGCGCTGGGCTTCTCCTGGTTGCTGGGAAGGGAGGGGGGAGAAAGTGCCTCTTGGGCAGCTGCTCCAAGAGAAGTCTTCACTAGGAATCTTACCACTGGGGAAAAAAATCACTTGACGGGTCGGAGGCAGGGAGCAGCAGAGGCTGGTGAGAGCCTGATCAGGTCCACATGGCCCCTTCCCTCTAAGGCGGCTGTCTCTGGCCGTGCTGCTCACACAGTAGAACGGGGTGCCCGTGACCACACTGTGGACCATTAGAGGCCGTCGGGGTGCCCCATGGCCCACTCTGTGTGTCTCTGTCTCTGAAAACATCATCACTGGTATTACCTTTGGCCTTTCTTCACGTCTCTTGCCTTTTACTTGTTTCATTGACTTTTCTCCATATGGAGAAAGGGTTTCTTTGGGGTGATAAAGCAAACTTGACGAAAAGTACCAGAGAAAGAGGAAATGAACAAGTCAGGCCTTTTACAAGTCACACGAGACACAGAGAGCTGAGGGACAGGACGTCACGAACTACTAAATAACCCCAAGCTACTAGGGATGATGATGTCACGATGATATTGATGATCTTGATACCCTGTCCTAGTTATGAGTGATAGATACTACGATATTCAGGGCTGTTTGTTGAGTATTAACTGTGTGTTCAGTAAATTACATATTGAGCCCATCTGCCACATGGGAAACGTGGGTTAATGTATTTAATAACACACCCAAAATTCACACAGGAGGCACAGCCAAGATTGCAAAGCAGTTTTGGCTGCATCCCCCCTCACTGAGCCCTCTGCCACCTCTACACACACCTAGCCAGGGGAAGAACCCTCTGGAATCCCCTCCTCTCCAGGCCCATACTCACACACCAGGCTGTGTCCTCTCCCCCAGAGAGGCAGAGGACACAGCCACAGCTTTTGCCGTCAAACTGTCAGAATTCTTTCAAATACCTTCTCTTCAAGTAAGGACAGAAGGAGTGAAGAATTGTACTTCTCACAAATTCCAGTCCTATCAGAAGTCAAGGGGCGCGTGGGTGGCTCAACCAGTTGAGTGTTTGACTCTTGATTTTGGCTTAGGGCATGATCTCACCGTTCATGGGTTCGAGCCCTGTGTTTGGCTCTGTGCTGACAGTTCAGAGCCCGCTTGGGATTCTCTCTCTCCCTCTCTCTCTGCCCTTCCCTTACTCGCATTTTGTCTCTCAAAATAGATAAACTTTAAAAAAGACGAAGGAGAGGGAGTCAAAACAAAAGAAGCAGACTGAGAAGTACAGCAAATTATGTTATCTGACGCCTCCCTCCCAACCCCCCGGATCTGGACAGAGCCAGGCGAGGAAGACTTACTCGGTGCACAGGGTTTTGTCCCTTGTAAACTCACTCCTGGGCGCTGTCGGAACTTTATACTGTTCTCTTCTGTGTTCCTCTGATGTGTTAGGTTTTAGCTCTGCTGATTCCATCACTAATTTGTTTTCTGAAGTCTTTCTTCTGGTTCACACGGGTTCTTTAAATAGCTGGAGGACCACGCTTACTCTTTTGTTAGCCAGCCTCGTGGGGCAGCGCCTGTCGTCAGCATCAAGCATCTGGTTTAAAGAGGGGCAGGAAAGTTAAAAGGCCGTGTGTTCACAAACTCTTACCAGAATAACAACAGTGGCATAAAGAAGTGCCTCAATCCCAGGGAAGAAATGTTCTTGTTTGGTAGAATCATAGCTAAGACAGACGTAGAGTCTGAAATTCTCTAGCCAACTTGGTTTCGCTTCTGCTGGAGTGATATCTGCTGACTCTCCTCATGCGCTCGCACTGCCGTGTGGGTGCCTCAGCCATGAGTCCCCCGACCCACACCCCCAAGGTCCCCTCGAGCGCAGGGTGGTATGCAATGACAGGTGATGGATTTCACTGAAACAGCCTGCCTTGTGTGTGTGTGGGGGGGGTGGGATTCTTTGTTTTCTTTGTGATACTGACTCCTGTCTTCTTGATTTGTGTTTCAGGACAGGACTCGCGTCGTGTCCCCCATCATCGATGTCATTAATATGGACAACTTTCAGTACGTGGGGGCGTCCGCTGACTTGAAAGGCGGTAGGTGCTGCTCCTGGTCCCCACCCCGCCCCCCCGGCCTGGCTCTTGCTGTCTGCATGGCATCTGATCGCTGCTCCCCCTCAGTGTCTCAAGTGACAGTGACAGCAGCTTTCATGCCGCAGGGGCACGCGCTGCGAGCAGAGGGTGTCTCCTGCCTCAACAAGTAGGATCTCCTAAAGGGAGAGAAAAATAGCCTCATTTCCCTTCAAGAACTTCCTGTGTTTCCTGTTCTTCTCTTATCTCATTGACCTTCTGTGGCTATTATGACACGTGTGGCTTCGTACACGCTTCCGGTGTCATTTTTAATCAGGGGAGGTTAAGCCTTCCCAAGCCAGAGTCTGGGATGAGCAGCACAGAGCCGACAGGAGCTCAGCATTGGGCCTCGCCTTGCTTCCTCTGTGATGCCAGCTCCTCCCACAGCCTTCGTCTCCCCGCAGAGCCACCCAGGTCACCTGCCCCGCCGCCCGGGGCACCTGGGTCATCCCCAACCCCTGCCGATTTTACCCATCATGTGGCTTGGCTGTGGACCTCCCACCCCACCCCGCGGCCCACCCACATCCCGCTTCACTTCCAGGTGGCCTCGAGTCTCAGTGGCCACACCAGCTTCCTATGGGGCCGCACAGCCCCCCGGATGTATTCTCTCACACCCAGCCCCCGTGGGGCCCCATTAGTGACTTTTCTCGTGCTCGTCCCCTTCTCAGAATTTATCACGGGCCCCAGAGAACCCCTGTTCGAGTGCACTGTGCTAGCTCTGTGTGTCAGCATCTGCTGTGTTAGAATTCAGGCCGAGAACTGGGTAAAACACAAGGCGATGCAAATATTCACCCTGTTATCCATCAGAATGCTGATATCATGCCTCCTGTAGCTTCTGGAAAACTCCATCGTGGACCTTTGAAAGAGTGAGACTGGCAGAGGCATTTACATAAGTTCTCAGTGCAGATATGAAGGCAGTTTTGACATGGCAGACCCCCAAATGGGTCTGTGGACCCCCATGGGCTTCCGGCCCATGCCAGGGGGCCCGCCGGTCTCGGGCAGTGCTCGTGGGGCTGATGGCTGCATAGGAATCACACTGGCCACTCGAAGGAACTGGGCATGTGACACTGGGCTCTTACTGGTGTCCTTATGTCCCTGGGACTGGTGGGAGGGGGGTGGCTGGTGACTCAGGGCTCTGGGCTCTGAACCTCAGCTGGGCGGCAGCCATGCCTCTCGGAGTTCGGCTGAGAGCCAGGAGGTCAGCTAAGACCACTCAGAGCAGCCGAAAGAGATGTCTGAGCTGGTGCCTTCTGTTTGTGTAATGTATTCACTGTTTGGTTCTTCACACCTACGGTGCCCGAAGTCTTTTCTACCTGTCCGGCACCCGGTTGCTTTATGTGAAACTAGGGGCCACTTTTCCCTGGTGCAGACGGACACGGGATCCGCTCTGGATCTGGCATGAACCAAAGAGGACCGTGGAACTCTAAAAACGGGCACAACCTCAGAAAACAGAAGGCCAGGCCAGTCCGGGAGACTCCAGCTTGGTCCCCACCTGCCATTTCACCTCTGCTCCTCAGCATGCCCATCTGAGAAGTGGGCCGATAGTAGCGCCGGCCGCAGCAGGCAGTGAAGGGTTGCATGTAGCCGCCGTGAGGTCAGGGATGTGAGCGGGCAGCTGCCCGATCCCGAGGCATCAGCAGCGGGGCCGCTGCAGTGGGAGGACTGCTCACATCAGGAAACATCAAGTTCAGAAAAGAGTTTCAGCAAATGGTGGGACGGTTTGGCGGCTTTAAAGGGGACAGATCCTTATTTACCAAGAAAGCATTCGTCTTCAGAACGTCTTCTTCCCTGAGGATTTGCAGGCGCCAGGATTTGATGGGCTCTCTTTTTTCCCAGAGCAGCTGCTTGTACGAGAGCCAGTGCAGGGACCCAGATGCTCCGCCAAGGGGCGCAGGCCTCCTGCAGGGTCGCAAGAAGAGGAGGCACCAAATTTCCTCCGGGAGCATTTTATCAGATCCCTTTAGGGGAAGAAAATCAAGGACGACATTTTTAGCAGATTCTCAAAATCTAACATAGTTTGTCTCTTTGGACCAAATAAATAACAAACATTGAAAAAACGCAGGTAATGGTGCGCCTGGGTGGCTCAGTCGGTTAAGCATCCGACTTTGGCTCAGGTCATGATCTCATGTTCGTGGTTTTAAGCCCCGTGTGCTGACAGCTCAGAGCCTAGAGCCTGTTTCAGATTCTGTGTCTCCCTCTCTCTCTGACCCTCCCTGCCTCTGACCCTCCCCCGCTGGTGCTCACGCTCTCGCTCGCTCTCTCTCTCTCTCTCTCACACACACACACACACACACACACACACACACACACACACACACACACATAAAAAACATTTAAGAAGAAAAGAAAAAAGGCAGGTAATGTTCTGTCAGCTAGCCCACTGGGGCCTCTGCATTGTCTGCTAATGACACAGGTGGGACATTTGGCATTTCCCTGAGGCGGGCCTAGGGGAGAGCTGGGCTCTTCGGGAGGCCAGTGTGGGGCCTGCATCAGCTCCTTCTCTGTGCTCCCGTCTCCACTGCCTTGACCTCCAGCCACTCGCCTCTTCCTTGTGAGTCCCCCACACTCTGCAGTACCAACCCGGGGGCCTCTGTGGTCCCATGCCTCTGGGGGTGGGGGGACATCAGGTATACTATCCTGGCCCAGGAGACCCCCAGCCCACACCTCCCCCCCTGCCCTGTTCAGGCTACAGACACGGGGGCTGACAGGGCAGACAGACCTTGACCTCAGAGCACACCGTAGAGAGAGCCGAACCTAGGCCTTGCACAGCCCCTGCTGGCCCACGGCCCGATGGCTCAGAGCTGAAGGACAGATGGCCCTGGAGTAATTAGGTTCGGCTGTCAGACCCTTGGAAACGCAGTATGGTCAGCCCCCCCGTTACCAAAAGCTGGTCTCCTTGTGCATCTCGAGAGCATCAGCAGGTGGGGTGTGCTGGCACCCAAGGTGCAGGCTACCTTCTGAGTAAGGGCGAGACATAACACAAACCCTAGAAACCACAGCCAGGTGCTGGGCCTGCGCTTGGCCGTCCCAAGGGCCTGTGGCTTCTGAAAGGGACTTGGGACGGCGGCCGTCTTTCTCAGAAATTGCAGCTTACTGCCCGCTGCGCTACTTACTTTGGCTCATGTTCATCAAACAGTGTTCCCTCTGCCACCCCACCCCCTTCCATTGCATCAGGGGACACTAAGAGGGCCCAAGTTTGCAGGCCCAGGGACCCTATTGTTCTGTCCCCTCCCCTGGGTTCTTCTTTTGCCCCGGGACAGTGTTGGAGGCCATGGTGGCAGATTTGACTTTGTCCCTCCTTTTTTCTCCCTTCCTTACAGACCCCCTCTTCCCTCCCCATGTCCGTTACCCTCAGGCATTTGAATCGCTGGAAGGCCTGACCTGCGCTTTCTGCTCAGGGTGAGCCTGCGCAGGGGGCGCCCTCTCCCTCCTGCTGCTGCCTGCATGGTCGCGCTCTTCTCTTCTTAATTTTGCTCTGCTGTGTGTGGTTTCAGTGAGCGCAGTCCAGACATCAAATACAAACGCGTCAAAGCTGTGAGGGATGGGGGTGCAGCAGCATAGTCCGTGCTTGTCAGCACCCTATGTTTTGTGTCTTCTCTGTGGCCGCAGGTTTTGACTGGAACCTGGTATTCAAATGGGATTACATGACACCTGAGCAGAGAAGATCCCGTCAAGGGAACCCAGTCGCCCCCATAAAGTAAGTGCCGAGCATCGGTTGCAGTGCCCCTCACAGGTGAGGACCCCGGGCCCCGTGTTCTCTAGACACGTAGTTAAGCTGTTCTCCCTACCAGCACTGTTTTCCCTGTAGTGGCTCAAGGGAGAGTTCCTGCCATCCGATCATAGAATGAAGTACTTTGAGATTTCCTCAGGTGCAGCCTCGCGTACAGATCTAGGAGGCAGATCTACGAGTTCTGTGAGGCTCTTCATGCCCATATGGCAGAGCAGTTTCCAGCAGGGCGGGGTCTGAAAGCTGAACTTGGGGACCCAGGACAAGGGGTACTGAGTGTGAGTCCCCGATGCTGCTGCCCTTCTGGGTCTGTATCTGAGCTGTCTCTGCTCTGCTGTGTGCCCACAGAAGGGAGAGCTTGTGTTCATTAACATCTGGCTTTCAGACTCTCAGGCCATGCCCTGCTGAGGAATTCAGATCGGGAATCAGGAGTCGACCACCTTTAGCTGGGCATGAATGTGGGTGCCTTTGCAGGTGGTGGCAGTGCTATGGACTCCCACCACGGACTCCCACCAGTGACTACTACCAATATGACCACCACTTTTGACTCCCACCACTGACTGTCAGCAACACCACCAGCACTAACCACCCACACTGACTTCTAGCACTTGCTAGTGTTTATCCAGCATCACAGTATGTGCTAGAATGCCAGCACTTGACATTGAGTTCTCAGGGCACCTACTGGGAAAGAAGTAGGGGCTCAGTTAACCCCCTCTCAGGGTCCCCTCTGACAGGAGGAACCGGCTCCAGGATAAGGACAGCTGATATTGTTGAGTCATTTACAGAATCTCCTGAGAGCTTGTACGTGTTGGTTTGTAATCCTCTAAGGACACGGAGGCACAGAAAGGCCAAGTACCTAGGGCCACTTGTCAGTGAGTGTCCCCAGCTTCAGCAGTCACTCTTTCATAGGGGACTGGGTCCAGCCCCTTAACACTGTTGGAGCATCTGTGCAGGGCAGGTGGGAAGCATTTGAAGTCAGCAGTGGAAAAACAGAACATCCTGGGCCCTGATTGGGGAACCGTGGCTGTGCCGTTGTTTTTAAGGTCACCTTATAGACCTGACCTTGGCATTAGAATGCAGGAGATCTAACCTTGATCTTTGGCCTCTCCCTCTCTTCCCTTCCACCCGCTCTGCCTTTTCAGAACCCCTATGATTGCTGGTGGGCTGTTCGTGATGGACAAGCTCTACTTTGAAGAACTGGGGAAGTACGACATGATGATGGACGTGTGGGGAGGAGAGAACCTGGGTGCGTGTGAGCTTACATCTTGGCTCTTCAAGCCTGGGGAGGCTGTGGCCTTCTCCTGCCCATCAAGGGCGTCAGAATGAAAATGGAAACTTTGAAGAGGCTGGTAGGCAAGAGCTTGCGATATGCAGGCAGCCAGTTGGCAAATAACTATAAAGACGTTAGTCGCCGCTCATCAGACCCCGTCCATCCCCAAGTATGCATCAATAACATCCCTTTCTCTCTTCAGAGTGTCTTGGGTTGGACATTAAAATCTGTCGCCCTAATTTAGAATATGGGATGCCAGAAGACAGGCAGTGCCTTTGAAGGAAAACGCAAACTCTTCAATGTCATTTGGACCCGAGGGTTTGGAAAGCGAACTTACAGACATGGGGAAGCATTTCAGGTTGTAGGATTTGCTTTCGGCCGTGTGGAGTGGAAAGTGAGCCCAGGCAGCCTTGTGAGGTTGACTGTAGTCCCGGAAATCATACAGCACAGAGAGGCCATGGCATTTAATCCCTTCTTGACTACTTTGTGAATGGTTCTCATTTGGTTTGATTTTTTGTTTGTTTGACTAACCCATGCTAATCATTCTTCCTCAGGTTTAGGGACAATGAAATTTTTTTTAATGTTCATTTTTGAGAGACGGAGAGACAGAGTTTGAGCAGGGGAGGGGCAGAGAGAGAGGAACACAGAATCCAAAGCAGGCTCCAGGCTTCGAGCGGTCAGCGCAGAGCCGGACGCGGGGTCGAGATCATGATCTGAGCCAAAGTCAAACGTTTAACCGACTGAGCCACCCAGGCACCCCTGGGACAATGAAATTTTATAGACTTTGGTCAGGATTAGTACCTGCATCGTATTTATTGCATTAAGATAAAAAGATTATCCTTATTTTGTTTGATTTTTGTTTGTTTTTGGTTTTTGTTTTGGGGGAGTGTCTTGTTGTTGTTGTTGTTGTTGTTTTTGCTGGGGGTCCTGAACTGAGTCTTCTCAGCTCCTGACACTTTGGGACCATCCGCCCTTGGGTAGGCAAATACTGGGAGAAAGCAGGGCAGAGACAAAAGAGAGGAAAAATGATGTCACCGCCACTTTTAGGAGTTTTTACCTGTACCAGAAATTTATTCTTCGTTTAGAAGAAAAAAAGCTAGCCTAGCCTGTTATGTTCCTCTCAGTTTATGATGTTAAAGGCAGTGAGTGATGACATCTCCTCTGTGGAGGGCTTGTCTGCCTCGGTTTGACGTTGAAAGCCTCTTCAGGCTCAGTAACAACACTGGCACAAAAGACCATGACTCAAGCTCCTTTCGGTTGTGTTTTTAACGACACGGTGACAGGTAGGGAGGGCTTGTATAAAAGTCATTTGAGCACGAAAGGCTTTAGAAGAATTACTAACCTTCTGAAGAGAATTCTTAGTCACCCTTGGTCCACAGACCTCTCTTTTTGGCTTCGTGGAAATGGGGCCAGCCAGGGCCACTGGGGAAGGGACAGTGCATCACTTAGGTGACCATTTCCTGAAAATATGACATGGTTTTCAAAGGGTGTGCTGTCAGCCGGAAGCACGGATGAGGCAGATAATGTGGCAGCAGGCTTTGGGCCACAGCGTAGGAAGGGTGTTGATGTAAATACCAGTGGGGACACTGGGGATCCTGTATTGGTTTGGTTTTTATACCTACGTGGCTGTGCCAGGGGGCGGGGGGGTGGGACGTTCCGCGGAAGGGCTTGAGGGGCCTCGGGTCGGGGTGAGGCAGGACCGGGAGGGAGGGGCTGGAGCGGTCCCTGCGTGGGTGACGAGCTCTACAAAGGCCACTCCCAGGGAGTCTTCCACTGTCCCCAGAGGGCGAACAGGCGTAGCAAGAGAAGTCCTCAGTCTCAGCCTTTTTGACACCCCTCTGACTTCTTGCTGGGAGTGCTGGGTAGGTGCACACCAGTGGGTGTCCACCCTGCGTGGCATGTGGGCGTGTGTCCTGAGAGGTGGGATGCAGGGATGCCTGAGTCAAGTCCAAGGCCACCTCCACGTGCACCCCCCCACAAAACCACAACAGCTCCCGCCTGACCCAGCGGGTAACATAAGTCTAATGGAAGCAGCCGAATCCCCAGTCCCTGGAGACACAGGAGTCGGGCTCCTTGGGCACATTATTGTCATTTGTGCCGTGTCCCCAACAGCATCAGGACAGATGCTAACTGCTTCCGGGACATCATCTCATTTTGTGCTTGCTTTTTTATTTTTTCAATCAAAGTATAGTTAAACACAGCACTACAGTTTCATTAGTTTCAGGGGCACAACGTAGAGATTGTTGCCAGCTCTGTGCATTTCATTTCATGCCTTCTTGAAGGGCCAAGGCCTTGCCTGAGACCTCACAGCTGGTTGTCAGCAGAGCCAGGAGGCAGACAAGCTGCCTGACTCAAAAGCCACCAAGTTCTCTTGCGTACTCGTTCCCAAGTTGTAGCATCCCCAAGTTCAACGGCAGTCAGAGCTGAATGTAATCCTAACTGCGTGTGGCCTTCCAAATCCCCCACCAGGTTTAACAGATTGCCCACATGGAAGCCTAAGGGTCTTCTTAGCCCCCAGTTGGAATGTTCCAGTTAGGCAAACAGATATTGCAATTTTTATTTTCCTGAAATGCAGAGCACTACTTATTCAAAGCTTTGTTGGGCACGAAGAAAGTCAGAAACCCTTCCCTGAGAGGTGTGGGTGGTCACGACCCCACATGTTTCAAGGCTCTGAGGGAGTTGGTTACAAAAGGCCCACCTCAGCTGCACAGACCACTCCTTTCTAGCCAGTGAGGCGCTTCCTACTTCAGTTTGCTGGATTCAGTACTGGGAACTTCCATGGTGCCCGGAGCAGATGGTACGTGCCTTGAGCAGTGCCGTCCAGGTGCCTGGTGCCCCACACAGGGCCTTGTCCAGAGGATTTGCCCAGCAGCCCACTGGTGGTCTGCCTGAATCCCGCCTTATTTCTGGTCATTTCTTACTGGCAGCAGCGACTACCATTTCTGGGCTCGCCGCATTCTTAGGGGTGTGAAGTGACGTCGAGGAAGTGCCCTTTTATACAAACCTTGAAGACTTCTTGCAGTCACTTAGATGGTGGGTGAGGAGGACATGTGCCTGGTCAGGGGCTGCGAGGCTCTTCCAGAAGCCAGCCGTGCGCCGAGCTTTTCCCTATACAGACACTCAGGGCAGCGTGCATGTTGATGTGGGCCTGAACGTCTCATTACTCCTGCAGGTAGCTTCTGTCAAAGCAGGTGAACCATTGGTTACTGACTAAGGAAGTCCTTGGCCAGCTCCAAGGGCTCTTTGTTACTTGAGCGTCCCTGGTCATTCCCACAGTGCATAGGCACCTGTGAACTTGTCAGATGACTTGAGGCCTGCTAGTAACGCACAGTTCTGGTGAAGCGTAAATTCTGAAATTCGAGGAAAGAGTTGTTTTCTCCTGAACAGAGAAAGCCCAGCTGCGTTCTCAGGGTCGGTGCACTGAAATAAGTTTTAGAGGGAGTTGGCCTCTATGGTGGGTGGCCAGTTATATCTGAAATCAGAGCCCCATGGTGGGCGTTACATGCCTTTTGATGGAAGTTTGTACACCTTCCTGATGCCTTTTCTAATGGTGTTGATACAAAGCAAGTGCAAATGTGATAGATCCCAAACCAGCTAGTGAAGAATTCAGTGCAGGCGTTTCATCAGTTGATCCCAGTGTTGCTGCAGATACGCAAGGCCTGTGCCCAGAGCCCTGCGCGTTCACAGTAGACCAGAGAATCCCATTTGTCTGCAGGTGTCTGAATCGGAAAAGTGTTTCTGCCTGCTCTTTCATTGCTGTTTTGTTTTTTTTTTTTAATTTGGAATCGAATCCCTTAATGAAGCCATGGGATTTGGTAACAGAGATCTAGCCGACTCTGTAATTTGGATCTGTGCTAAAATCGAAGCTAGTGAGTTTCTTTCTTTTTTGTCTACACCGCCTTCCACTTCTGTAAAGCAACACCACTGTGGAGACACCCTCATAGTGAAGTGGAGTAGCAACTTTGGTTCGATTTTTTTTTCTCTCTCTCCAGCTTTATTGAGGTGCGATTGACAACTTAGCATTGCGTGTATTTAAGGCACACAACATGATGATTTGATGTATGTTTTGACTATAGTCAAGCTGATCTGCCGACACATACTTTCTTGATTGTGCCACAGACCCAGGAGATACTGGGTGTGTCTGATATCTTCATCGTGGAGCGTTCAGGACCGGGTTCTGGAAGGAGGCAGGCTCCTTATTCACATCTCCTTCAGTAGATGAGGGAACGAGAGCCCTTGGACGGGATGGTGGCGGATGGCCATCAGGTACCCTGTCCGGGGTGGCTGCTGTTCAGAGCAGTCCGGGGCTCCCTCAGTCACCCTGTCTCATTCATCACCTCAGAGATCTCGTTCCGCGTGTGGCAGTGCGGCGGCAGCCTGGAGATCGTCCCCTGCAGCCGCGTGGGACACGTGTTCCGGAAGCAGCACCCCTACACCTTCCCGGGCGGCAGCGGCACCGTCTTCGCCCGGTAAGTGGTTGCGAGGGAGCTGAGCGGGGACAAGAACATGGGCGTCCACCACCCAGTCAGGACTTAACCTCGGGCTGTACGGAAGCAGGTGTCCTTCCCTGGGGTGCCACTCAGCAATGACAGGCATCAGCTGTGCCCACGGCAGCGTGGGTGCCCCTTGGGGACACTATGCTGAGTGAGAAGTTGTGTGCTGTAAACCCCGTTTCTTGGACGGTGTCTGAAGGATGCGGCTATGGTGATGGGGAGCAGATGGGGGTGGGGCGGGGGCATGAGTACAGAGGGCCAGCCCGAGGGGTGTCCAGGGTCACCGCGCCAGCCTGCATCCTGATGTGGGGGTAATCACACCAGTCCATACACATGTGAAAGCACAGACAACTGGACACCCTCCCAAAAGGTATGAGAAAGCGTTACGGTAAACAAGAGGAACTTATTTTTGGTATATTACCATTCAAGCAGCACGAAAGTCAGGCAGTACTAAATTCAAGCCAGAGAGACGTGGCATCTGGGTATGATTTATGGTACATGACAGATACATCTTTGCACACGGATAGTTTTCTGAAGAAGACAGGCCAGTCACCCAGTATGGGCCTATGGGTTGTTTTCTGGAGAATTCTTTCAGATGCCAAATCTAAAACAGCACCAAGCCCTTGACCAGCCTGGCCCCGGGGTACTGGGAGCCCTCAGCCCCACATCTGAATAGCTAAATAAGACCGCAACCCCTGAGAAATGGTGCTAGGGGGATCCGAGAAGGATCCCCTGTGGTCAGGTGGTTGAGTGGGAGAGGGACCGGACGTGGAGGGACCTCTGAGCAGGTGGCACTTGTTGCAGACCCAGAGGTGGGAGGGAGGAGCTCTGGCCTCCTGGGGAACAGTGCTCCCACAGGACGAGCAGGTCCTCGGCATTGAGACCAGGACTGACCCTAGGGAATAAGGGGACAGTAGACAGGGTGGGAGAGCTCAGCCAGCCCCCGCCTGTAGGTGGCGGGAGACTTGGGATAGTGTCTGGATGCCAGGGGAAGCTCCAGTAGGTACCTGACTTCTCTGCTTGAAGCTTTAGCGAGGTTTCCGTGGCCTCCGGGAAGAGGGTGGCCAGGAGGGGACAGCAGGAGCAGGGGCTCAGGAGCAGGGGCTCAGGAACCTCTGAGAGCCGTTGCAGGGGCCAGGCAGGGCGGAGGTGGCGCAGGCGGGGCTGTGGCTGTGAAGGCGGAGCGCCAGCAGGCAGCCTTTTCGGTGGCCCGGCTGTGGCAGGCGACCAACAACCAGGAAGTACGAGTGGGCCCCAGGCCTGCGGTCGGCATTGCTGACCCGGTGCCCCGACCGAACCGGGGGAACTGGAGAGAGGGTAGCAGTGAGGAGACGTCAGTGAGGCCGAGTACCAAATAAAACTTGTGACCAAATTACCTGCACCTTTTTTTAAAAATCTTTTTAACATTTATTTATTTATTTTTAATAGTTTATTGTCAAGTTGGCTTCCATATAACACCCAGTGCTCATCACAATAAGTGCCCTCCTCCATGCCCATCACCGTCCTTCCCCTCCCCCCACCCCCATCTGCCCTCAGTTTGTTCTCGGCATTCAAGAGTTTCTCATGGTTTGCCTCCCTCCCTCTCCCCAACTGTTTTTCCCCTTCTTCTCCCCCATGGTCCTCAGTTAAGTTCCCCCTAATCCTCCTATATGTATGCACTTTTTTTTTTAAAGCTGTTTAGAAGGGACACTTCACTGGGGCGCCTGGGTGGGTAGTCGGTTAAGTGTCTGACTTTCGCTTGGGTCATGATCTTGCAGTTCGTGGATTCGAGCCCCGCGTCGGGCTCTGTGCTGACTGCCAGCTCAGAGCCTGGAGCCTGTTTCAGTCTGTCACTCCCTCTCTCTCTGACCCTCCCCTGCTCACGCTGTCTCTCTCTTTCTCTCCTAGAAATAAATAAAAAATATTAAAAAAAAAAAAAAAAAGGGACACTTCACTGTAATGTCTGACCCCTGAGAAGTCTGTGCCCTAGAGGCTTGGGCAAAAGACTGACTGAGGCCCCAGAGGTCTGCCAGGTCTTCGGCGAGTCTCTGAGGCCCTCTGCCTCGGTTGACTCATGTAAAAGATGAGGAGGCAGAATTAGATTATTTCTGAGATCCCTTTCCAGTCCCACGTTCTCTCTGATTTTGTCTAATACGTGGCATTAAGTGTGTAAGTATTTCTCCATTAACAACTGGGAATTCACAACAATAGCTAATACGTAGGTGGTGATTCGTCTGTGTTGGGCCGTTTCCCAGTACTTTACCAATGGTAGCTTACATCACCCTCCAAAAACCTTATGAAAAAAGCACTCTGATGAATCCCCACTTTCAGGATAAGGGGAAGCTGAGGCAGCGAAAGGGTCATCCCCCAGTCCCAAGTTCACAGAGCTGCAAAGCACTAGAGCTAGGCCACCGCTAGGAAAGCCGGGCTCTGGGCTCCATGTCGTTACCACATACTGATCTTTCTATCCAGATGCCTAGGTGTACGTAGTAGTGTCTGAAGTCGCTGGAATTCGTGAATCAGATACAGATTCTAAGAGAGGCGATAGAACAAGACGCAGAGGTTGGTCTCATTTACGTAGGTTAGTTTGTCAGTGAATGAGTGAGTGATGAATGCATGAATGAATGAGTGAATGAATGGAGTGATGGCCCCGGCAGGGTCCTGCCTTGTTGTACCCCTCCCATGTGCACACATGAGAAAGGGTAAGGCCCACCTTACCCACCTGCAAATTCTCCCTTCGTCCCTGTGGTTACCGTAGCCACGTCCCTCAATACCTGTCAAGAGTGATCCATTTCAGCGCGTCACCGCATTTCCAGCTCGCTTCCTACGAGCCCCGTGCGAGACTGCAGGGTGTTGGGTGTGTGTTGGAGGGTCTGCGTGACCTCGAGTTTACCCAGAGGCCAGGGATGGCCCCAGTCAGAGTAGCAGCCTGGCGGTGGGGCATATCCCTCAGAGAGGGGTATTTGGTTTTAGGTTTAGAGCGCATGGCGAGACTTCACCCATACGATCAAAATTAAATATAAGAAACCAGTGGGTTAAACTTACTGAACTGTTTTCCATTATTCCCACCAAGCGGTAGAACTGGGCCAGGGGAATCACACCCTCCTCTGCTGCCTGCTTCCTGAGACAGCTACCCTGTCGGCACTGAGTAGTGTAGCAGTGGCCAGAGGGGAAGCAAAGGCAAGGGGAACCTGGATAAATCAAAGTGGACCTTTCCAGGTACCACTGTATCCGTAACTCCAAGAAGACCGTTTGGCATATCGTAGGCACCGAATAAATATTTGAATAAATGAATGGAAACTGGCACTGAGTAAGCACATGAAGCCTGTTGGCTGGGACTACCTACGTATCTTTTTCTATTAAGTAGACAGAAGGATGCTGCTTTGCATTTAGAGATTGTGAAATGACTTAGTGACTAAGGTGATTCAGAACCACTGTGTGATTGCAATTCAGAAAACCTTGGAAGCGGTAGCGCTAAAAGGGACCTAGGAGATGCTTGAATCTAGCCCTATCTTCTAACTGATGACAAACCCCAGTCCCAGAAGACTGAAGTTACACAGCCCTTTGGACATTGATTGGGGGCAAATTGAGGCATGGGCTGTTTCCTTCGTCAGACCCCAGAATCCCAATAAGAATATTTATTGGCTCTTCTGAGAAATAATACTTACGGTCCAACATCCCAGGCACTTCAGATCTTTACATGCTCATTGTTGAACATACGTATTTCTTACAGAGCGAAAGGAAAAAATATCACCAATCTCATGAACAAAGATAGTAGTAGTCTTGTAACGGGATCCATCTCTCAAGCCCTCTCCCCTCCCCCTCCTCTCCACTCCCTACACACACACATCTATCACACACTGTTCTCTGGTCTGTTTTCCTTTCACCCAACAGCCAGTCAAGGGCATCTTTCCGCAGCAGCACATAAGATGTACACCAGCATTTTCAGCAGCTACAGAGAAGTCCATTTATTTGATCACTTCCCTGTTGATGGTCCTATGGTTTCTATTTTTTTTTTTTTTGCCTTTCTAAACAATGCTGAAGTGAACATATTTTCACATATATATTTTCCTTCCTAGTTGCTTCATCTCCATGAGGTAAATTCTAGAAGTGGGAACTACCAGATCATAGGAGGGGTAATTCATATTATCTTGTCTGTCTAGTAAGTGGCATTTGAAACAGTTCATCTGTTTCATGAAGAGAAAAAAGGGCTCTACATCACTTTAGGTGAAACATATATGCCCTGAATAGAAATTATTTTAGTAATTGTAGCTCAGATCATTTGAAAGGCTCACCATTTAAAAGAGACATTTTTGGTAGAGCAAAGGAATTATTTTCAAAGGTGAACACTGCCTCCCCAATATATTCATTTTGGAAGAACATAATGTGTTCTCTATGGCTTCTTCAGGAGGGGTGAGTCTAGTTGGGAACCGAGGCCAGGATATGGGAGCAGAGAGGCTTCCTGCATGAATGCTCTTCTGAACGGGCTTTGCAAAGCTGTCAGCAGGGTCAGATGCGGGCGCCTGGGCATGTGGGACCTCTAACACAGGCCGTGTATGCTAAAGCAGTGTGTTCCAGTGGTCTTACCAATCATACGTCATGGTTTTGAGACTTAATCACATGGTTTTCCTGCCTTCTAGAAAAGCCCATTCCGTTTGTGCACAGGGTAGCTAATTAGAGCCCCAGATGTGGGGCATACAGCTACTCTCCCCTTCACATCACGATTCCCTATCCAAACAGGATGGTCTGTCAGCTCAGGTCCACAGGGGAAAAAGTCTTTTTTAATAGGAATTCTTTTTTTTTTTTTTAATGTTTTACTTAAACATTAAAGAGAGAGAGACAGTGTGAGCAGGGGAGGGTCAGAGAGAGAGGGAGACACAGAATCCGAAGCAGGCTCCAGGCTCCCAGCTAGCTGTCAGCACAGAGCCCGATGCGGGGCTCAAACCCACGAACCGTGAGATCATTACCTGAGCCAAAGTCAGACATTTAACCAACTGAGCCACCCAGGCACCTCAAATAATAGGAATTCTTATCTATTTTTAATTTCTGCCCAGAGCTGTCAAGTAGTGTCATTTTTTAAAATTTGTTTAATGTTTATTTAATTTTGAGAGAGAGAAGGGAAAAGACAGAGTATGAGCAGGGGAGGGGCAGAGGGAGAGACACAGAATCCGAAGCAGCTCCAGGCTCTGAGCTGTCAGCACAGAGCCCAACTTGGGGCTTGAACCCACAGACTGGGAGATCCTGACCTGAGCCGAAGTCGGTTGCTCAACCGACTGAGCCACCTGGGTGCCCATCGAGTAGTGTTCACAACCATGATGAGAAGGGCCGATGTGGGGCCGAGGAGTCGCTGACTGTGCCCCCTGCAACTTCCTTCCATGCAAGGTGCTGGACTCAGTCCTTCCTGAGGGTGCAGCCCCCATCTCTCCTTCCCAGACCCTGCCTATGCTGCATTTCTGACCCTGACTTTTGCTCTTGGACGATCGTTTCTGTGAAAGACTGGAACGTGATCTCTATTTGTTCAGTGAGCACCCGCTGAATGCCAGCTACCTGCAGATGCGGGCCTGGGTGCTGAGCACGGACAGCCCGCTCTCTGTGTGACAAAGCCGCGGGCCCTTCTCAGAGGACCTTTTCCCAGATGGCACACCAAGCAGACGAGTGCCCACAGGGTGGCGCTGTTGGACAGGAAGCGGATCGCAGCTCAAGGAGATTTATTTTGTTTCTAGCAACACCCGCCGGGCAGCGGAGGTCTGGATGGATGAGTACAAAAATTTCTATTACGCAGCAGTGCCTTCTGCCAGAAACGTCCCTTATGGAAAGTAAGCGTGACTCGCGCCCTCTCGTGCTGCTTTGCTCAGGATCCGTGGGGGTTGGGGGGGGGGGCTGGTCAGCCTGCTCCCCAAGAACCACGCTGCCACCAGAGTTGAGAACAGGCGCCCAGGCGTCACAGCAGAGGCTTCTGCTCAGGGCCAGGCAAGGGCCTCGGCCAGGAGGGGTGCGGGAGGCGCTCGGGGTCCTGGGGACAGGGTCGTGCACAGCCCAGGGTCAACTGCTGCCTCCGTGCCGCTCGCAGCAACAGATCTGCAGATTTGACGGGAGGAGCTCACGAATTCTTCACGTTGTTAAAGGAGTCTTGTTTCCCTCTTCAGTATTCAGAGCCGACTGGAGCTTCGGAAAAAACTTAGCTGCAAGCCTTTCAAATGGTACCTCGAAAATGTCTACCCAGAATTAAGGTAAGCCGCTGGCGGGGACCTGGGGTTGGGGGGTGTTGCGAGGGCTCAGGAGCAACGAGTGTCAGAGAGGCAGTGAGGCCTCAGAAGGAAGTGAAGTGAAGTGAAGTGAAGTGAAGTGAAGATTGCACCTCGGATGAGAGGCCAGGAGCGCCTCCCCCCCCCCGTGAGAGCTGCATGTCCTCCCAGGAGCACCCTTGGGAACGTGCTCCCTGAATGGCTGCCTCCTACCCACTTCACATTCTCTGTAGAGGTGGAGATAGTCCCAGGTGTCTCCTCGTTTAACTCCTTCCCTGCTGGTACCAGGACAGGGGCTAAGGACCCAGGACTGTTCTCTAATGGGCTGTGTCAGGGGCCCGAGGAGCAGCGCCCAGCCTCCCCAGCTGCCTCCATCCAGCCTCCCTGGCTCGTCTGGCGCCTAAGCCCTCACCCTCCTCGCTTCTCACCCTGGTTAGTGGGACTCCAAAGCCGAGGGTTTGGACTGACCCAGGCAGAGACCCAAGAATAAACCCGCTTCACCGCTTCCTGTTTCGCTTCTGCTGCCCAGGCATCACCGCCCCTCCTGTGGGCCAGCCAACAGTGGCACCCAGCAGAGGCGCGGGCACCGCGACCCCGTCCACGCTGCCTTCCTCTCCCAGGCTGGGGTCTAGGGCACGTAAAGTGGGAGTGATGATGCTGGCGCCCTGCTTCCCTCCAGGAGAGTGAGCACTCCTCTGCGCCTTCTCTCGATGGCCGGCATTTCGCTGTACATCGTGAGCTCCTCAGGGAGCACTGCCACCCTCACCGGATGCCTGTGGGCCTGCGGGTCCCAGGATCTGTCTGAACTTCATCTTCGCGAAGGGGTTACCAGTCAGGTTTTTGCTTTATTGTGGCCCATTCCTTACTCTGAATATCCCCAGAGCATTTCACAGCGAGTCACGTAGCCCCCAGCACGGGACCATGAATGCGAGAGCCGCTACCACTGTCTTTTGCACTAACGGCTCTTTCAGAGCCTGTCCACAGAGACGGGGCCACATCCCTGCTGCTCACGTGCGTCACCCTCTAGAACAGTTTCCTCTGCATTTTAAGTAATGTAAGCCATTCTGCCCCCACCCCCACCCCAGCCTGAAGAGTAGACAGAGCGGAATGTTGACCTCCCTCCGGCCCCCTCTGTGAAGGGGGCTTTGGCTGGGGGTCGGGAGCAGTGTTGGTCACCAGCGGGAAGCCCCCCGGTCATTTTCTCTCTCCCAGCTCACGGGGGCTTCCCAGCAGCGGATCACAGCCCCATGAAGGCGCCCACCTCATTTGCTGGCACGGTCGCCTGTGACTTGGTGGCTAATGATGCCAGGCAACAGCGACATTAAATGCAGTTTCACCCTTTGGACACCCGTGATCTGGGGTGACCCTGGACTGTATCCGAAGCATCACGCACCACACTCACAGGTGACTGCCTCGCCCCGCCCATGCCAGGCGAGGGAGACCCAACTCCTTAAGTGTGCTGTGCCCATAGTAATCACTGCCGTTTACCGAGTGCTTCCCTTGAGCTCCGCGTACAGTGCAATGTTTCAGGTGATACATGCAGCAGCCTATTCTGCAGGTACCATGCAGAACAGGGGGTGAGGCGCAGAGAGAGTGGGAGGTCTGAGAGATGCAGGAGGCAGGGTACAGATGCGGGTTCAATCCCAAGGCGTGTCGCCCCACCCACCATGCCCTGTGTCTGTGGCACGGCCACCCAACAGGGCCACTCAGGTTCTCCCTCTACCAGGTGAAGGTCACATCCTAAGTCTACTGGGAAGGTCAAGCAGCACAGGAGCACAGTCATTGCTTTTCTTTCTTTTTTTAAAATAAGTATCAGTTTTTAAAAATTTTTAATGAGTATTTTTGAGAGAGAGCACAAGCAGGGGAGGGGCAGAGAGAGGGGACAGAGGATCTGAAGCGGAATCTGGGCCCACAACAACGAGCCCAGTGCAGGGCTCTAACTCACCAACTGCAAGATCACGACCTGAGCTGAAGTCCTATACTCGACCGACAGAGCCACCTAGGCACCCCTCATTCATTGCTTTGCTTTTCTTTTTTAATGTTTGTTTATTTTTGAGAGACAGAGTGTGAGGGAGGAAAGGGCAGAGGGAGACACAGAATCCACAGCAGGCTCTAGGCTCTGAGCCGTCAGCACACAGCCCGACGTGGGGCTCGAACTCACAAACCACGAGATCATGACTTGAGCCGAAGTCGGACACCCAACTGACTGTGCCCCCAGGTGCCCCTCATTCATTGCTTTCCTAAGGAGCTTCCAGCAGATGAACCCTGAAGGATACAGGAGTTTTTCCTTTCCAGAAACATTTTCCTGATACGGAATAGAAAGAATGCTCCTCCGCGTGATCCTCAGTCCGGGCTAGAAATCCAGGACATGGGGACATGCTCCTCAGGGACACCGCCCACCGTGGGCAGGGGACACGGGCTACGAGAGGCCCTCCCTCGTGGTTCCCGCTGCGTGCAATGAAGTCCCTGAGCAGAGGGGTGGGTGGCGGGAGCCGGGGATCCTGCGGAGTCCCGCTGACGATTCTCCTGTTGCTCCCAGGGTGCCTGACCACCAGGACATAGCCTTTGGGGCCCTGCAGCAGGGGACCAACTGCCTGGACACCTTGGGACATTTCGCTGACGGCGTCGTGGGAGTCTACGAGTGCCACAACGCGGGAGGCAACCAGGTACGTGTCCAGGCGGAGCTTCAGCGCCCGGAGACCCGGGGACGGGGTGGGGCCAGAACCCACGTCCTAGCTGTGCTTCTCCTGGGCTCAAGACGTCTGTGAGGGGCTCCTGCCTCCTGCTGGTCACGTGCGGGCTGGCGGCCACCAGGTCCCTGGGGGCGTCCTGGGGAGAGGCCTGGGGCCTTCGTGCAGGCTTGGGCCCGGGTTAGTCTCCTCCTCCTCCTCCTCCCCCTCCTCCTCCTCCTCCTCCCTCTCCTCCCCTCCTCCTCCTCCCCTTCTTCTCCTCCCCCTCCTCCTCCTCTTCCTGCCTCCTCTGTCCTCCCCGTGATGTGCTCACACCCAGAGCACCTGCTCTGTGTCCACATCCATGTCCAGGCCCTGCATGCGCCTATCAGCACCTCCCTGCGCCCCAGTGAAGCAGGTACTTAACCCACGGTTCCCGCAGCTGCCGCCAACATCATTACGGGTCCCCAGCCTGTTAGACAGCAGTGGCTTAGCCAGAAACAGTAATGATTACTAACTTGGGTCTCACACACACACGGACGCACACACACGCGCACACATATGCACACGCACACAGACACGCACGCACGTGCGCGCACATACACACATACACACACACACAGCTTTTCCAGGAAACGTAAAACCCCACCTCCTTCTACCATCACTGACAATGAGACCAAGAAGGCTTGATGGGCCTAACCAGGTCTGCGTGTTCCAGAAGACGGCGCTCTAGAGAGCAGTTTTCTCGTGAGATAATAGTAGATGTTTGGTGAACTGCGGGCTTTGCACACAGAAAAGGTTGGGTGATGCTCAGTGCTCTCATCTCCTTGAAAACATGCCAGGCTCTCAGGGCCAGCGGTTTATAAACGGGGTGAGGTGGGGGTCAGAGGCAGCTTAACTCCGTGTATCCCAGATGTATTCATCCCAGAACCTTCTTTAAGAAGAATTATTTTTAGAAGCTGGTGCCTGCTCCCATGTAAAGTTGGCGGCTCCAGCGCCCCCCGGGGAGCCTCTACGCAGACCGTGATCCCCAAGCACTCTGCCTCCTCTCCCCACTTGGTGATGGTGGCTTAGAAGATGCTCAGAACCATCTGGATCCCCTCAATCAGACAAGGGAGGGGGAACCAGCTTCGGGCAGCAGACAGCACGGCCCAGCACGTGAAGGCCACCCCCACCCCCACCCAGGCTCCCAGGGTCTCCCTTCTGTCCCCAGAGCCCATCCTCTGGTCCCTGGGGGACTTCCCAGGGACAGGCTGTGAGCTTTGGGTGCAGCTGGATTTATGGATTTCAAGTAGTCGAGCCCATGAGGTGTGGGTCCCCATTTGTACTCTTTCCCGGGCCCCACAAATGTGAGAAGTCGGCTGGAAGGAGGATCCATGAAGAGGGAAGGAAGAAGGAGAGGAGGAGGAAGGCCACAGGCCAGGCAGTTTGTTGGTTGGGGACAGGAGCAGGGGAGGGGGAGGCACTGTTCCCGCCTTTCCGTCTGAGGCACTGAAAATAAATGTGGCCCCACTTCCTCCTGGGGACCGCGCTGCCTCCGTGACATACTCGGCCTCACACAACGGGTGGTGACACAGGGCGTGTGGCATGGCTGTCACTCTTGTTCTGGTGCAGGTCTGACTGATTCTCCAGAAGCTAAGGCTAATCTTAGAAAGGGGTTGCAGGTCTGCTGGCACGGCAGTAACAGCTGCATGGCTCACGCCTGTGGAGCGGGGCCTGCGCGGCACACAACAGAGGGGGTGTGAGCCCAGATGAGTTACCATCTCTGTTGTTAGACTTTGTGTAATTCCACCTTGGCTTCACCCTCCCCCCATTTCATTACCGGAGTTCCCCTCTGTCACGTTTGCGACGTTCAGATGGTCCCATGAAAGTTAAAGGGCTCAGTCCTTTATATTTTAGCAGCTCTGCTGGGCAATGAGAAGTCTTACTCTGTAGAGCATCTCAAAGTCATTTTCCTTCATGTTTCTTTATTTTTAATTTTTTAATGTTTTTATTTGTATTTGAGAGAGAGCACACGTACAAGCAGGAGAGGGGTAGAAAGAGAGGGAGACACAGAATCCGAAGCAGGCTCCAGGCTCTGAGCTGTCAGCACAGAGCCCAACACGGGGCTTGAACCCACAAGCAGTAAGATCATGACCTGAACCAAAGTCAGATACTTAACCAATGGAGCCACCCAGGTGCCCCTGTATTTTGAGAGAAAGAGAAAGAGAGCATGATCTGAGGAGAGGCAGAGAGAGGGAGAAAGAATCCCAAGCAGGCTCTGCACGGTCAGCGCAGAGCCTGACGTGGGGCTTGAACTCATGAATTGGAGATCGTGACCTGAGCCAACTGAGCCAGCCAGGCACCCCTCTGTGGGACAGTTTAAAAGTAAGTGTGCGGGCTGTCAGTGAAGGGTGTCCCGTTGCCCCCCACCCTGCCCTCCGCATCTCAGGCACCAGCTTCTGTCCTGGGCTCTGTGTTTGGCTCTCACCCACCCATATCTCAGGGGGTGGATGGCACCTCTTACCCCACAGCTGGTAACAAAAGCTGCCGTGGCCTGTGTGATCACCCCCACCAGCGATGGCTGGTGGCCGTGGCTCTGGGTCCCCAGGTCCTGCCTGCAGATTGGTCTCTCAGCCCACAAGCACCCCTCTGGCCTGCCCGGCACATCACCCATTTACACCTGTTGCCCGCCACCCACCCTGAAATGTTTCATAGCCCCCCCCCTTAGTCTCAGAGGTGTCCTGGTTATAGTCCCCTTATTTATAGGCACTGTAGCTCACTGAGGACGAGCTGCTCATGAGGCGCCATCTTAGGGGGAGGAAGTAGATTGGGACAGTGGAGGAGGCCAACCAGAGGCAGCTGCTCCTAGCTCTACACAGGCGACCGTGCTGTGGCCCAGCCCAGACCTTGGCCTATCCCAGAGCCTGCGGCTGTCGTGACGAACAGACATGGTGGCCTGTGTGGAACACTCCGTTCCCACTCTTCTTTCCTCTTTGCTGGTGTGAGGCCATGGCTGTTCTCGCGTGGGGTGACATTCCCTCCCTTGCAGCACATAGTTGCCGGGGACCTGCTGTGCCATGTGTGCCCCCTCAGGTCAGAGACAGGAGGACCCAGCCCTGTCTCTCCAGGAAGCAGTTTTCCACTCTCTCTGAGCACTCTTCCTGCTAGGTTCAGTGCTGGAACCTTCCTGAGAGCTTTGAAGACAGACGGATGCCAAGTGCCACACCCAGAAAGCCTGGGGTTTAAATAGGCTTGGGGGGGACGGGGAGGGGGGCGGGTCACAAAGCATCAGGGGTTTTGAAAGCCCCCGAGGTAGGTGATTCTACATGAGCAGCCTCGCAGTGAGAGTTCCCTCGAAGGAGAGGCCACATCACTGAGGGACCATGAGGAAGTACTACGACTTGGTATACTTTCACCCACACACCTGGGAGCACCTTCCTCCGTGGACGAGGCCCAGAGAGCTGCCTTCTAGATCGGCACCGTCCATCCGTGCTCTATGTGAGGACAGTGTGCGAGGCCCACCCTGTCCAGTGGTTCTTCCCGTTCATTGTGGCTACAGAGCACTCAGAACATAGCTAGTGTGACCGAGGGTGGGAGGTGTTTGTTCTGTTGAACTGAACCAAAGAGGGGGCACCTGGGTGGCTCAGCTTCCGACTCTGGCTCAGGTCATTATCTCACCGTTAATGAGTTCAAGCCCTGCATTAGGCTCTGTGCTGACAGCTCAGAGCCTGGAGCCTGCTTTGGATTCTATGTCTCCCTCTCTCTCTCCCTCTCTCTCTCCCTCTCTCTCTCTCTCTGCCCCTCCCCTACTTGTACTCTGTCTCCCTCTCTATCTCAAAAATAAAAGATTAAAGAAATTTTTCACTTAAATCAAGGCGGATAGCAGCCACCATATTGGGAATTGTGGTTCTGGAAGGCAGAGTTCACGCTTGCCACTTACAGAGAACCCGACTCGTGAACCTGCCATGAGTAAGGCCCATCTGATCCGACAGAAAGTGACGCTTTTTTGAGGAGTGTGCCATGTGGGTGAAAACTGAGAGGGTAACTCCCATTTCCTAACTGAAAATAGGGTCCCGCGCTCTGGAAGAGTAAGGTTTGTTATCTGGCTTCTGGCCGAGCCCGGCAGACACACAGGAAATGGGAAAATTAATGGCCGTTGCTTTTTTAAGAGCAGCAGCTCAAAACAGTGTTTCTTAAATATTTATGAACTTTATTTGACAAATTCAGATCATTGAAATGCAACAGAAGAACAAAGTGGCAACTAGCTGTGCTGTTTGCACAGCTGACTTAGTTTTTCTGGAATTCGGTGTAAAGCCGGCTTTAAAATAATTAAGCGCACAATGGCTTCAGCTGGGCATCTGCAGCCCTTCCGACGTCTTTCGACACCTGCTTCCACGAACCATCGAAAATCTTCGCCACGAGCGGGGGTCTCTTGGTGCCATGGTTTCACACGAGCCTCTCGGGAGACGTGATGAAAGACCGCGTGCACGCACCCTTTCTCAGGGCCTTTTTGCCCTGAGTGACGCCCTCAGTGCTGGTGACGTTGAGAGCCTGTTGGCAGTTGGGAAGCACCGACTGTCAAGTGACAGCATCGTGCAAGGTTGAGGTCGCCCCTCAGGCAGCGCGTGCCCCTTCGCAGAGAACGCTCTGTAGAGCCCTCTGCCAAGAGCCGCTGGTGGGGACCGGTGGGGACAGAGCTCCGAGCTCCTGAGTTTGACAGACGCAAAGGAAAACAGCCCAAGCAGTTGTTTCTATTCTTGGACTTTCAGAGCCTTTAAGAGACTTATTTTTGAATTTGCAAAGGGAAGCATGGCCCAAATTCCTCTGGTTCCCAAATTTATTTGACCTTCCTAGAACTAATCTCATAGAATTCCTCATGGAGCACTTTGAGAAACTAATTAAAAGGTGAGAACATTGAAGCCGAGGGCAATGAGGGCGCTGGCCCGAGTCAGCCTCCCTGTTAGGAGTGAGGAAGGTCGAGAACAGGCCACCGGGCTTTTCCAGTCCCTACATGGGCTACCTGTCTAGGGCCCACCATTTGTCCCAAGGTGGCCTAGGTATTAAATAGTGAGGCTTTTCTTTAAGATAATTTATTCCTGGGGAGCCCGAGTGGCTCAGTGAAGCATCTGACTCGACTTTGGCTTAGGGCATGATCTCACGGTTTGTGAGTTTGAGCCCTACATTAGACTCTGCACTTATAGCATGGAGCCTGCTTGGGATTCTCTCTCTCTCTCCCTCTCTCCCTCTCTCTCTCTCTCCCTCTTTTTCTCTTACCTCTGTCCCCTCCCTCTTTCTGTTTCTTAGAACAGAAAAAAAGGAAAATAATTTCTTCAAAGCACTTAATAGCACCTAAGTGTACATAATACATTTATTCGTGTGTTACCCATTCTCCCTGCCAGAGAGCCAGCTCCATGAGGTCAGAGCCTGGCCTGGCCGTTCACCGGCCATGGGCCCAGCCCTGTGAGAGCACCTTAGTCCTCGCAGGGCCCAGGGGGGTCACTGCAAGGATGGCCACATGGTGACAGCTTTCCCGGGCATGTAGCAGAAATGGACACGGTGTGCCCTGGTGGAAGACGCCTTGTGCTTCTGGATTCTGAGTGCTCATTTGGGTGTTTATCCCTTTGAAAGGGTCTGGTCCTAGAGTGAAAGTCAGAAGCCACTCCACCTGTCCCGTCTGCAGCCCTGCCCGGAGCCTTCTGCCCGTGGCCACTCACCCATCTTCTCCATTATCTGGCTTCCTGTCCTTTCCAACAGTCTTATTGAGTACCCAGAATAACTAGTTGTGCTGTGTGTGTGCACACGCTGTGTGGGGGGGTGGGGGGGTGTTTCTATTTGTAAAAGTTATTAGCAAGTTATTTTAGCATCTCTTTCTCCCACTGTCTAGGGGGAAAAAAGGAGTGGCTCAGTTTTCTCATCTGTAAAATGGGGGTAATAATACCTTCTCATGGGGCTGCTGTATGAGGGCTTACCGTGGTACCCAGCACACAGTAGGCACCTGGTGTTAGCTGTGAGATGTGTGTGCGTGTATAAACACATAGGCCCAGCCGGAGGGATCTCGGACCTTCGTGAGCATGAGAAAATCAACCCATAGCTCAATAGTGAGGCTACACCCTGTGTGTTTTGCTTAAACAGGCCCTACATAATTTATCATTTTCACACATTACAATTCACGTTCCTAAATTCTGTTTCCAGACCACACCCGCAGGGGGAGCAGTCTTCCCAAAATCACTTGGGTGGAAAAGTTGGTCCTCCACTGCCCGTCTTGTGAGAACCACACGTGAACCACAGTGTTTCCAGCTCACATTTAATGGTAGAAAAATGAGGGCGGTGCTCTGATTTGTGCCTGGGGCTAAAGAGTTAATACTGTTTATCTTAGTTACTTGAGGTCTCTGCCAGGTGTGTCTGCAAAACTCTCAGTGCTGTTCTGGGAGGCGCTTCCCCCACCCCGCCCCAGACCTCCCCAGCTATAGACCTGCCCCTAGGCAGAAAGTCGTGTGTGGGCCCTGAGGTGGCCCGGGGGCTCCGATCTCAGCTCCACAGCATGACCGTTGCCCTTCAGAGGCCCCGTCACCCCCCAGGCCTGCGCGTGGCGCACCCCCTGACCTGCAGTTTTACATTCCAGGAATGGGCCTTGACGAAGGAGAAGTCAGTGAAGCACATGGACCTGTGCCTGACGGTGGTTGACCGGACGCCCGGCTCTGTCATAAAGCTGCAGGGCTGCCGGGAAAACGACAGCCGACAGGTAGGCTTCCGGTGGCCCCTCGGCCCGGCTCCCCCTGTATCCTCGGTGTCTCAACAGCCAGGTATGCAGGGGTGGCATGCACGTGGACAGCGTGGCCTAGGTTCAGAACCCCCTGAGAAGCTACTCCTACAAAGAAGTGCTGGGAAAGGAAGTGAGGCTCCTAACATCGTCACCCAAGGGAGGTGTCGATTTGATTCTGGTGTGTTGGGAAGCCCACCACCCCGAAGGACAGACCCACACAGGCAGCTGTTTCTTAAGAAATAGAAATGGTCTGACATTGCCAATTTCTTGATGATACTCACATTCTCTCCCTGCCGCTGGGTATTTTAAAGAAAACTACGTTCTTACTCGTTAACTATCTTTTTAAATTTACGAACATGCTAAATGAGTAAGCTCAAGTGGAGGAAGCCTTCTACACTCTCTCGAGTTTATATGTACGTGTGTTACCTTTTCCAAACGGTTCAGAATCTTGTCGCCTGTTGAGCTGGTGTTCCCTGACATACCCCCCGGGGCTAAATTGGAGACATGTCCTTTCCTGGGCCATGGGGTAACGGCTAGTGTCGGAAATAGACCTTCTGGTGCGCCAACATGAGGAGCACTGGCTTGTCTTCGTACACTCCCTTCTTCTCAGATGGAGGGGTGTAGGGAGACTGAGGCACAGAGCCAGGAGCCTGAGCGGGCATCCAGTTCAACACTGGTTTCACAGAAGAGGAGGCTGCGGCCTGCATCGTCTCTCTGGCGTGCCCTGGGGGGCACCGAGGCCAAATCAGGCCCCTCGCTTAGATCCCTGCTGTCAGGGAAACGCTGGCCTGAGGGATGGGTGTCCCCGTGTCCTCTGCTCTGCGGAACCCCTGGTGTAGCAGCAGACGCCTCCCCTGCACAGCTCTCTGCCCACGGTCTGACATCCTCACATGTTCGTCTGTGTCCGGCGGTTTCAAGAGGACCCGGTACCCCTAGTCCGGGAGAGTGGACCGCCCAACACGGAGGCCCCTGTCCCCTGGACCCAGACCACCTGCAGCTGTGCTGGGTGGGCGTCAATGCACCCAGGACTCCCTGATCCCCCCGCTCAGTAGCACTACCCATGGGGCGTTATGGGGCAGGGACATCTGTGGAGGCACAAAGAAGGGACAATGATGACTGTATCTGGTCTCCAAACCTTAAAAAAACAAAACAGATGCTTCATGTCTAGAGGAGTCACTTCAGTACGAGCTTGTCTTACTTCAAGAGCTGACAGGTGATTGCGCTACAATCTCGGATCTTAGGAAACATAGCCGACCCCCTGAGAGGCTCTCACCCAGAGACAGAAAATTCCTGCAGCATGTGGAAGCTTGGGGGCCATTGCAGGAGAGTCTCGGGATCCCAGAAATCTCACCCATGAGCCTGGGCTGAGGGTGCTGCCTTCCAGAGACAAGGCTGGGATTGGGTTATTTTTTTTTTTAAAGCCCTTCCATGTAGCTGATGTTTTGACACATGACAGGCAGAGCCCCTCCAGAGAAGGAAATCAGATTCCATTCATTCCGTGTCCTTTGTCAAGCCTGATTCCTGGCCACTCAGAGTGACAGTGGGGGGAAGGGGGGGCTAGCAGGGCATACACACTTTACATGACAATGGAGGAAACCTGCGTGAGGAATGACTGACAGCCGGAGAGCCAGAAAGGAAGAAAGGAGGAGATGACAGGCCAGGTAGCCGTGACCTCCCCCATGTTCATCTCATTGCGCTGAATTTCACTATTGGTAAAAACTCCAGGTTAGCAGGCCGCGTGAATGCGTCTCCCGGGGTCCTCACGCAGGTCGCTTCTCAGGGAGCTGGGCTCCTCTCTGCCACCACTGCCGCCTTCCCCACCTCGTTCATTTGCCATTTTCGAGGAGGCTCCTCGACTAATTTTATCTTGAAGCTGCACTGTGCTGCCAGTTGGACCTTTAGGTTTCTGGGCACGTCTGTGTGTTCATGCTGCGTGTGCATTTGCAGAGTCAGAGGGGAAAGGGAGGCAGGAGGAAGAAAATCCAATTCCACGGTGTCAAAAGGATTTGCAAAAATACTTACGGAAAGGAGCTTTAGTGCACAGAGTGTAAAAAATTAATTAGAATCACAGACTATGTTAATGAAGGGAGAGCTTTGGGGAGAAAAAAGTGTGATCATTTTTTTTCTTTTTTTTAAGAACAAACATTAGAGGTTTTGTTTTTTTTTTTTTTTGAGAGAGAGAGAGAGACAGTGTGAGCAGGGAAGAGTCAGAGAGAGAGGGAGATATGGAATCCGAAGCAGGCTCCAGGCTCTGAGCTAGCTGTCAGCACAGAGCCTGATGCAGTGTCAACACAGAGCCCGATGCAGGGCTCCAACCCACGAACCGTGAGATCATGACCTGAGCAAGTCCGACGCTTAACCGACTGAGCCACCCCAGGCGCCCCAAACATTAAAGATGTTTACGTGGGGGTAAACAACAGGGGGAGGGGGCTCAGATTTCCTTCCTTAACTTGAGGCTGTGGGCTTTGCCTCCTGACTTGGTTGGTGGGTTGGTTGATTAGTTGATTGCTGGGTAAGTTGGTTGGCTGGCCCATTGAGTTTGGTTAACTGGATGGTCAAGGTTGATGGGTTGGTTGCCGGAGTTTGGTTTTGGTGGGGGGAGGGTGCACACACTTGAATGTAAAGATGCTCTGCCCTCTGCTTTACAAGCGCCCCGTTTGGAACTCAGCAGGGTTCATGAGCACTGCGTTCGTGAGCAGGAGCACTGGGGGACTCTGGGGTGGCTGGGACAAGTCTCTCTCTCTCTCTCTCTCTCTCACACACACACACACACACACACACACACCCAGGAGCCCACAGACTAGTAGAGAAAGCAGGGAGTATAGAAACGGTTCCTCAACATGATATTCTGGCCACTCAAGCATCTCTTTCCCTGTCACTTGACCTGACACTGCTTCTGGTTCAACAGAGCCTAAGGCCCTATGTGAATGCCTGCAGGTGCCCAGGCCATGCCCTCTGGGCAGGGCTGTCTCCAATAACCAGGGGCAGAATTGGGTCCCCTTTGAGCTGGCTTAGCTTCCTGGGGCTCCTTCCTTGAGGTGAAATACCGTCACGTGAGGCCTTCTTGTGGATGAACGCAAATTCCCTTCCGGGAAAGTTCCTACCTCAAGTCCTTGGGTTAATGACTGAGGATGGTGGGTGTGGGGGGCACTGGTCCTTGGAGGAGGGCACAGCCACAGGAGGGAGGGGTGGGGCAGGAGAAGCGGCCCCAGCAGCCGGGAAAGGAGGCTTTGAGTTGCAGACTCTCTGAGGGAAGTTTCTTCCCGATGCTTCTTCGCAGCACCTGGGGCTGCTTGGTGGTGGGCCCGTTGGTAACTCCCACCCATTATGATCAAAGACCACCACCACCACCCCCCAAAATACTTGGTTCTTTGGTTTTTAACGTGGCCAGAAGGCCCCGCAAATGGGCCTGCTTCGTGCCCTCCCGGCCGCGCCCTGACCCTAAGACAATCTCTGTCTTCCGCAGAAATGGGAGCAGATCGAGGGCAACTCCAAGCTGCGACACGTGGGCAGCAACCTGTGCCTGGACAGCCGCGCGGCCAAGACCGGGGGCCTGAGCGTGGAGGTGTGCGGCCCGGCGCTGTCCCAGCAGTGGAAGTTCACGCTCAACCTGCAGCAGTAGGAGGCCGCGCCCGCCTCCCCCCTGCACCGCTCGGCCGAGTCTGGCGATCACGTTATTGATTATGTTTCTTGAACTTTCCGCGAAACTATATACCTCAGTATTCCATCATGGTCTGAAAGTCGGAGAACTATGAGGCACGGGGCCCGGCTGGACACGGAAGAGGCCAGGAAAGAGCAGCCGCGCTGCCCCCGTCGCGGGAGAAAGCCGGGCCCCCTTCCCCAGCCCCCTCCCCCAACCCAGGGACGGCGGAGAAGCGGCCCTGACGCGTACGAAGTGGGGGGCAGGGAGGGGGTGGCGGTGGGGCAGGGAGGGGGCGGCGGTGTCGTTGCTACGTCCCCACAAGGAGAACTCTTTGGAAATCTCCATCTTTTATCCCGCCGGAATCGCGTCTGGTTTCCACAGCAGCGAAGCGTGTCGCCCTTGCAGGCGTACGTAGCGTGGCCCGGTCCCCGCCCCTCCGCTCCCGGCTGTCCCCCAGCGCAGCCCCCGCCTCCACACGTGCTGTATGTGAGTAAGAACTTCTCCGCGGGGGTCACTGAATACAAGTATATAGAAGGAAGGAATGTACGGTCAGTTCCCTATGGTTTCTGTAGGTCGTTCTCATCCCGTCAGTTCTCCACAGAGCAGCCCGCGGCCGGAAGGAGGAGGGCGGGCTCTCCCGCAGGCGCGCAGGGGTCCCCGGTGTCCCCGGAGCGTCCTCGGGGGGCGCGCGCGTGCGTGCGGCTTCAGCTCGGGAGTCCCCGCCAAGGGTCGGAGTCCACACCTTGTGCCCTCCGTATCTGTAAACCTGGATGGGTTGCTTGTTTTAGCAGACGTTTCTTTCGATCTTTTTAAATTCAATTTCTTTTCTCTTAGGGAAAAATAACACAAAACAAACCCCCCACCCCCGCGGCCCTCAGTAGGTGACGGCAGGAAGCTGTCTCCTTGGGAGAGTCGGGGCGAGCTGGCGAGGCCGGCCAGAGGCCCTGCACGCGGTGACAGAGTGGCTCCTTGGTCATCACTCGCGGCCACCCCCTTCCTCCGCCTCCCCACCCGGCCAGCTGCCCACACCCAGGCCCCAGAGAGGCCACCCGGGCCGCCCACAGGCTCCCACGCGGTGGGGGAGGGGTGCGCCTCAGACCTGCACGCCCTCAGGCCCCTTTCAGGGAGAGACTGGGAGGGCAGGGTGAGCAGCGGCCTCGGAACAAGACGCCGGGTTGACGCCCCGCAGAGTGCCCCTCTGCCCCCTGCCTGTTCTTCAGGAAAGGGCACGGGGGTGGTCTGTTTTCCACACTCTTGTGTGCGCCGGGACACTGGGGCTGGACCTAGAGGCTGGCGGGGTGACCGTCCTGCGCCTTCCTGCCCCCTGCCAAGCTCGCACATGTGCTTTCAGGACCGGGCGCCCGTAGCTGGCCTCCCCCGGCACGCCCGTGTCTTCACAGCCTGGTCCTGACTCCGGGAGGCCCCTGGGGACGGTGCCCCGCGCCCGCGCGAGGCAGTGGGACCAGGCAGGCCAGGACACAGTCCCGACCGTCGCCCGGGCGCCTGGCTTGCATCTTCAGGGCCTGTGTCACCTGCCTGCGGTCCCCGTGTTAGCAAGAAACCCCCCACTGCTAGAAAACCAATTTGGCTTTGATGTAAAATTGTAATCGGGTTCTTGGCGCGTCCTTCGCTCCCACGCCCCCACCCCACCCAAACTCTCACCAACCTCGTACCATCGGGTCGGGCCCACCCGGCCCCTGAAAGGGCCGCTCCCCACCCCTGCACCGGCGGGGGGGACAGCGGCCTTGGACCGGGCGGGCGTCGCGAGCAGGGGCGGCTGGGAGGGCTCCCTCGAGGTGAGCTATGTTTACATGACACAGTGTGCCAAAGTGACTTACTGTGGTTGCGTTATTTTGTAGTCATCGGGATGATCCCACCCTCTCCCGTTTTTACAAGTACAGAGTCTTTCCTAAGAGCCCTTCGAGCAAAGCGTGGCGAAGTTAGTCCTCTCTGTGGTGGTCTTTCCTACGTCCTCATAAACGCTAAAACGATGGTATCTGTGAGTATGTTTTGCAAATTCAAAGTATAGTTTGGTAATTTTTTTTCCAGTTGATTTTTAAAAAGAACTGCTGTACAGAGCTTGTACTTTGTCCATTTTATAGATGGAAACCATCCTCGAAAATTGTTTAACTTAAATAAAGAGAAGATACTTTATAGATAATGCTCAGCACTGGTGGCTAAAGTCATTCTCGGGCTGTAGAGGATGGACGGGACCAGGGTTTGAGGACCGGGAAGACGGTCGGTCTGCCTTGGGGACTCTGCTCCGGGACTGTTTCTTGTCACACTTTTAAAAAGCATTCACATTTTACTGCTACGCCCTCGCGGGGTTTCTTCTTATTTGTGATAATAACCGTGATCATTTGTGGAGTGTTCCTGACTGGAGGGGCCCTGAGCCCCACCCTGGAAGACAGTCTCGTCGCCCACGGTAACCTGTGACACAGTGTGATGGGCTGCCTTTTATAGCCGGTCGGAGAGGCTGCTGTTGGGAGCCCTTAACCTCCTCAAGGTCAGGGGCTATGACCTGCTCAAGGTCATGCCACCTCAAAGGGCTCACCTGGAGTCTGCCCTGGGTACTTAGAGCCTGCATGCCAAACCAGGGTGGGGGCAGGGGGCAAATATTTTCATGGCTTCTATAATGTTTTAAATACGTACACCTGCTTATCATTTTCCTGGGGCTCTCCAGTGCCATCCCTGGCTGGCTGAGGTCCTTCCCCTTCTGCCGTTTGTTTGTTTGTTTGTTTGTTTGTTTGTTTGTTTGTTTGTTTTTGAGAGAGTGCAAGCAGGGGTGGGAGAGAGAGGGGGACAGAAGATCTGAAGCAGGCTCTGCACTGCCCAAGCTGTGAGCCCGACATGGCGCTTGAACTCATGAGCTGTGAGATCATGACTTGAGCTGAAGTCGGATGTTCAACGGACTGAGCCACCCAGGCGCACCCCCCTTCTGCCTTTTAACATACCTCCGGGGGGCTGAGGGGCTCGGCCAGTAAAGCATTCAACTTCAGCTCAGGTCATTATCTCATGACTCATGGGCTCGAGCCCCATGTCGGGCTCTGTGCTGACAGCTCAGAGCGTGGAGTCTGTTTTGGTGTTTGTGTCTCCCCCTCGCTCTGCCTTCCCCTGCTCATTCTCTCACTCTTCAAAAATAAACATAAAGGGGCGCCTGGGTGGCTCAGTCAGTTAAGCGTCCAACTTCCGCTCAGGTCATGATCTCACAGTTTGTGGGTTCGAGTCCCGTGTCAGACTTTGTTGCTGACAGCTCAGAGCCTGGAGCCTCCTTCGGATTCTGTGTCTACCTCTCTGTCTGCCCCTTCCCCCACTCATGCTCTGTATATCTCTCAAAAATAAATAAATACGTATTAAATAAACAAACATTAAAAAAAATTTTTTAATAAAATGGAATACCTACCTTTGAAAACCCCACCAGCATGTCAAGAAAACACTGATTTTAAAAATCATGACTGATTTTTTATTTAGCAATTTGGATTGAGATTTGGGGGTGGGGGCACTAAAAAGGGCTGGATGGATGAGGTTTTATTTTTAATGTTCCAGAAACCACATTTCTGCATCTTCTTTCTCCATTATTTGAGACAACCAAAACCTTGGTTCTTCTGCCATCTTTTTTTTGTTTTGTTTTGTTTTTTGTTTTATTTATTTCTAGGAGAGAGAGAGAGAGAGAGAGAGAGAACGTGAGCAGGGGAGGGTCAGAGAGAGAGGGAGTCACAGACTGAAACAAGCTCCAGGCTCTGAGCTGGCAGTCAGCGCAGAGCCCGACGCGGGGCTCGAACCCACGAACCGCGAGATCATGACCCAAGTGAAAGTCGGACGCTTAACTGACTAAGCCACCCGGGCGCCCCTCTTCTGCCATCTTTTAAAAAGAGCTCTTGGCATAATTGTGCAGCATCCCTCACAGTACTTTAGGAATGGTGGGGTTGGGGGGGGGGGTCCTGCTTCAGCATCAGGGAAAAGTTTCTTCATTATTTGCTGAAACCCTATGTTGTCCCGATAGCCCCCAAGACTTAGGAGGTGGGGGAACGCTCAGTGCCAAGAAGAGGACAGTGTGCTTTGCAGCCTCTGAGTGGGGTCGTTGCAGAGACCGAGATCAGGTAGTCGAATCATGTGTGGGCTCCGGAATGTTCTTGAAAGAGTTTGGGCTGATCCAGGGGGAGAGGAGCTCTATGAGCTCTGGACTAGAGCAAGAGAACCTGCTCTGCAACATTTTTTATAATCAAGTATGTGACTTAAGTACTTGATTCTGCAGTACCTGTCACACACGTCTATTCCGCCAGGGAACACCTGGGTGGCTCACTCTGTTGACTTCTGCTCAGGTCATGACCTCGAAGTTTGTGGGCTCCAGCCCCCCATCAGGCTCTCTGCTGTCTGTGTGGGGCCCGCTTCGGATCCTCTGTCCCCCTCTCTTTCTCTGCCCCTTCCCCACTTGCACTCTCTCAAAAATAAATAAACATTAGAGAAAATATTCAGCCGGCAAAATAAAATTTCTTATGCTCTCTTCTGTCCGTGGACTTACGTGAAAGAAAGAAAGAAAATTCTCTCCCTAAACCAATTTACTAATATTCCTAATTAATTTACCAATAATACAGTGTATAGGTATTTGATTTTTTTGTATTAGGTGTGCCTGCAAATGACATACGTCATATCCAAAAAGTGGTAGGGTCTCAAAGGAGTCATGAGAAAGATTGGCGTGTTGGCTCCTGCCTGAGCTCCTGGGGGCCCGGGCCCTGCTGGGAAAGGGCTGCACAAAAGACCACTGTGCTCCTCACCCCGTAACCCACGGGGTAGTCAGACTTTGAACCAGACCTTGAACACAGTTATGAGAATAAAGACGGAGTCTCAAAAGGGCGCTGCCCTGCTCACTGCTGTGTGAGCCACTGGTCGCCACATGAGGGCCAAGATGTGCGAACTTGGAGCGGGCAATGCGGGCGCACCGGGGGACTATCAGAAATGAGCTGCCGCAATGCTCTTGAATGGCAGAAGGTTCTCCGTGAGAGAGAAATCCTAGTTCCATGCAGTTTAGATTAAGAGAGATATTTATTATCTTGTATAACAAGAAATCCAAAGGTGACAGGGTTCCAGGTCAATCCTGGGACGTGACATTGTCGTGAACAAAACGAACTGCTTTCTGCCTGCCTGCCTCCCCCCTCCTGCCCAGGCTCGCTCTCCTGTCTTTCTCCCCTTCTTTCCTTCCCTCACTCTCTCTTTTTCCACCCTCCCCCTTCCTTCCTCCTTTCTTCTCTGTCCTGCTTCCCTTCCTTTCTCCCTTCTCTTTTCCTTCCTCCCTCTCCTAGGAGAAGACACATCCTTCCCAGTGGCACCTCACCCCACCCCACCCCACCCCTGCAGAACTGGGCACTCCGGTGCATAGTCAGCCAGGGCCACCGTCCTCAAGTCACGGAAGTGGGTTCTGCCAAGAGGACCGAGGGAGGGCAGCCACAGCACCCACCTCATTCGCTGTCCCTGCAAGGGTCCCAGAAACAGGCGGGGGCAGCCACATGGTCCCCACGTTCCTTTATCCTCAGGAACGGTGGCTTCTGGGTCTCCCCGTGTCTGAAGTCTGCTGGCAACGTGGGGTTTCTTCTGAGCTTTTCAAATGAATAAAACACATGGCCGGGGATCACAGAGGCGACTAATTAGACTGAGGCACAATTATCAAAATATTTTGTGATATGTGCTACTTAATGCATTAAATAATGAGCCTGCATATCTCAGAGCTGCTGCAATTTCAGAGTCGTGATGGGCATGAGCGGTGTTTTCAAAAATCTGCAGTAATTAATGTAATATGAGAATATCTGTGGCCTTTTTTCCTGTGATCTTGTTTCCTAAAGGTTTTATTGTTTTAAGTAATCTCTATACTGAACATGGGGATCCAACTTACAACTCCCCAAGATTAAGTCACAGGCTCTATTGACTGAGCCAGCCAGATGCCTCTGTGACCTTTTTTTTTTTAACTGGTGACAAAGCTCTCAGTTCAGTTGGAGTTCTTTCTCCAATTCAGTTAGAGGTTCATGAAAATAAAGATGTCATTTCTTCCCCCACCAAAGTTTTTGGATGCCTTGAATTCTAAGAACCCCAGTGCAGATGACATTTGTGACCTACGTCTGCAATCTGGGACCATCTCTGAGCTTCAGTAGGGTTGTCTCCTTGCTGTGGCACCAAATGGAAATAGTGTGTGAGGCAGAGCAAAACAAAGGAGAATCTGACATTGACCTTGGACCCGGGCTCCCACCCTGATGCTGAAGGCCAAGTGGGAAGAGATGCCCCTTGAGGACAGACTTGTGGGAGCCACGCACCTGAGACTCCTAGTCACTGAATTCGCATTTATATTGAGAAAGAATAGGTAATAATGCCTTGGGCAGGTGAGGGAGGGAGAGCAGGAGGAGCCGCGGGGAAGCCTCCTCATCCTCAGAACGTCCAAGCACCTGTTGGACCTCTGGGCTAAGGGGCCTGGGATTTTGTGACCATCTTCTCTCCTTATTGGAGCCCCCTGGGAAATGCAGAGAGCAGAAGATTGTCCAGTGAGTGAGGAAGCAGAAAAAGGACTTTGTAGAAGTACTTCCTGATAAGAGAGACGGAGGGCGTGGGCTCCTCCAGGAACCCATCATCCCAAGCCCGCCCTGTGTGGGGTACGAGCCGCCCACCTGTTTCCATGGTGCTCCTCCCGCAGGCCTGTCCAGGGCCGCGTGAGTGCTCAAGACGGGCGAGGTGCTCGATCAGCGGAACACCACTGTTGGGTACCACGCAGGCGGAAGTTTAAGGCTAGAGTTAAAGCTGGAGGGGAAGCAAGAAAGGCAAGTGGAAGGGAGTGACCCCAAGAAGCCTGGCTTTGGGGTGCCTGGGTGGCTCAGTCCGTTAAGTGTCCGACTTCGGTTCAGGTCATGATCTCACTGATTCCTGGGTTCGAGCCCCACGTCGGGCTCTGTGCTGACAGCTAGCTCAGAGCCTGAGCCTGTTACAAATTCTGAATCTCTCTCTGACCCTCCCTGCTCACACTGTCTCTGTCTCTCTCACACACACAAATACATTTAAAAAACATTAAAAAAAAAAAAAAAGCCTGGCTATGACTGGCCAGGCCCCGGAACGCACGCGCCACCCCCCAAATCACCTCTAATCTTTACCGCCCACAAAGCAGTTGTCACCCCCATTTCACCCTCTGGGAAACTGAGGCTCCCATAGGCCAAGCCATTTGTCCAACCTACTCACACAGCACAGAGCAGAGCCCGAGGCCATGTCTGTCCTCATCCTGGCCCCGCAGGGAACCGATGAGAGCAGTGAAGAGAAGGGACAGGGGTCTGAGGGTGGTTAAGGGGGAGCATTGGAGCCCAGGCACAGAGCTGCTGCGGGAAGGCTGGTGGCCGGAGGGGGCTTTGGGGAACAGAGAACAGGTGTGGTTCCTGCCACTGACCACTGTGTCACCCAAAGAATGTCATTTAACCCGGGCCGTGACGTGGTCACAGTCAGCTCACCTCACAGGATGATTGTCAAGAAGAGGTGATTCATGAAGAGCACCTCACCACCTTCTCAGGCCAGGGCTGCGGCTGCCACCGGCCACCGTGGTTTCCGCTGCAGGCTTGTGGGCGCGTGTGGGCCACGGAGGGAAGGGTGACCCAGTAGGAGAACCAAGGCGATCCAAGCTGGAGACGCTGAGCTCGCCGTGGACGGTTGCTGTGTGGGTGACAAAGTGAGAGGTGTCGGGCCTGCCATTCCACATCCTGGAAGTGGCACCAGAAGCCTCTGAAGAGGGACCGCTAAGCGCCTTTCTATTTTATGTGTTCCCCTCCCCACAGCCACATGCCAGAGCAAGATATGTGAGACTGTGGCCCACATCTCTCCAGTAGAAGACAACAGTGGGGGTGGGCAGGACAAGGCCACAGAGTGACGGCACTACATAACATGTGGGTCAGCTCTTAGGACGTGGAAAATAAGTGTTTGAGGCTCATAGAAGAGCCTCAGTTATGTTCCCTCAACCCCCCAGAAAATTCATGTTGAGATCCTACCCCCCATCACCTCAGGGCATGACTGTATTTGGAGGTAAGGTCATTAAACGAGTGAATAAGTTAAAATGGGGTCATTGGGGTGGGCGCTAGTGTCTTTATAACCTTACTTTTTTAGTGTTTTATTTAAGTTTGTATTTATTTTATGATAGAGCATGAGCAGAGGAGGGGCAGAGAGAGGGAGAGGGAGAGAGAGGATCCCAGGCAGGCTCCACACTGTCAGCACAGAGCCCGACATGGGGCTCGAGCTCACAAATGTGAGATCATGACCTGAACCATAGGTCAGAGGCCTAACCAACTGAATCACCCGGCTCCCCGTGACTAATGTCTTTAAAAGAAGACATTAGGACACAGACATAGGTAAGGAAGACCAGATGAAGACAGAGAGAGGCCTCCGAAGGAGTCAAGCCTGCCAACACGTTGTCTTTGACTTAGTGCCTTCAGAATTACGAGGAAATAAATCTCTGTTGATTAAGCCACCCAGTCTGTGATTCTTTTTTGGGTACCCTCCCCCCAGCAAACTAATGCAGATTTTGGTACCAGGAGCTGGGTAATAAATACCTAAAAAGTATGGAAGTGGCTTCAGAACTAGATGTGTAGAAGCTGGAAGAGTTTTGAGGAGAATGTTTAAAAAAAGCCTAGATTGCCTTGAAGAAATGGTAAAAATATACGCATGAAAGCAATTTGTTTGAAGGCTCAATGAGAAAAAAGGAGAGCTTACATCACTTTAGAGAGATGCATCCATCATCACAGAATCCTGCTAGAATATGGACATTAAAGGTGCTCCCTAATAAAGGACCTGAATGTGAGACAGGAAACCATCAAAATCCTAGAGGAGAAAGCAGGAAACAACCTCCTTGACTTCAACCGCAGCAATTTCTTACTTGACACATCCCCAAAGGCAAGGGAATCAAGAGCAAAAATGAGCTATTGGGACTTCATCAAGATAAAAAGCTTCTGCACAGCAAAGGAAACAACCCACAAAACTAATAAGCAACCGACGGAATGGGAAAAGATAGTTCCAAATGACATATCAGATAAAGGGCTAGTATCCAAAATCTATAAGGAACTCACCAAACTTCACACCTGAAAAACAAATAATCCAGTGAAGAAATGGGCAAAAGATATGAACAGACACTTCTCCAAAGAGGACATCCAGATGGCCAACAGACACATGAAACGACAGCATCCCTCATCATCAGGGAAATACAAATCAAAACCACACTGAAATACCACCTCATGCCAGTCAGAGTAGCTAAAATGAGCAAATCAGAGGACTCTAAATGCTAGTGAGGATGTGGAGAAATGGGCACCCTCCTACACTATTGGTGGGAATGTAAACTGGTGCAGCCCCTCTGGAAAACGGTGTGGAGGTTCCTCAAAAAATGAACAATAGAACTCCCCTAGGACCCAGCACTGCTAGGAATTTACCCAAGGGGTACAGGAGTGCTGATGCATAGGGGCACATGTACCCCAATGTTCATAGCAGCACTCTCAACAATAGCTAAAACATGGAAAGAGCCTAAGTGTCCATCCACGGACGAATGGATCAAGAAGATGTGGTTTATTTATACGATGGAATACGACATGGCAATGAGAAAGAATGAAATCTGGCCATGTGTAGCAACATGGATGGAACCTGAAGGTGTTAAGCTGAGCGAAATAAGTAAGGCAGAGAAGGATACATACCATATGTTTGCATGTATAGGAGGATTAGGAGGAACTTCTCGAAGGACCATGGAGAAGAAGGGGAAAAATAGTGGGGGAGATACAGGGAGGCAAACCATGAGAGACTCTTGAATGCTGAGAACAAACTGAGACCTGATGGGGGTGGGGGGAGGGGAGGGGGCATGATGGGCATGGAGAAGGGCACTTGTGGGGATGAGCACTGGGTTATGTGGAAACCAACTCGATAATAAACTATTAAAAAAAAAAAAAAGGTGCTCCCGAGGTGCCTGGGTGGCTCAGTCTATTAAGCATTGTCTGACTCTTGATTTCAACTCAGGTCATGGTCTCATAGTTCATGAGATCAAGCCCCAAGTCAGGCTCCTCAATGACAGCACAGAGACTGCTTGAGATTCTCTCTGTCCCTCTCTCTGCCCCTCCCCTGCTTATACACACACACTCTCTCTCTCAAAATAAATAAATACATGTTAAAAAGAAATAAAAAATTAAAAACAAAAATGGTGCTCCTGATGAGTTCTCACATGGACATGAGGAACCAGTGATTGGAAATTGGAGGAAGGCAGACCTTGTGAAAAAGTGGCAGTGACCTTGGCTGAAATGTGTTCCAGTGATTTGTGGACAGTAGCACTAGTAAGTGACCGTCTGGGTCCATAGCTGGAGATGGTGGGAGGTACAGTCTGGTTTCTCCTTGCTATTTGTAATAAAAATGCAAGAGAAAGGAGACAAATTGGAAAAGAAATCAGAACTTGAAGATTTGGAAAATCCCCCCCCCTCCTCCCAATCTGCACTTCCCAAAGTGAGAAAGCATGCTCTGGAGAGAACTCTCAACATGAGGTTGGGGGGCGGTGGGGGGGGTTGCCAAAGAGATTAGGAGCCTCTTACCTGAGGGTCCAGACGGCCATCTCTCTACAGAAGCTGGGAATAGAAACAGGCTTACCCAGCTCTACGAAGAGCCTCCCGTCTGAGGGGTTGGACTCCTCAGACCCATCTCAAGTGTTCTAAGAATTTTATACCAGCAGAAATGCCAGCTGAGACCAGGGGGACCGGAAACAAGACACAACAGAGGAGGGCTGTGGGACTTCTGGCATTCTGCAGGACAGCACAGCAGAGCCATCCAGCTGTGAGCATGCCTCACCCTTCAGGCAAAGAGAAAGAGGACCTTGGAGATAGTTGAAAGGTCACAGGGCTGTCACTGCCACACTGGCCCAGGGACACAGAGCTGACTCTTCCTCTATTTCTGAGGGCTCAGGGCCACCACGCTGGTGGGCCCAGAAGGCAGAGCATGAAGCCAGAGGATTATTCCTGAGCCTTAAAATCCAAAGGACTTTGCCCTGGTAGGTTTCAGACTTGCTTAGGACTCTCACCCCTTTCTTCTTTCCAGTTTCTCCCTTTGGGCTTGGGGACACCTGTCCTCTGCCTGGTCCACCATTCTATTTTGAGAGTGGATAACTGACTCTACCTTGGGGCGCAGGGGTGCAAGAGCTCCCAGCTCTGGGGTCCCAGACTGACCCGGTTCAGCCTCTCGCTGCTGATAAAACCCAAAGGCAGAGACATGGGCGGTGGTGGAACAAGAAAGGAATTTATTTCAGGGAGGCCAACACCGGAGGACAGCAGACTCGCATCTCAAAGACTCTTCAAAGTGCTGAAATACTTGGAGAACGTGGGACAGAGGTTGGTGGGTCATTGACCCCAAGGAATGAAGGTCAAGTGGAGGACCATCGTCTTAGGGGCAGTCTGGCTCAGGGCAGCCCACTTCTCCAGGGGCAGTTTCATCACGGGAGGCTGTGCATCTGGGGTCTTTTGCCTGAGGTAAGAGATCAGCTGAAGCGAATTTAATTAGTACAGGCTGAGGTCCAAATGGAGGTGGATGAAGTCCTTCTTCAACTTGCTGTCTGGTTTGAGATATCAGTTTGAGAAAAGTCCAGAACAATTTTCCCTCTGATCTCACCCACCCCTGATTTAGGTGCTGCTTAGATGAGATTTTGGACCCATCGTTAATGCTGGGATGGGTCCAGACCTTTGGGGCTGTGGGGACAGGGTGAGTGTATTTTGTATCTGAGAAGGACATCATTTGGGGGGTCATAAATCAGAGTGTCTTATGCCTCCCCGAAGTGACTTATGGCCCCACTACCCCCACAATTCATTTGCTGAAGTGCTAACCCCCGGTACATGAAAATGTGACTATATTTGGAGACAGAGCCTTTAGAGAGGTCATGAGGGTTAAATGAGGTCACCGGGGTGGGGCTGTGACCCAATATGACCGTAGGACGTAGATACACACAGAGGGGAGCTGACGGCCACCTGCAAGCCAAGGAGAGGGCTCAGAAGGAACTAGCCCCTTGACCGCTGGCAACCCCTGGATCTCAGACTTCTAGCTTATAGAAATGTGAGGAAACACACTTCTGTCATTAAGCCACTCAGTTTGTGGTGCTGTGTTGTAGCTGCAGCCCTAGCGAACGGATCCCCCAAATCCACATGCACAGCTCAGCCTCCAAACCGGATGTCCACAGAGAGTGTACACGTGAGCGCATCCTTGGGGGTGCCCTTCGGCACAGGACAGGGCCCCTGAGGTCCTAACAGAGGACGAGCTTCCCAACATCCCAGACCTCCTTCCGGCACCCCTACCACACGCTCAGGTGGTGAGCATGAGCAGGCTGCCCATTCGTAAAGGGAGAGCCCACGTTTATGGAGCGCTTGCACTTGGCCAGAAACTATGCCAGCTGCTTTCTGAATGATCCCGCCCAGCGTTCACTTCCACCTGTTCAACCAATGAACACAGTGGGGCTCAGAAAGGTCCCTAAGTAGCAGTGAAGCCACCTCTATAGCTAGTGGTTGGTAGAACCAGCATGGGAGCCCAGTTCTCAGACTTTAAAATCCTGCTTTGTGTGACACTGAAATTCTCAAACCTTTGCCGCATGTTGCAATTCCTTTGGGAGCTGGAAAACAAAACACCAAAAGGCAATGCCCACACCACCCTGAGACCAATGAGGCTAATTATCACTGGCGCTGTGGAGCCCCGGGGGGGAGGTGAGCCAACATGCGGCCAAGCTGTGAACCAGACCAGACCACCTGCAAGTCAGTGTTTCAGAATCACCTGGGGGTCGTTGAAACAGAGTCCTGGGCCCCACCTCCAGAGTTTCTGAATCCGTAGATCTGGGGTGGGGCCTGACCATCTATATTTCTAACAAGCCCCCCAGTGATGCTGATGCCTCTGGTCCAGAGACATCAGAAGGAACAAGGCACTCACGTGATTCAGGTTCAGGCCATGACTGGCTCCACAACATTTGTTAGACAATGGAAAATTGCTACCTTTTCTCATTTAAAAGTCTGCAGCTGAGTCACTTAAAAGGGCAGTGTTAAGCAGTAGCGGGTGGTGGTCCAGCTGTGGGTTCTGGTGCCAGACCGCTGCCTGGCCAGCCTCCGTGAGCCTGAACTTGGACTCTAACTGTAGGATTCCTGGTTAAGTGTCCTAACCTCTCTGCACTCTGTTTTCTCATCAGTAAAGCAGGGGTGTGATATTAACGCAGGTGCAGAAACGGGATGGTGGGGGCCTCTGGCTCTGCCTTTACTCTGAGCTGCTTCGTCAGAAAACCACGATCCTCACTTCATGATTTCAATTTGGAGTCCTTGGGTCTGGGAGCCTGTGAGTGGCAGAACTTATCTTGGAAGTCAAAGTAAAGGATAAAATGAATAAGGGGGGAATAAAGCACTCAAATATGGACGGTGAGAGTTTGCTGGAAGTGAAGAATGGAGCCCTGAGCTGAGCACTCACCCAGAAAATCGAATCCCGAGTGGGACCTGAGCAAAGGGCTGAGGCAGACCCGCTTCTTCCTTAAGTTCAGGACAAGGTCTGTGTTAAACACACACCTCTAACCAGCCCTGTTCTTTTCCTCTGCGATGAGGGATTTAGAGATAAATGATACAGACTGGCCCACCTTCCACCACTTCCCTGGAGAGGGGGAAGGAAAGAGAACTGAGAAATGTGTTCCAGGAAGCATTTTTGTACAAATTCTTCCTTTTGATCTATATGAGTAGCTTAATCGGTTTGTCTCAACTCCTTAAGGAAGTAGATGGGGTTTGGGCCAACTCTCTAAAAGCAATAAGGACGCAGTTTGGACACCAGCTCTGGGTGGCTGCTCTCTGCCTCACTCCCAAGGCAAGATTTGCAGTCTGCACCTTGCCCCCCGCTTCCCAAGCTGTCCCTTTGTCATTACAACAGTCCCAGTCTTTCTGCCTGCAGCTTGCCTGCCAGGAGCAGGTGGGGAAGTGGGTGGGGAGTGGGTGCCTGAGTCCCAGCCACATTCAGTGAGCAGACTGCTCTCTCCAGGGGACACCCACAGTGTCCTCCCACTGCCGGGGACAGCAGGACTCCTGAGAGGTCCCCTGGCCCCCGCCAAGGCCGGGCTTGGAGCAGTGTTCCCAGAGTAATAAACACCGTTGTCTGTCAGAAAGTCTCTCTCTGTAATGATAGTTTTGGGGAAAGAGCTGCTCAGGACCGAGGCTCTCACACACCTGACCGGAATTTCATCAGCTGTTTCTCCTCCTTTCTCTTGCATTGCTGTCATTTTAGCCCAAGAGGCAGATGATCCAAATTGTGGAAGACTTCTCCAAGGCCATTAAATCAGGGACAGGGGCTGGTGCATCCATGGATCCCATGGGAGAAGCAAGGGCTGGATGCAAGGTTCATGGACACAGCCTGTCCCATGGGGGCTGGGGGGCGGGGGCTGCGGTCCAAAGCCAGCGATTATGAAGAGAGGTTGCCTGGGTGATGGAATTGAGAGGTTTCTCCAGGCCCCCCTTCTCCAAACTATCACCACCTGTCAATCTGTCACACCACCTGCCATGTTATCATTAAAACCATTTGTCCCGTGGATGTGAGTGTCTTTGAGAAGAGAGATAACAGCCTCACAGGCAGCTAGAGGGGGCAGACACCTTCCAGAACACCAGGTCCGTCATCCATATAAAGACAGGACAGTGGGGATCTTTAGAGAGGTCTGTGGTCCCGAAGCCTGGCCCAGGGCTCTTTCTGTTCTGTCCACTGTCATTGTGAAAATGAGGCCGCCCTCCCCCCCCCCGCCTTTCCAGTGAGCTCATAAATGCTTTTCCTTTAAAAAAATTGTTTTTTACATTTATTTATTTTTGAGAGACAAAGTGAGACAGAGCGTGAGCGGAGGAAGGGCCGAGAGAGAAGGAGACATGGAATCCTAAGCAGGATCCAGGCTCTGAGCAAGTGTTCGGCACAGAGCCTGACACGGGGCTCGAACCCACGGACCATGAGATCATGACCTGAACTGAAGTTGGACGCTTAGCAGACTGAGCCACCTAGGAGCCCCTCATCAATGCTTTTTCTTAAGACATTTTGTATTAAGGTGTTCTCCTCCTAACAAAACGTGGATTCTCGCTGCACACATGGCTGACCGAAATGCCACACCAGCACCCAGACTGATGGGCTCTGAGGGCACGGATGCATTCTGAGGAGAAAGAGATGGTAAATAGGGAGCACCCAGATGAGGCTGGGGGGACAGTGAAGGCACCCTGAAAGATATTCACAGAGAAGCAAGATGCTGAGCAGAAGGGGCCCCAGGGAAAGTGGCCCGACGGCAGAGCCCCCCCTCCTGTGCACCCACGGCCCATGCCCCGTTAGCCTCTTCAGCCCGGGGACATCTTGGTCCTCATAGCCGCTGAAGGAAGGAGATGGATCTGCGGTTCCGAGAGAGGTCCCATTTCTCCCAGGCACCATCACACCACAAGGCCACTTCCCACCCTGCCCCCTCTCTGTCCTGCTGGCTTCTGTGAATACATGTCTGGGCCTTTCCAGCACCATGTGCGTCAGGACTTGGCGGAAGTGCCGAGCAGAAGGCTGTGGGCAGGGACGCTGTTCATGTAGGAATCTGTGGTGTCTCCTCACGGGAAAGCCTGCCCTTTGGAGGGCACAGGGTGATGGAAGAAGCAGACTTGGTGACCCGACAGCCCATGCCGGCTGGCACTTCCTTGTGCAAAGCGATTTGCTGCCCACGTTGCTGTGAGCAAGTAGGTAAAACCTATTTTCAGGAAAGACCGGCGTTCTCCATCCACTGTCCTGCTCCTCACTGCTCAGGGTGACCGCCTGAACAGTGTCTGGATCGGGGTGCAAGGGAGGCATGAACCAGCTGTGAAGAGCTGCTCCAGAAAACAGGAGTCTAACAGCCTCTCTGCCAGTCCCCGTCACAATCCTGCTCACATCAGCCACCAGCATCAGCCATCAGCCAGACCTATAGGCCAGGAAGAAAGAAGGGCCTGGAACGTTTAGTTCAGTAAGGGCCAGGTGGCCTGAGCGATGAACGTCAGGCAAGCTTGCCCTGTGCCTAAGATATAATTGTGCTAAAAAGTATTAAATTCTTTTTTTTTATGTTTATATGTTTTTGAGAGAGAGAGAGTGTGTGAGCAGGGGAGGGACAGAGAGGGAGACACAGAATCTGAACCAGGCTCCAGGCTCCGAGCTGTCAGCACAGAGCCCGACACGGGGCTCAAACTAATGAACCTCGAGAATGTGACCTGAGCCGAAGTCAGATGTTTAACCACCTGAGCCCCCCAGGAGCCGCCAAAGTATTATGCTCTTAGTGAAAAATACACCCTAGTCCCTGGTATCTGAGCCATAGGACTAGAGGCTAGAGCCTCAAGCCACAGAGGATCATCCCAGACCTTGACACCTAACAGCATCTGCCCTGTTGGGTTTCCAATTGCTTGGGACTGGTGACTCCCTTTCCCTTTCATTGTCACCCTTTCATTGAAAACCTTATACCTGTTATTCCGTGGCTGCCCACCATAGAATAGATGGTGGAATTGTGTCTGGGGAATAGATCACTTACTTTCTAGGGTCACAGGCCCAGAGATAGAGAGGAATTTTCCCCAGGATGGAGCCTGTCCAGAGTCTCACTGATACCCAATGGAGAGGATGGGTTTTGGAGCTTTTGAGGAAATCGAGATGAGATTTTTCAGCTTGAGTGGACACCGTACTGGGTTGAGCCTTTCAGGGACGTTGGGATGAGTGAATATAGGTTGCACATGGGACAGACGTGAATATCTGGCAGCCAGAGTATGGAGCGGTGGTAGGGTCGATAATGACCACCCAGAGATATTACGTCCTAATTCCTAGAGCCTCAAAATAAGGAAACCACATCTCTGCAGTTGTGATTAACCTAAGGATCTTGATGTAGGAGAGATGACCCGAGATGGCCCAAGTGGGGCCTCAATCCAATCACCAGTGTCCTTATGAAAGAGCGACAGAGGGAGATTTAACACACACGGAGCAGAAGTCAGTGAGAGAACAGAGGCAGAAACAAGCGGTGTGGCCAGCAGCCAAGGAATGTCAGGAGCCACCAGAAGTTAGAAGAGGCAAGGAAGGGGTGCCTCAGGGGAGCTCAGTCAGTTGAGCCTCCGTCTTCGGCTCAGGCCATGATCTCATGGTTCATGGGTTCGAGCCCCACATCAGGCTCACTGCTGTCAACACGTAGCCCGCTTTGGATCCCTGTCCTCCCTGCCTCTCTCCCTCTTCCCATTCACACACACACACACACACACACACACACACTCTCTCTCTCTCTCTCTCTCTCTGTCTCTCTCTCTCTCTCTCAAAAAGCAGTTTTTTAAAAATGCAGTTTAGAAAAGGCAAGGAATGGACTGTCCCCAGAGCCCCTGGAGGGAGCATGACCCTGCAGACACCTTGACTTCAGACCGCCGGCCTCCAGAATCATTTCCATTGTCTTAAGACACCAAGACTTTGGCAATTCCTTACGGCAGCTGTAGGACATTGACGCAGTACTTTACAAAGCACTTTCACAGACCGACCCACTTGATAACGCAGGTAGACTGCTTGGCGGAGTCGAGCGCTGGGGAAGCACGAGGCCGTTGGATGTTAGGACGTAACCCTTACGGCCACCCTTGAAGTAGGCCATCTCCTTTCTGCGCAACATGAAGAACCCAAGGCTCAAGATGAGAGTAAATGAGCGGGGCTTGGACTGCGGGCCGAGAGTCCTCATTGCATTGCTGCCTTTTAAATAGGTGGCCTGTCCCTGGGAGGCCCAGGTCCCGCCTCGGGCTCCTTAACTGCAGGGTCAGCCCGAGGGAAGCGGGGCATGAGAGGCAGGGAAAGGGCGGGAAGGGAGGGGTGCGCGCCCTCCCACGCTGCTCGCTGTCTCCATCCTGGGCATGAGGTCCTGTCCCAGCAGATGGCGGTTGAGGGCCAGGGCTCTTCCTGACCGATGGCAGCTGACCTGCCTGTGCTACGGTCTTTGGTTTGGGCGACAGAGGAACTCAGGCTCTGTGCAGGGCCTTCACCTGAGACACCCTGTGATCACGTGGGCGGGGCCGTTTGCGCTGTGCTGTTAAAATCTCATGTTGCCCGTTGCCCCCGCAGCCACAGGGAGAAGCAGAGGCAGGAGAGTGTGTGTCCAGGAAGCAACAGAGCCCGATGCTCTTGTCCCTCCGGGTTCTTACTCTTTCCGTTAAAACCTGCTCCTTCGGCTCTCCTGCAAGGCCAGCCCCACAGGAGCCATGTGCTGGGTACCCGTCAGCACTGTGCTTATCGGGGAAACTCCTAATGTCCCAGCTGCCCCCAGGTCTCTCCAGAGGCTGAGACCCCTTCCATGGAAGCCTCCTGTGGCTGCGGTGACAAATGGCCCCACATCCAGTGGCTCAGACAGTACAAATGTTGTGTCGTACAGTCTGGAGGCCAGAGCCTGGCTCGGGGTCCACAGGGCTAAAACCAAGGTGTCTGCAGGGCTAGGCTCCCTTCTGGAGGCTCTGGGGGAGGACCCCATAGCCACGTCCTTCCCAGCTTCTAGAACTTGTTCACGCCTCTCAATGTATAGCCCCTTCCACCTTAGACGGCCGCAACACCACATCTCTTACCCTTCTTCCTCCTCTGTGAGCACACTTGGGAAAGGGTCCCACTTATAAAGACCCTGGCGATGACACTGGCCCCCTGAAATAATCTAGAATAATCCAGAATAATCCAGCTCGCCGTCTCCAGGTGAGCTGCCTACCAACCTTACATCCATGTGCCACTTAAATTCCCGTTTGCCACGTGAGGTGACATATTCACAGATCCCAGGGAGAGACAGCTTTGAGGGTCATTGCTCACTCTACCGCTCCTTCTGTTAAGACGCCATGTCTTGGAGATGCCGGCCTGGCTGGTTCAGGCGGTAGAGCATGCGACTCTTGATCTCCAGGTCGTGAGTTCAAGCCCCACAATGGGTGTGGAAGCCTACTTAAAATTAAAAAAAAAAAAAAAGACACAGTGTGTTAATGGGCGTTACTAAAGAGAGGGTGTCCCCAGAGAGGCGTGGCACATTCATCGCCCCCGCCCGTCGGCCCACTGGTCACGAGAGGGCACTGGCAAGAGAGCGTGGCAGATGGGGATCCTGCAAGGTGGCCAGCAGCGAGAACAGGGCATCTGTGGTGCCCATGCGGCTCTAGGAAAGAGAGAGACAGAAGAGCCTCTGCAGTTTGAGAGGGTGGGAGTCCCCGGGGGAGGGGGGTTATGTCACAGTGGAGGGAGTGTCCGGGAGGCACCTGCTCCGGGAAAGCCCCAGAGAAGGAGCAGGTGAAGCTGCTTGCAAATGAGCTGCTCTGAGAGAGAGAGAGAGTCCCTGCGGCAGCTGCGTCCCCGCTGCAATGACTGCCTCTCCCCTGCACCGGGAGCCCCGCGGGCCTCCTCACCCTCCGGCTGGAAGGTGCCGGCCTTCCCACGGGGACATCCCACCTCCTCTCTGTAAGTGCAGACACTGTGACCGTGACCGCTGAGATGGCTGCAGGGCTGGCAGGGCCGAGTGCGGAGGAGTGAAGGCAGCACGCCCCAGAAGCCGGGAGACCACCCATCCCCAGGGGCCGAGCCCCCAGAAGCTCAGTGGCCCTCCCCCACCTGCAGCCTCCGTTCCCTGGAGGCGGGGCCCCTCCCCTGAACTCTGAACTTCACCGGGAAGAACAAGTGAGTGATGGCTTTATTTTCCCAATTTTAAAAAAAGAAAAGAAAGAGGGGCGCCTGGGTGGCGTAGCCGGTTAAGCGTCCGACTTTCGCTTAGGTCATGATCTCGCGGTTCGTGGGTTCGAGCCCCGCATCGGGCTCTGTGCTGACTGCCAGCTCAGAGCCTGGAGCCTATTTCAAGTCTGTATCTCCCTCTCTCTCTGACCCTCCCCTGCTCACACTGTCTCTCTCTCTCTCTCCTAGAAATAAATAAAAAGAAAAAAAAGAAAAAAAGAAAAAGAAAAGAAAGAGAAAGAACACCTGGCATTGTTTGGTACCTGAAACTTCCCCACCAAGGAATGTGCCCAGTTCAGCATGTGTCACCTGTTGGCGTGGACTATTGTCAGTACCGTGTCTACAGTGGCACAGAGTGACCTGGGGGTGTGATCAGATTCTCAGTATCTGCCAGTAACGTGGCGTGATCTCCAGTGAGTGTGGTGGCCTCCTGGAAATCCCCTGGACCCGCGGTGACCAGAGGGACTCAGCATCTCTGAGGGTGTGTAGGCTTCTGGCTGCCTTAAATGTTGTCAGGTGGCCCAGGAAGGCTGCCTGGAGACCACGTCCCTCAGATGTCCCGGAATGAGCCAGCTCCCTAAGCCGTGGAGAGTAGGGAGCGCCGGGTCAGGGCCAGCAGGGCAGCTGCAGCTTCGGGGTGAGGGCTCTGCATGGTGGGAAGGCACCGAGCCTCTTCTCTACAAGCTCTCTGATAAAAATGGGGTGTCCCCAGTCAATGAGTGCCTGGGGCGCCCATCTCCCAGAGCTCAGTGTGCTGCAACTGTCAACAGTCTGTTGACTTCCTTCCAGAACCTTCCCTGGAGGTCCAGTGAGCTGATGTAAGGACACAGCAAGGCTCTCCCAGCTTTCCCCCTTCACGGAAGCTGCTTTCCAGATGGAACACCCCCAGGACAGCCTTCCCACCATACACAGCCTCCTTCACTCACTCCTTTCAAGGAAAACCAGCGTGGCAGGGGAGAGGTTCATACTTTGAACTTTTTTTTTCTTTTACCTTAAATTGCAATTTAAAGAAGTCGCAACAACAATCATGAACTTTATGTTGCCTTGAGAATTTTCTAAATGGCTTTACATGGTAGAATCAGATTTTCCCAAATTGTCTAAAAATCTATCTGAAGAAACATCTTAGTGAGGCAATGTCATACCTGAGAAACTGGGCTGCAGGGACAAGCTGCAGGGATTCACGCCCTGGCTTTGTCACTTACTTGTTGTGAGATTTGACCAAGTTGCTTAACCTCTCTGTGCTCCTGTTTCTTCATCTGTAGATTAGTGATAATAAAAGTACCTACTTCACAGGGTTATTGTTAAGGTTGAAAAGAGCAAATATAGGGATGCCTGGGCAGCTCAGTTGGTAACCATCTGACTTTAGCTCAGGTCACGATCTCACGATTTGGGAGTTTGAGCCCTGCGTCAGGCTCTGTGCTGACAGCTCAGAGCCTCAAGCCTGCTTCATATTCTGTGTCTCCCCCTCTCTCTGCCCTTCCCATGCTCATGCTCAGTCTCTCTCTGTCTCTCAATAATAAACAAATGTTAAAAAAATTTAAAAATAGCTAACATATGTAAAGCACTTAGCATAGTGTACAGTACTTAATAAGTGGTATTAAAACAATGTCAGCTCTTATTATTGTTAATCTTTTCTGTAATCCCCACAACACCCAGAACTGTACTAGGTACCCAGTGCCTCCAGACCCAGAAAGAGCACCTGTGTGAAAGCACCCACATGCCTTCCCACATTATCTGGTCTCAACTCTCACCCCACAAATGGTGAAACTAGATTCCAAAAGAGTCCAGAGCTTGGGGTCATAGTGGACCTCACTCTTCATCAAGTCTATCCTCACTGGCTTTGAGGGCAGCCGATTTCAAACACACCAGCAGCTTGCCAGTCAACAGATTCCCAGCTGCTCGGGCGGCACAACCCACTCTGGGTCGTTCCAATTATTAGGAGAAACTCTTTTATACGGAGCCTGACTCTGGACCCAGTTCTGCGTGGTATCAATAAATCCATTTGTTTTGACAGCACATCAAACACTCGACCCCTGAGAACTCTCCCAAGTGCCCACAGCGTGTGCTCCAAGTTACGAGTCAAGAATCAGTGATTTAGGTAAGTGAAGTGGAGCACTCAGGGCCCCAAAGCCAAGTTCATGGAATCCAGAAAACAGAGGCTCTGCTTCTGACCTACGGTCCACACGTGCCCCTGCAAGCTTGAGCGTCGTCTCTCGCTGCTCTCTCCTCCAAGATGCATCCCAGGTCACAGGCTGCTCTTGTCTTCCTCAGCTACTCCAGAACACGCCCCTGACCTCCGGTGCCGGGTGGCACCCCGCCCCCCGCCCCCCTGAAGACTGGCGTCTTCGTGTCCATGACTGCCTTTCTTCAGTGCCGTCTCCACTGAGAGCTAAAGTGATTTTCAAAACAGAGATCACACATGAAACGCTTCTCAACCTCAGGAATCATGAGGGAGGTTCAAACTGAAGCCACAGTGAGACTCTCTACTTCACAGCCACTGGGTGGGGGGAGGGGAGTGGGACTGTACTGGAAAGGGCAGACAATAATAAGTGTTGGCAAAGGTATAGAAAACCCAGAATGCTCATATGTGGCTGGTGGGAATGTGAAATGGTGCAGTTGCTTTGGAAAACAGTCTGGCAGTTCCTCAGAGCTGAGCGACAGAGTTTCCATAGGACCCCACAATTCCACTCCTAGGCACCTGCCCAAGAGAAAGGAAAATCTCTGTCCACATGAAAAACCTGTGAAAGGTAAGTGGGAAATCTCTCTACTACTTTCTGCCACTTCTTGTGAGTCTTGAGCTGTTTCAAAATAAAAATTATTTAAATTTTTGGTAAAGTTTATTTGTTTATTTTGGAATAGCAAGCAGGGGAAGGCCAGAGAGAGAGGGAGACCGAGAATCCCAAGCAGGCTCTGCACTATCCGCGTGGAGCCTGATGTGGGGCTCAAACTCGCAAACCGTGAGATCATGACCTGAACCGAAAGCAGGAGTAAGACACTTAACTGACTGAGCCACCCAGGCACCCTGAAATAAAAAATTATTTTAAAAAAGACATCAGGTGAGGTCACTTCCACATTTTATTTTGTTATTATTTTTATTTTAGAGAGATGAGAGCATGAGCCAGGGGAGAGGGGCAGAGGGAGAGAGAGAGAATCTTAAGTGGGCTTCGTGCTGATGCGGGGCTCGATCCTACGACTCTGGGATTGTGACCTGAGCCAGACTCAAGAGTCAGACGCTCAACCAGCTGAGCCACCCTGGCAGCCCAGCTTCCACATTTAAAAAAAACAAAAAGAAAACACCCCAATGGCTTCAAAATACTGTTAGTGTGCAGCCATCCCTCCTACCCAGGACCCACTCAGTCTGGCCTTTGTCCCTGCACCCTGTGTCCCCTGCGTCCGGCCCTGACACCTGCCCACTGCCTGCAGTCACCCTGGCCCTTCCAGCACCCCCTCCGCCTTGTTTTTTGCCCCTTTAAGCTACAAAGCTGACTTCTACTGCTCTGGCCACGCCCACTGCCTAGAATGCTCCGCCCCCAAATCTTAAGGATCTGCCTCCCGCTCAAGGGCAAAGAAGCCTCAGCTCAAATGCCCCCTCCTCAGAAATGCCTCCTATGATGGCTCTCACACCTGCCACCCCCGCACTCATGTTTCCATGGCACTTTCTGAAATGTTCTTGTTTCTGCGTGATGTTCAATGTATGTCTCTCTCCCAGGACATGAGATCCTTCAGAACAGGGGCATCCGATACCCAGAACAGTGTCAGCTCTATCGAAGACGCACATGTAACTACCTGAAGAATAAATGTTTCTCCCTTTCCCTCTCTCTCTGTGTAAGTCCTATGACAAATGTGGGGCTTGAACTCACAACCTTGAGATCAAGAGTCGCATCTCCAGTGACTGAGCCAGCCAGACGCTCCGCTGAATGTCTCCCTTTATGAAGGTGCTGGTTCCATTGATACTGTGGGAGCAACAACTTCATAAAAAAAAAAAAAAAAATCCAGTTCAATGTTGGCTGCTCTCAAGTAGAGAAAGTATGTGCCCAGTGGTTTCTGTGGTCAGGGAGGAAGGTCTGTGCCCAGGTCCCCTCGGTCTGGCCGCCTACCACACAGATTCTGCATGGTCAGCCTGCCTTCCTGCTTCTGGCTGCACAGCTGTCTCCCAGAACTTTCTAGAGCACAGCACAACTTTCTAGAGCATTTTAAGTTTAATAAATTTAAAAAAGTTCTCACAGTCTTGCCATTGAGGAGGGTAGGGGGCCCAACTATTCAGATTATATTCGCTTTATAATTTTTTAATGTTTCTCTTTTAAAAAAATTTTATGTTTTTACTTTATTTTCAAGAGAGAGAGAGAGACAGTGTGAGCAGGAGAGGGATAGAGAGAGAGGGGAGACAGAATCTGAAACAGGCTCCAGGCTCTGAGCTGTTACCACAGAGCCTGACATGGGGCTTGCACTCACAGACTGCGAGATCATGACCCGAGCCCAAGTAGGATGCCCAACTGACTGAGCCACCCAGGCGCCCCACTGTTTATTTTTGAGAGAGGGAGAGACACGGAGTGTGAGTGGGGAAGGAGAAGAGAGAGAGGGAGACACAGAATCTGAAACAGCCCCAGGCTCTGAGCTGTCAGCACAGAGCCTGACGCAGGGCTCGAACCCACAAACGGTGAGATCATGACCTGAGCCGAAGTTGGACGTTCAGCCGACTGAGTCACCCAGGCAACCTCCATATATGCTTTATAAATCTGAGGAATTCTACGTACCTTCCTCCCAGAAAAAGAAAACTCACATATCCGCTCGCAGAACAATCTTATCCTGACAGTCGGAGCCTCTACGCCTGCCCTGTAGCCACAAACAATGGAGAATCTGCTCCTGCCCTCACTTGCCATCACAGGTCTTCATCAACCTCCTGGACCCGTTTCTAACCACTTCCGGCCCATTCATTGCTGGGCCCTCCCTGGAATGTGTGCTCTGTTTTCAGGGCCTCTGCTCAGCTTCCCTGAAGTCCCAGCTTTCAACTGCCCAGCTTCCTGGAATGTTCTTTCAGGTTTCCATTAGCGCTTTGCACAGAACTGTCCCCTGGGTGTACGGTGGCTCACGGTGTCTGCGGCCCCCTCCTCCTGGCTGGTGGGGAGGTCGGGACCTGGTCTCACTGGTCTTTGCAAGCTGGCATCCTGGAAACAGTTAAAACCCACCCCCTCGATTTATGCAAGAGTCTTCCTGAAAGACTGGCTGAATGAATTAAAATGAATGATAGCAATTAACTAATCACATTAAACTGTTAATGGAGGACAGGTTAGCTCTTATCCTTGGAGTGGTGGGGGATTTGGATCTTACATCAGAGAAGCTCCGAAGACAAAAGCAGTAACTTTCTAAGGTGTGAGTGATGGTGGGAAGAGAGGACTTTCCGCCGAGTCTTCCAGATCATAGGGGCCAGCAGCCCTTACCCCCGGGGTCGCTGCCAGCAGGAGCAGAGAAAGGATACTCACATGCACCGGATGCCAATCATTAGATCACAGAGAGACCCTGAGGGGGCCCTACATCTCACCGCCAGCTCTTGGCAGGATTAATTTGGACCAGGTTCCTCAACAAATTAAAAACAGTTTGGGGCGCCTGGGTGGCTCAGTCAGTTAAGCATCAGACTTCAGCTCAGGTCATGATCTCACGGCTCATGAGATCGAGCCCCATGTTGGGCTCTGTGCTGACAGCTCTGTCCTCCTCTTCTGTGTCCCCCTCTCTCTCTCTGCCCCTCCCCTGCTCACACACTCTTTCTCTCATAAATAAACACTTTAAAAAATTAAAAAATAAACTAGAACCACCCTATGACCCAGCAATTGCACTAGGAGGTATTTTTTCAAAGGATACAGGAGCACTGATTTGAAGGGGTACATGCACCACAGTGTATATAGCAGCACTATTGACAACAGCCAAAGTATAGAAAGAGCCCAAATGTCCATCGACTGATGGATGGATAAAGAAGATGTGGCTTATATACACAATGGAATACTACTCGCCGATCAAAAAGAATGAAATCTTGCCATTTGCAACTACATGAATGGAAGTGGAGTGCATTATGCTAAGTGAAATAAGTCAGTCAGAAACAAACACCATATGGGGCGCCTGGGTGGCTCAGTGGGTTAAGCGTCCGACTTCGGCTCACGTCATGATCTCACGGCTTGTGGGTTCGAGCCCCGTGTCGGGTTCTGTGCTGACTGCCAGCTCAGAGCCTGGAACCTTTTTCAGATTCTGTGTCTCCCTCTCTCTCTGACCCTTCCCTGCTCATGCTCTCTCTCTCTCTCTCTCAGAAATAAATAAAAAATTAAAAAAAAGACAAACACGATATGATTTCAGTCATATGCAGAATTTAAGATACAAAACAGATGAACATAAGGGAAGGGAAGCAAAAATAATATAAAAATGGAGAGGGAGACAAATCATAAGAGACTCCTAAATACAGAAAACAAACTGAGGGTTCCTGGCTGGGTGTCAGGTGGAGGGATGGGCTAAAGGGGTGAGGGGCATTCCGGAGGTCACTTGTTGGGATGAGCGTTGGGTGTTATTGGTAAGTGATAAATCACTAAATTCTATTTCTGAAGTCATTATTATACTATATGTTAACTAACTTGGATTTAATTCAAACAAAATAATAAAAAAAGTAATCCACAGTTCTATAGATTTATCCAGACCATCACATTCATAAGACTATAATGGGTTAATGGGGCACCTGGGTGGCTCAGTTGGTTAAGCGTCTGACTTTGGCTCAGGTCATGATCTCACAGTCCGTGGGGTCGAGCCCTGTGCTGAGAGCTCAGAGCCTGGAGCCTGCTTCGGATTCTGTGTCTCCCTCTCTCTCTGCCCCTCCCCTGCTTGCTCTCTGTCTCTCAAAATAAAGACATAAAAAAAAATTGTTTTAAAGACTATAAGGGGTTAACATTAAAAAAAAAAAAGATTAATGTGGACCATTCTGGAAAGACTGTTGTTTGTTCATCCTCGTACCAAAGATGTCCAGAAACAGAGTTCCTGGCTCAGGACACCTGTGGACAGATGAGACCCCCGAATGATCACTAAGTCACACAGACATCGAAGGGCAGAATCTAACTTCGTGACCAGCTCATGGTTCTGTTTTCTTTTTTTCTTTTTCTTCTTTTCCCCATTGAGATGAAACATTTTAATCTGAGAGTAGCACATAATACTGTAGAGGGAGCTCCACGTCCCCCTCTGGATCATAAGGAAGTTCTCAAAAAGGAATGGGTTTGCTAAACCCCGGCCGCTGCCCCTGAGAGGGAGAGGGGGCGGAGTGGGCGAGGCACTGGGATCTCTCATGTCACTTGTAGATGTGGTTCGGAGCCCAGCTCTTCTCATCCCCCGGCTCCTCAGCCTAAACCCACAAGCTGGTCTCCTTCCCCGTGCTCTCCACGGAATCGCCGCCACGGATGGTCCCGGGCTTTGAGTCTGCAGGGTTGGTCTCCCGGAGCACCACTCAGTCTTTACCACATCCAGCCACTCTGCATGCCCTAATGACATGGCTTCCCCAGGCCGCCAAGGAATGGATGGCCCTTTGGGTCAACGTAATGCTCCCTGAGAAGGTCTCCAGAAGATGTTAATTTCAGAGCAATGAGACAGAATCCATTTTGCTCAAAACACTTGAGGATCTCTCTGGTGAGGCTGCGCTGGACCCCTCAGGCCTGAAGGCCAGGAAGGTGCCTTCGCTGTCCCCCACCGTTCATTCTGGCTGCTCAGGCTACCGCCCTCATGGTTCATGATCCCTTTTTTTCAATTTTATTTTATTTGTGGTAAGAACACAACAAGAGAGCTACCCTTTTAACACATTTTTATTTATTATTTTATTTTTTTAATATTTATTCATTTTTGAGAGATGGAGACAGAGCATGAGTGGTGGAGGGGCAGAGAGAGAGAGAGAAAGAGAGAGAGAAAGAGAGAGGGAGACACAGAATCTGAAGCAGACTCCAGGCTCTAAGCCGTCAGCAAAGAGCCTGACACGGGGCTCGAACTCATGGACTGCAAGATCATAACCTGAGCTGAAGTCGGAAGCTTAACTGACTGAGCCACGCAGGTGCCCCCCTTAACACATATTAAAGGCACAGTGTGGTATTATTGATTTTAGGCACCACGTTATATAGATCTCTAGCACGTGTTCATCCTGCTTGACTGAGACCTTATGATTATTGACTAGTAACTCCCCATTCTGCTCACCCAGCCCCTGGTGACCACCAGGCCACTCTGATTCTGTGGACGTGACTGCTGTACGTACCTTATACGGGGTTGCCTCGTTTTATTATGATTAGCCTTGTTGTGCTTTGCAGATATTGGGCTTTCGTTTTCGGGTTTTTTGTTTTGTTTTGTTTTATTTTTCAGATTGAAGGTTTAAGATTTCAGGGGAAGGGGGCACCTGGGTGGCTTAGTCGGTTAAGCATCCGACTTTCGCTTAGGTCATGATCTCACGGTTCGTGGGTTCGAGCCCTGCTTTGGGCCCTGTGCTGATAGCTAGCTCAGAGCCTGAAGCCTATTTCAGAGTCTGTGTCTCCCTCTCTCTCTGACCCTCCCCTGCTCACACTGTCTCTCTCTCTCCTAGAAATAAATAAAAAAATATTAAACAAAAAAAAGATTTCAGGGGAAGAAGTCACTGCCGACGTGGAAACAGCAAGAGAACTAGAATCAGAAGCGGAGCCCGGAGTTGGGACTGAAGGGCTGCCTCTCATGATCAGACTTGAACAACGAGCAAAGAGCGTGGCTTCTTGAGCTGGAATCTACTCCTGGTGAAGAAGCTGTGAAGTTTGTTGAAATGACAATAAGGGATTTAGAGCATCATGTAAGCGTAGTTGAGAGCTCGGCGGCAGGTTTGGAGAGGATCGACCCCGATTTTCCTAGAAGTTCTACTGTGGGTAAAATGCATCAAACAGCATCGCAGCCACAGAGAAATCATCCTTGAGAGGAAGAGTCAGTCGATGTGACAAATGTCATTGTTGTCTTAAGAAATGGCCACAGCCATGCCAGCCTTCAACAGCCACCACCCTGATCAGTCAGCACCCAACAACATTGAGGCGGGACCCTTCACCAGCAAAAAAGATTACGACTCGCCGAAAGCTCAGATGATGGCATTTTTAGAAATAAACTATTTTAAAATTAAGGTCTGCATATTGTTTTTTAAATGCTTATGTATTTTTGAGAGAGAGAGAGAGAGAGAGATGGGGGAGGGAGGGTCAGAGAGAGAGGGAGACACAGAATCCAAAGCAGGCTCCAGGCTCTGAGCTGTCAGCACAGAGTCCAACACTGGGCTCGAACTCCTGAACCGTGAGATCACGACCTGAGGTGAAGTCAGCCACTTAACCGACTGAGCCACCCAGGTGCTCCTGTACATTGTTTTTTAAGACATAATACTATTACACACTTAATAGATTACACTTAATTCTATAGCACACTTAATAATTTTTCTATGCACTGGGACAACCAAAAAATTTATTTGACTCGGTTATGATATTTGCTTGATTGCAGGCTCCTGGAAAAGACCCCTCAATATCTCCGAGGTATGCCTTTAGAAGTGGGGTCCCGAAATAATGTGCTTTTTCTGCATCTGACTTATTTCACTCAGTACAATGTCCTCAAGGTACCTCCACGTTGTCACAGATTGCAGACTTTTCTTATTTTACAGATTGGGTAATATTCCATCTTATGTCTGTTCCCCATTTTCTTTATTCATGCACCTGTTGATGGATATTTGGGTTGTTTCCACCTCTTGGCTACTATGAATAATGCTGCCGTGAAATGTGAACGTGAATCCTTGAAGACCTAGATCTGGTTCTTTCGAATCAATGCCCAGAAGCGATCGCTGGATCATATGGTTGTTCTGTTTTTAACTTTTCCAAAGAAGACACACAAGTAACCAACTGGTATACGGAAAAATGCCAACATCACTAATCGTCAGGACAGCGGGACTCAAAACCACAACTGATGTCCTTTCACATCTGCTAAGATTATCACAAAACGACAAGACAGCGACGGGCGTGGGGCATGCGCAGAAACTGGAACCCTGCGTACCTTCCATGAGAATGCAAAATGGCGCAGCTGTTGTGGAAACAGCCTGGAGGCTCCTCTGCCTTTTGTGGGTCAACATAGCTGCAATCCTAACATCTATTAAAACCTTTTGGTTTGACTTGGCAGTCCCTTTTCTAAAGCTCCTGGATAACTACAGTCCGCTTTGGGCCCCCTGGCTGTTTTCCGTCCATCTCTGGAAAATCTACCTTATTTGGAGCACCTGGACTTGCACTGGGACATTTGCAGAGTTAGCAGATCTTTAAGTGGAAAGCGTCCCTGATTATGAAACAAAGCAGCGCAGGCCCTCCACCAACAGGCATGGCTGGTAAAACACACAGATTTCAGAAGAAGGTAATTTCTTAGGGGTCAAGGACGCGCTCAGTAGGGAGGTGGGGAGGAGGTGGGGGAGATCTTAGAGCTGTTTGCCCCTCCCAGCTCCTCAGATCTAGACAGGGAGCGCTTTCTACAAGGCCACCTGCCCCTCTCTGTCACCTCCTTCCCATTTCTCTGGGCCTGTAATCCCTTTGTCACCCCATATCCACCCCAATTTAAGCTGGACTGTCTATCTTCAGTGGGTTCTTTTTCCCCCCTTTTCTTCCCCATTGGGTTCTGCTGCTGCTTGAGGGTGAGTGGCGGGAACAGGGAACATGGGAGAGGCCCCCTCTGGGACCTCATCGTTTAAAGGGTCTAACTTTCACCCCAGAAAGACTGGCCTCTCCCCAGAACACATCACACATGTTCTGCATGTTCCCTGGTAAAGAATATTTCCCCTTTTGCTTGGCCCTTTGGTACTAGAGGGACCCGCGTATGCCAGGCCCCAGGACAGGGGGAAACGGGGAGTGGGCCCTGTCTTCCCATACCGACACTCTGTAAATCAATATTATTATTTCCTTTTTACAAGTGAGAATAGAGAAGCGCAAACAGGCTAATAGATTGCTAAGTAGAAAACAAAAGCAAAACAAAAAACCAAATAACAACAACAAAAAGCAAAAGCAAAAATGAAAACAAAACACAGAAACTGAACCCAGAACTTACCTTTTGGATGTATTACACACCACAGGCCACGTGACTCATCTCTTTTCTTTGGAAAGATAGATCTAGTCACAACGGGTCTTCTTGCCACCACACACGTCCCATCTGGGATTGTTCTGGAGTCCTCTGAATGAAAGAGCCAGGGTTGAGGGGCGCCTGGGTGGCTTAGCGGTTAAGCGTCCGACTTTCGCTTAGGTCATGATCTCGCGGTTCGTGGGTTCGAGCCCCGCGTCGGGCTCTGTGCTGACTGCCAGCTCAGAGCCTGGAGCCTGTTTCAGTCTGTGACTCCCTCTCTCTCTGACCCTCCCCTGCTCACGCTGTCTCTCTCTCTCCTAAAAATAAATAAAACATTTAAAAAAAAAAAAAAGAAAGAGCCAGGGTTGCTTGTGAAACACAGTCAAAGGGGCAGGGAGGTCCGCTGCCAGAGGGGTGAGGGTGAGCCTCCTGGCACCTACGGCCAACATGGCCCACCTCCCCCAGGGCATTGCAGACCAGCAGCGGGCAGCAGGAATGGAGGGCATCATGTGAACACCTGAGGTCTTCCCTGTGCAGATGGCTCTCCCCGACTGGATCTTGGTTGCTTTGGATCCACAGGATCCCAGAAAGCTAAGGATGAAATCTCAGAAATAGAAAAGATTCAGAATGGGATGCCCAGGCCGACTTCTGGCACAGTTTATATTAGCAAAAAGACAGCTTTCTGTCATCTATCACCTACCATCTATCTATGTATTTATCTGCCTATCATCTGTCATCTATTTATCTGTCATCATCCATCTACATATGTAATTACAGCAGTTTTATTAGGATTTAATGTCTTATTTGCTAGCCTTTCCTTGGCCAGTGGGGCGACAGGTGCACCAGACAGAGCTGGAATGTCCCTGCAGACACGGGTGGCCTGGTGAGGTGAGAAGCAGGGCTTCTCTGGCTGGGATGTGTGAGCACCCACCTCCCGCTTGTGTACTAGGAACTGGGTGACAGAGAGCAGGTGGCCTGCAATAGTGCTGACCTCCCGCGTGCCCTGGGTTTGTCACTCAGCGGGCTGAGTCCATGTGCTGCTGGGGACAGCAGTGCCTGCCTGGATGTTCACATCCCCGAAGTCGTCAGAGCGCCTGGGGAAGGAAGCCAGGCAAGCAGCCGAGGCCCATGGGGGCAGCTGCCTCAGCTAGCGAGTGGAGAGCCCGGACCTGGAGAGGCTGACACCTGGAGTCAGGTCTACGCAGCGCGCGGTGTCCCGGTGTCCCAGCGCTTTCCTTCCGCTGGAGGGCCGTCCTGCTGCTCTAGACTGCCCTCTCCCGGGAAGCGCAGGTACTGCGCGGCCGAGCGGCAGGGACTCGCGGGACGCGCAGCAGCGAAACCTGCGCAGCCCTCTGGAAACCTCCAGGGGTGTCCCGCCCCGGGCCTACCCACCAACTCCGCGTTCCCCTTGGCTGTTCGCGACTGCTTCTCAAATGGAAGCAGATAGAGCCTCATTTTCACATCAGAAGCCAGGGCCCTTTGGCCTCTTCCAGGCAGTACTCCAGGAAAGCCCTGGAAGCTCACTCAGCCAGTCCAGAGCCAGGCCCATACACACTGCAGGTCCGCTTTCCTTCCGCCTCCCCTCCCCCCACCCGGCGCGCCCCCAAGGCGGCATGCGGCCTGTGCTGGGGGCTGCACAGCCCTCTGCGAATCCCTCCCTCTCCTCCCAGATTTGGGGAGCCCCCCGGTCCTGGACGTGAGGGTGCAGGGAGAGAGATGTGGGGCTAGGTATTCCTGGAGCCCCCCTGCACGATGGGCTTGAGGCTGCTCCCACCCCACCCCTTCCTCTCCCTCTCTGTCTCTCCCCCACCCCCATCCCTTCCCTGGTTCAGCAACCTTTTCCTGAGGCCAGGTAACACCCCCTCTCGCCCCCCCCCCGCCCCGTTGCCCACTGCTCCTTGGTGTCTCTGCTCTTGTTCTTGGATTTCCCGCAGCGCAGTGTCAACCTCTTTATCCCCCTGGGCTGCCTGGAGCATCTCTGACCATAACCCCTCCCCCCGCCCACGACAGCGCTGCACAGCCCTGCTCTGTCCCAGGCACCTGCTCTAGGCCAGCGGTCCCCAACTTGGCCTGGGGTGGGCTGGGCATCCGCACCTGATCCCAGCGCACAAGGCTGAGGATGGGCCTCAGTGGTCCCTGATGCTGCCGGGCGGACTCCCTCCTTGGAACTTGCTCTCATCTGTGCCTCGGAACGTACTTAACCTGACCCTCCCCTCTGCCTCATGCCCCAGCATCCTGCAAAACCGATTTCTTCTTTTTCCAAATACCTGGTATCTTTTAAAATGCTACAACATAAGCCCCAGGAAGGTAGAGATTTGTCAGCTGTCTCCACGAGTGCCTGGGGCCTAATCAGCACCCAGTACATATTTGCTGGTTGAATGAATCCCAATGAATGCAAGCCGCCAGGGCTTTCCCACTCCTGGCCTCATGACATGAAGGTTTATGGTCTTGATGACTTGCTTATTGCCTCTCTCCTTGCTCTGGATCAATGTAGACTTTGTGTGTCCTATTTACTGTGTATTCACAGTGCCTGGAATACCCTCGACCCCAAACTCAGAACATATTTGTTGAATGAAGGCTCTGTACGGTTCACCTTCATCGAGGCCCATAAGGTGTACTCTGCTGCCCTCTGCTGGGAAGACATGGGAAAGGCGTCATCTCAAAGGCCGTGGACACATTTCTGGAAGGCAGTGGAAGGAGCATGGTTGGGAGGTGGAGTGGGGAGGGGCAGCGGACCAAAAATTTGGTCTGGAAGGTGAACGGATCAAGGTCAGACCAGGTTCTGAAATATTCCTCTTTTCTCATGCTAACACTTGAAATCCGACAAAGCCGCCTTCATTTCATTCTTCCAGACCTTCAATCCTGGGCAACAATCCTGGATTTTTAAACATCCCATCCTGGGGGCGCCTGGGTGGCTTAGTCAGTTAAGCGTCCGACTTTCGCTTAGGTCATGATCTCACGGTCTGTGGGTTCGAGCCCCGCATCAGGCTCTGTGCTGACTACCAGCTCAGAGCCTGGAGCCTGTTTCAGTCTGTGACTCCCTCTCTCTCTGACCCTCCCCTGCTCACGCTGTCTCTCTCTCTCTCTCCTAGAAATAAATAAAAAACATTTTTAAAAAATCCCATCCTGTTACCTCCGTGAATACACTTGCGGGGCATGGGTGTCAATTCTGGGGTTTAATTACGCATGGTCTCTAGACTGTTGAATGGTGAAGGTGACTAAAAAGCGACTTCTACCACAAGGCTTAACACAGGCTGCCCAAGGTCACGTTGCTGCTAAGGGCTGGGGCAGCGGGGTGAATGCGTCCATGATGACAAGTCTTACTGTCTTTTTCTAGTTTCTGGGACTGGAGACAAGGTGGAGACGGGACAGGAAGGGTGAGTCGGTCACTGTCCCCTAGTCAGGGTGCGCCTGGTGCAGAGAAGCCTGCGTTCGATTGACTTTGAAGGTTTCTCCCTCCAGATGGAATAGTTCTTCTCTAAGCAGACATTTTAACATGGACGGACCTCATATTCTCTCGCCCTGTAGCATCAGGGTGATTAAACTGGGGCACAATTGTTGGGCTTGTACCTATAAGTCCAAGACTCTCCCCATGGCAAATCCCAGAGCCTTTGGCCCAAAATGAACCATTATCACACAGTTTCACTCTAGGAAACAAGCACATTCATCTTGTGAAGTAACATTCACACCTGACCTCTCTCTGGCCCGTACAGATCTCCTGCAACAATTCCTTAAGAACATTCGACCCCAGTGATAGAACATGGTTCAGCCAATGTATCCCCATTTGTGAGTGAGAAAATAGAGTCATTGTTCCTTAACTTTAAAAATATGCTTATATATTTTGGTGGGGGGGAGGAGCAGATAGAGAGTGAGAGAGAGAGAATTCTCAGCAGGCACCGCACTATCAACATGGAACCCAATGTGGGACCCGAACCCATGAAACATGAGGTCATGACCTGAACCGAAATCAAGAGTCAGATGCTTGGGGCTCCTGGGTGGCTCAGTCAGTTAAGTGTCTGACTTCAGCTCAGGTCATGGTCTCACATTTCATGAGTTCAAGCCCTGCCCTGGGTCTGTGCTGACAGTGTGGGGCCTGCTTGGGATTCTCTCTCCCTCTCTCTTTACCCCTCCCCCGCTCACTCGCTCTCGAAATGAATAAACATAAAAAGAAAAAAGAGTCAGATGCTTAACTGACTGAGCCACCCAGGTACCTCATTCCTTGATTATTTCTTAAACATACCATTATTAGTCTCGTCACATGAGGTGTGCATGTGTCTCTCACTACTTGACAGTCCGTGATGGAAGAAGACTGTTCTTGTTTGTCCCCAGTATCCCAGTGGTTTAGAAGAGTTCAATGAAAGTGCATTTAATGAATGGCTTCTATTCCACTGTCCTTGCTCTCAAACCGGAGAGCAGTCGTTTGACTTTCTGAGTATTCCCACGAGCCCCAGGAGAAAGCAGGGAAGGCTGGGACCCTAGTACCAGGAAAATTAACTTTGTCATCCATTCCCGGCTATAGAGGGTCTTCCGTCTCCTTGATGAAGTCTTCTTCCCAGGGTGTCTCTGCCCTCAGGAGGTCTTTGATACACGTCCCCCACCCCTAATTGAGAGGAGATGGGAGTCGAACCAGGACACGAGAGAACAGAAAGGAAGGACCCAAAGAGCAGCTGGAATGTCCCATAATGTCCCCTCTGTTCAGAGAGGACAGGCAGGGAACGACTTCAGGGCTCACCAAAGTTACATGAGGAAAAGGGAGGAGGGAAGGGAGAGGGGAGAAGGGGAGAGTAGAGGAGGGTGGAGAAAATAGAGCGGGGAAGAAGCAGAGAGACATAGAAAGGAAAAATGGAGGGAGAGATATAAAGATGGTGGTGGGGATCAACAAGACGTAATGAAATAAGGACAAATTCATCACTTACTAAAAAGTACTGCAAGCAGGGCACCTGGGTGGCTCCGTCGGTTAAGTGTCTGACTTTGGCTCAGGTCATGATCTCTAAGTTTGTGAGTTCGAGCCCCGCGTTGGGCTCTGTGCAGTCAGCTCGGAGCCTGCTTCGGATCCTCTGTCCCCCTCTCTTTCTGCCCCTCTCCTGTCATTCTCTTTCTCTCTCAAAAATAAATATCAAAAAATATTTTAAAAATGAAAAATTTGGCAAGCAGAGACCTGAAACCTTTAAAACTTTAAACAAGTGTTTGGAAATTATTTTTGGCTTGCAGAAGAACTTAAAACATTGCGAGGATGTGCTGTGAAGATGTCTGAATTCTGATTTTAAGTTGAAAAGCAAGTGCTTCTCCACATCTTTTTATTCTTCTGTGATGAAGTGTAAAAAGAACACCGGAAGCTGGGATCTGGCATTTCGTCCCCCGTAAATATTTTCGGTGTTAATGGCAATTCCCACCTTATGGCCTTTTAGGATATGACCACCAAAGCCAAAGTCACAGCCTCTTTGTGTTGTTGATGCCCCCACACATATCACCTTCCATTTCTCACTTTGTTCACAAGGACCCAACTGCTGACAGCAGATTCTCACCCCAGTTTCATGCTCCCAATTCTAGAACCTTTTGAAAATGTGGAGAATGACAGGCTGTGGTGATGGCAGCAGCTGACGCACTCCAGCCTCTGCTAGTGCAGACCCTTTGTTCCCACCTGCCCCCCCCACCCCCCATGAACAAGATGGGAAGGAGAGATGGAGGAGGCACCCCATGGGAACCCCAGGACTCCCCAAGGATTAGCAGCAGAGAAGGCTCAGGTGTCCAGACATGCCTGCGGCCCCTGGGGTCCCCTACCTGCCATCCCTCTTTACCTTCAGGAGCGTCCCTAGGGTGGGTTCACCAGGCTCCGCCCAGCCTCCGCTGTTATTCGTTCAGGCCACAGATCCCGTGATGCTTTGCACGAATTTCCTTCATCAAACCCTCTCCTCCCCCAGAAGAAACCACCAGAGAGAAGCAAATGTAATATATTCGATTGTATTTCAAAGCTGCTGACTGGAGACAGCCTGAAGAAGTAAAAATCACGTGAGATGTCAGAATTAAATTGCATATGTACACACACATGTATGTGTATGTACGTACGTAAATGCCATCCTTCACCTTTTAGAACTCAGCACTGAGCTCGGGGGGTACAAAACTGGTAAAAATGTATTGCAAATATGTCTTAGTGTGAAGTCAAAGTCATGACAAAAGGGGAGGCTGTATCTTCACAAAAGGGATGGGGACAGAGTTGTGTGACGTCCCCTGAGGGCTAGATATGTGTAGTTCATGAGAAGATTACAAATTTCCTCCTAAAGATTTTTTAATTTTTTAATGTTTATTTATTGAGAGACAGAGCATGAGCAGGGGAGGGGCAGAGAGAGGGAGACACAGAATCTGAAGCAGGCTCCAGGCTCTGAGCTGTCAGCACAGAGCCCAACGTGGGACTCGAACCCAGACCGCCAGATTATGAGCTGAGCTGAAGTTTGCCACGTAACTGAGCCACCCAGGTGCCCCCCCTCCTAAAGATTCATAACTGGGGCTCCTGGGTGGCTTAGTCGGTTAAGCGTCCGACTTTCGCTTGGGTCATGATCTCGCGGTTCGTGGGTTCGAGCCCTGCGTCGGGCTCTGTGCTCACTGCCAGCTCAGAGCCTGGAGCCTGTTTCAGCATCTATGTCTCCCTCTCTCTCTGACCCTCCCCTGTTCATGCTGTCTCTCTCTCCCTCTCTCCTAGAAATAAATAAAAATTAAAAAAAAAATGTTAAAAAAAGATTCATAACTGAAAACTGTAAGGAAAAACAAGATAACGTAATGGTGCAAGGGCGTTTTCAGATAAAATGGCAATCTTTCCAGATTCTTTGACACGGATATCCCTGCCGCTGACGGCTGGCGCCCCTGAACTCGGGACAAGCGGGCACCTTCATCTGAGGAAGAGGAAGACGGTGAGCAGCTGGGAGCTGGCCGAGGGCATCCTCCGGAGAGAGGCAATCGTCTTCGTAATTCGGTTCCTTCTTCGCCCCAAATAGACTCTGCGCAGGAGCCCAGGAGTCAGGGCTTTGCGTCACGGCCGTTTTCCGCTCCTCCTCAGTTAAGAGGACAATGGTCAGTTATGATGACAGTTAAGATGTCCCACTCGAGCCCGCAGCCCAGAGTTAAGGCCACCTCCTGCCCACAGGATGTCCTCTGGGACCTTCCTGTGTGGCGAGCTGCCTCTGGCTGGAGACATTCAGGAACTGACAGTGTCCCCTGCTCTCTGGGGTGTCCTGCCCCAGGGCTGGGCAGCTTGGCACCTTGGAAGTGGCTTCCCCACCGAGCATCTCCTGGTGACGTGCGCCGCACGGAGAAGGGGACAAGGCAGTCCAGAGATACATGTCACGTTCCCTCCTTAGTCAGTGCGTCACCAACCAAGCTAATCGGCCTGTTTTCCCAACCGTTTGGTTTCTATGTGGACCCACCGTCCTCTGAGACGCCATCACTGGTCAAAGTCTTGTAGGATGGTGGCCAGGGCTGGACTCATGGCCTGACGGGTACAGGATCTCGTACAGCATTTATCCCACTTTGGACACTGTACTCCTATCGATTAGCACTGATAAGTATTGACAAGGGGACACACTTTAAAAAGTCGCAATAGGGGCGCCTGGGTGGCTTAGTCGGTTAAGCGTCCGACTTTCGCTTAGGTCATGATCTCGCGGTTCGTGGGTTCGAGCCCCGCGTCGGGCTCTGTGCTGACTGCCAGCTCAGAGCCTGGAGCCTGTTTCAGTCTGTGACTCCCTCTCTCTCTGACCCTCCCCTGCTCACGCTGTCTCTCTCTCCTAGAAATAAATAACAACATTAAAAAAAAAATTAAAAAAAAAAGCCGCAATAAACTGTGTATGGCATTAATGACTCCAAAATGCCTCCATTAAAACAAAAACAAAAACAAAAAACAACTCATAATCCTACAGTTCCAGATTTTTTTAAAAAAATTTCTTTCAATATTTGTTCATTTCTGAGAGAAAGACAGAGCATAATCAGGGGAGGAGCAGACACACATGCGCGCGTGTGCACAGACACACACACACACACACACACAAATTTAAAAAAGAATTGATAGGGACACCTGGGCGGCTTAGTCGGTTAAGTGTCTGACTTCAGCTCAGGTCATGATCTCGTAGTCTGTGAGTTTGAGCCCCACGTCAGGCTCTATGCTGACAGCTCAGAAGAGCCTGGAGCCTGTTTCAGATTCTGTGTCTCCCTCTCTCTCTGCCCCTCCCCCACTCACGCTCTGTCTCTCTCAAAAATAAATAAACATTAAAAAATAACAAGATTGGGATGCCTGGGTGGCTCAGTCGGTTAAGCGTCTGACTTCAGCTCAGGTCATGATCTTGCGGTTCGTGAAATCAAGACCCAACTTGGGCTCTGTGCTGACAGCTCAGAGCCTAGAGCCTGCTTCGGATTCTGTGTTTCCCAATCTCTCTGTCCCTTCACTGGTCTCGCTCTGTGTCTCTCAAAGATGAACATTAAAAATAATAATAAAAAAATAAAAAATATCACTAGATCATACAGTAATTCTTTTTTTTTTCCTTAAGTAATCTTTATGCCCAAGGTGGGGCTTGAACTCATGACCCTGAGATCAAGAGTCACATGCTCTACTGACTGAGCCAGACAGGCACACCTGGTAGTAAGCACTATTTCTAATGTTTTTGAGGAATAGATGCATTTTTAGAAAGACAGCCAAGGCTAATGAGAGAGCTAATTAAAATAGCTAACATCTCATCTTCCTAGCTGCTTTGTGCTGAAGTTGTGGCCCTTTCCTAGCGGAGGAGTGTGGGACATTTAGAGTTAACCGGAGACAGGCAAACCCTCACACCAGGTGTCAGGCTGGAGAAAATTAGAACCAAGTATAAGCCACCGGGGGAATGCAAGGAATAAGAATTTTGTAACTGCAAATGTCCATCGATGGATGAATGGATAAAGAAGATAGGGTACATATATATATAATGGAGTATTACTCAATGATCAAAAAGAATGAAATCTTGCCATTCGCAACTACATGGATGGAACTAGAGGGTATTATGCTAAGTGAAATCAGAGAAAGACTAATATCATATGACTTCACTCGTATGAGGACTTGAAGATACAAAACAGATGAACATAAGGGAAGGGAAGCAAGAGTAATATAAAAACAGGGAGGGGTCAAAAACATAAGAGACTCTTAAATATGGGGAACAAACAGGGTGGCTGGAGGGGTTGTGGGACGGGAGATGGGCTACATGTCACTCTGTCCTTCCGGAAGAACAGAAACCCTTCCCAGCCTTTCGGGGGCTCTGACGCACCCAGCGTAACTGATGACTGCTTCAAGGATTTATCTGAAAACAGATGGTTACCGTTTAAAAACCAGAGCACTAACCTGGTGTAAGTTCCCTCTGGTTCCTCGGTGACGCAAAGTCGCCCACCTGCCTGTCACAAGAGTGCCTCTCTGTGTGAATGTGGACAACGCAAACTAGAAGAACAGAGGAGGAATCCCCTGTTGGGAAGGCAGGCGGGAATTTTCTTCAGTCGCACGGGCACCTAAGATACAGTGGTACTCACACAACCTATTTCTACAAGTCAAGACCTAATTGCATTTCTTTTTTAAGCCTCTCGGGGGTGCTTGATACTACAAGCAGTTTAAGATCATACACCCTAGCTTATACAACAAGAAGTCGATTAGCCCGTATTTTGTCCTTGACCTTTTATTTATTTATTTTTAAGTATACGCGACCCCCAACATGGGGCTTGAACTCACAGCCCCAAGTTCAAGAGCCGCGTGCTCTACCAGCTGCGCCAGCCAGGTGCTCCTCGTCCCTGCCCTGTTAAACAAATTCACGTCTTCACAAAGAATCAGCATCTAAATAGACTTTTATTTTTTTCCTTTACTTATTTGGACAGAAAAGAAAATTCATCAGCTTTCATTAGTCTCCCTAAGTGTCGGAAACACATTAAACTCAGAAATAGTGGACCTTGTAGAAAAGCATCACAAATTAAAAATATATTTCTCCATGTGGTAAAAGTGCTTTCAATCCAATTAAAGGACACGGCGAAGGTGTTTTTAAACACAATTTACAATCTGGCCTACAATCCGTGGCATCGAATTCAAACCACAGGGCGAGGGGATGTCGTCACGAATGCAGGCTACAGGAATGGCGTGGGGTTCGGGAGCATGCTGCCAGCAACACGTTTAATGAACTGAGTGTGAACAAGGAAAAAAGTCCCAAAGCCTGAGTAGAATAGATTTTGCATTTGTAAAAACAAAAACAAAACGAGGGGGCTACGTAAACCAGGGCTGACACGGATCGTGTAACTCCAAGAATCACTCGCTTCTTCTCTACGGGGGATGGTCGGACAGGGGACGCCCTGGCCGAGGTCTCCCCCAGGGACACGTGGGCCTGGGCTCAGAAGGAGCCCCAGATGTCCTGGGAAGTAGAGGAGCCCTTGGTGCCAGCGGCCCGGTGTGTGCTTCTCTCGGTCCCACGGGGAGATCGCACCCAATGAAGCTGGTCACCCAGCCGCCTTCCGGGCTCTGCCCAGGCCAGCCACGGGGCTCTGGGGCAATGGTGTCAGATGGCCAACCCAGCCAGGTTACCACACACGGGGCAAGAGAATGAGCCCATGTTACCCACAGACATTTTGGTGTGTGTTTCAGCCATGCTCCATGTTTTCCCAAACAAGTAATTCTGCCAACGATCAGGTCTGTGGCAAAGCTTAAGGGCCACAGGCTCCCCACCGCCCCGTACTCCCTGATGGAGGGGAGCGACGTCTGTTCTGGAAGCAGGCTGCCCTTTCTGGTCCTGACATGGTCACCGGGCCCAGAATACCGAACCGTGACCCTGCAAACAGTCACAGCTAGGGTGAGGGGAGGGGGCAGAAAAGAAGGGGGACGTTTTCCTTTTACAGAAGATCTTAAGCAACAGTAAGAAAATAACCTGAAGATATATTTAAAAATAAAAAACAGCATCACACATCACTGCGATTCCATTGGCATCTTCCCTTTCTCCCCCGCCCGCCAGCCAGGGAGATGAAATGAGTTAGGAACGCCTCATTTATGCATCGGGACAGGCGACCGCTCCTCCACTCCACCCCTATGTTTTAATGGCACCCAGTTTGCGTTTCCCGTTCCCAGCCGCCTGCAGGAGGCAGGTGCCGGAGGGCGCTCTGGACGCCTGCACACGCCTGCACGGCCTCAGCGGTGCAGCGCCTGCCTCTGCCTGCCTTGGTCACCATCGAACGCGGCAGGAAACTGAACCGTGTCATAAATGTTTTCACATCTTTGCACAGCAGGCATTTCTAGCAGGACAGGCTACGGCTCATCCCATCCCTGGCACCACCGCGGGCAACGGCCTCCCCAGGTCCCCTGTGCCAAGCTGAGCTCCACGGGTGTCCCAAGGATGCAGCGCCCCGGCCGGCACGTGGGGTCTGGGTGAGGCGCCCGCCCTGGCCCTGGGTGGGAGGCTTCTTCTGGAAGGAGGACATGCTCTTCTTTGAAATGGGAACCTGGACGGTGACCGTCCTCTGACCAGGCCCACCCTGGTCCCCTTGGAAGCCGTGGGCACCCCTCCGGGCTGGGGCCACTCCCCAGGCGCAGGAGAGGGGTGCCCGCAGGGCTCCGGCTGGGCAGGTCAGAATGGCAGGCTCTGTCCCTCCTCCGGCCTCCCGGGCCCGGTCTTCACCAGGCCCGGCCGCCCCGCATCAGTGGGCTGGGGAGGCCTCCTCCAGACCCAGCAGCTCCCTCACCAGTCTCTCGCCGAACTGCGCCCGGCTGTACCTCTTCACGTGGTAGGCGTCTGACATCTTGTACAGGATGTAGGCATTGTTGATCGCGATGCTGATGGCGAACCAGAACACCTGTTGCCAGGTCTTGTTCGGTTTATGAGAAATGAAATACCTGCGGGCGCAGGGGGATAGGAAAGGTTGAGCCCGATGGTTCATGGGGGCTCAGGTCAGGGGAGATATTCCCGAAAGGCCACATAGCGGTCCGTGCTGCCACAGAGGGGCCTTGGGGGCGGGAACCCGGCTGGGAGGGTTCAAAGAAAGCAGGCCAGGGGTCAGCTCTCACTGAGGCTCTGTCACAGTAAACTTTCTTAAGACAAAGAAGATAAGACAATTTCTATCAGAGAATTAGGTGGGGTGGGGGTGGGGGGAGTCATCGGAAGAGATCCTGGACCCGGGAGCCCAGCCTTCTATGGCTCAGAAGCCCCAAGGGAAGAGGGTCTGGGGGACTTCCCTCTTTGCTATGGGCCCTTCTCAGATGCCGTGTCCCATGCACACTGAACTGCTTCCATTTCCCAAGGTCAAGTTCACCCTCAGCTGCAGGCCTCTGCGGTGCATCCCTGTCCTCTGGAGTGCATGTCTCTTTGCCACCCCCGCTTTCCCTTCAGATCAAGGACGGACGTCAAGTCAGGGAGGCCTCTGCCCTGAGACGGAGGGTGGTGCCCCTCCAGGGCCGGGAGCCAGCTTGGGGCTCAGGCCTGCATTGTGCCCTTCGTTCTACACTTTGTCCCTGGCCCCCCGAGAAGTGCCCGAGGGTCAGCACCCTCACCACCACCAGCGCAGAGCGGACCCAGCATGTCTGCAATATCAACGCAGATTTCTTTGCAATGACCTCATGAGATGAACAGGTGCTGAGCACACAGTTCAGGAAACATCTGTTCCCTGACTCCCTGACTCCCTGGAAAGGCGGCCGCCTTTCCAGCCTCGGCTGAGCTTTCTGGGGGCCCCTGGGGCCTCAGTTTTCTCCGCCAGGGAGCAGCCCAGCACATTACCCTCCAAGAGGGCCGACTAAGTGCCACTGGCTTCTGGGTGACTCCGCCCTCCTTCTAGGTGGTGAGGCCCAACCCTGGCAACGTCGCAGTCACACTCAGGACCCCTGGCAATCACTCCCTGAGCCCCTGTTACAGTGCCGCGGGCGTGCGGCAAACGCATCCCGTCTATGCTAACTGCCTGTGTCAGATGAGAGCCCCCCACCCCGCCATGGCGCAGGGGTGTTGGGGGAGGAGGAGGGCAGTCTGGGCAGGGGACAGCGGGTGCAGGCTCTGGGCCGAGTGCTGAGAGATGGCAAGACCCAGGGAGCAGAGGGAAGGGCACAGGGGCGGCATGGGTGGCGGGGAAGGAGGCAGGGCGCCCAGAAGGGAGGGGGCTGTGCGGGCGAGCCTGGGAGACAGGCCAGGGCTCAGGATTTTGCCTCACGGAGGCTTCATGTGTCCACTGTGACGTGGGGGCCACTGGGCACCCTGCAGCCTCCAGGCCGCGCCACTTACTTGCTATACTTGTCGTCGTATCTGCAGATGTAGCTGAGGTGGGCGGCAAACGCCTCCACGGCCAAGGGGCAGGGGATCTCCACGCTCTTCCTCTTGATGATGACGCCTGCGGAGCACAGAGATGAGAAACGCCCGTCTGAAGCATCTCCTGCGAGCCCCATGACAAATGTGCTTCTCTCCCCTCTGCCTGGCCATCCCGACATGAGACAGGGAGCAGAGGGATGCCTGGTGGCTCACTGGTTAAGCGCCCGACTTTGGCTCAGGTCATGATGTTTTGGTTCACAAGTTCGAGCCCCGCGTGGGGTTCTGTGCTCACAGCTCAGAGCCTGGAGCTGCTTCAGATTCCGTGTCTCTCTCTCTGCCCCTCCCCTGTTCATGCTGTTTCTTTCTCTCTTTCAAAAATAAATAAACATTAAAAAAAAAAAACTAAAAAACAACACTACCACACACACAAAAAACAGAAAAACAAAAAGCAACAGGGAGTGGAGGGGTAGGGGAGGAGGGGGGAGGAGGAGGGAAAGGTGGACACCAGTCCCGGAAAGCCTCAGAGGAATGGAGAACATCGAAGTCAGGGGAGCACAAAGGTCTTCCAGCCAGACACAGCGCGCATGGCACAGGAGCCCTACAGGCACACGGAGCGAAGAGGGACTGAAGGTGGCTTTAAGGGGTCCCAGGGAGGGGTGCGCCTGCCTTGGGAGAGCAGAGGGGAGACGCAGCACTCACTCACCCTTCCTTCCTCCTCCCTACAAGAAGCCGGAGTCCTTTCTGCCTCTTCCCGCCTCTATCACGGCAGAAGTTACAGGCTGCCCTCCACACCCGAGGCTCCTCCTTTCATGTACCCCAGGACTTGTGGGGGTCCCTGCGGACTCAGGGATGGCAAGCACCTTTTACACCTGGCCACTCGGGAAACTCCACCCCCCACCCCCCCCCAACATGCCTTCAAATGCCTTTCCTCTAATACATGCATCCCGGGCACCACCCAGTTCTCAGCAACATGCCTACGTCCCACTGACCCCCTGACGGGCGTGAGGAGCAAGGAGAGACCAGCGAGCCCTCCTCACCCTCCTATGGGACCACCTAGTTCCCAGGACCTGCCCCCGGGGCCAACGACTGCCCTCCAGAGAGAACACAGAAGACATGAAAGAACACATTCTTCCAAAGGGCTGCGTGCACTCAAGCGTGGGCAGGATTTACTACAGTCTCCTTTGACCACCGCCTTCCCCCAGCACTGATGGGACTATGAGAACAGCGCCATCTTCTGGTGTGGTTTTTTTTTTTTTTTTTTAAAGGGATCAGTCTAGATGAATGGTAAAGAGGCAGTGTGTGTCTGCAATGGAGTCCTACTCAGCCATCAGAAGGAATGAAATCTTTCCGGCTGCAACGATGTGGACAGAGCTAGCGAATGCTAAGCAAAATTAGTCAGGCAGAGGCAAACAAATACCGTATGATTTCATTCCTATGTGGAACTTAAGAAGCAAAGCGGATGAGGGGCGCCTGGGTGGCTTAGTCGGTTAAGCGTCCGACTTTTGCTTGGGTCATGATCTCGCGGTTCGTGGGTTCGAGCCCCGCGTCGGGCTCTGTGCTGACTGCCAGCTCAGAGCCTGGAGCCTGTTTCAGCCTGTGACTCCCTCTCTCTCTGGCCCTCCCCCTGCTCACGCTGTCTCTCTCTCCTAAAAATAAATAAAACATTAAAAAAAAAATTAAAAAAAAAAAGAAGCAAAGCGGATGAACATAGGGGAAGGGGAAATAAAAGAGAGGGAAGCCAGCCATAAGAGAGTCTCTGCAACAGAGAAGAAACTGAAGGTTGAAGGAGGGAAGTGGGTGGGGGATGGGCTAGATGGGGGATGGGCACTGAGGGTGGCGCATGTGATGTATGTTCTACATAAGTGGTTAATCACTGAATTCTACCCCTGAAAAGACTACACTGTATGTGAAATAACTAGAATTTATTTTATTTAAAAAAATTTTTTAATGCTTATTTATTTTTGAAAGAGAGAGAGAGACACAGCGTGAACAGGGGAGGGGCAGAGAGAGGGAGACACAGAATCCAAAGCAGCCTCCAGGTTCCAAGCTCTCAGCCCAGAGCCTGATGCAGGGCTTGAACTTAGGAACTGTGAGATCATGACCTGAGCCGAAGTCGGACGCTTAACGGACTGAGCTGCCCAGGTGCCCTCAACTAACGAAAATTTAAATAAAAGTTTAAAAAAGAAAAAATAAATAAGGGATCAGTCTGAAGTACTGTGAGATTGTCCTTGAACGAATACTGTTGGAACACAAGTGGCAGGTCCCTTCAAGCACAAGGGACTTCATCTAGAGGGGCTTCCGCCCTCTCCCCGGGGGCCCCGCAGGAGACAGGACTGCACGGATCCATTTGCAGATGGAGCCCTGAGCTGGGAACGCTCTTTTTCTCTGGGTGCCCGTCCTCCACCCATCCCTCTGATATTGGCTTCTCACACAAAGAAATCCCTGGAGGACTTGGGAGAAACGGAGATGCTGGGGCCCTGCCTCTAGAGATGTGGTGTTGGGCAGGGGGCCCAGGCAACACATTTCCTAAAGCCCTTTGGGAGTCGGAGGACCTCAATACTGATGCCAGGGGCTTCTTCCTGTCCGGGGGGGTGGTTCTGGGACTCTGCTTGGTTATGAACCCCCTCTCCACTGACAGATGTTCTACTGTCTGGTGATCCAGCCACCCAGGCAGGGTGGGCACGGCCTGCAGCCCCCAAGGAGGGCAATTCCTCTCCAACACCCTCCCCCAGCAGGCCTATTCCGGGTCCCTCATCTTGGCCACTCCACCCCACCCCACCCCAGCCCTCACACTCGAGCCCAGGCCTTGGCAGGTTTCCCGACTCCATTTTAATTTGTCCCAAATTACAGCTTCATTCTGGGTCTAAAGTGGCTCCACGGAGCCCTCCTGGATATGGGCGCATCCATCAGATCATCCCTGTACAGAGTCCCTCTGTTCTTTCCCCAGATGAGGGGATTCACTGTGAGTCACCAGGGTTTCTAGTGAGCTGGGCTCCCATGCTGCGGAGGACTTTGGGGGCCGCCCTGTCGCTGGGCACCCCACAGCCCGCACCTCTGGGCTCCTGGCTTTCAGCACCAGCAGGGAAACAGCTCCTGGACTGCAGTGGCCCAGGTCTCCCCAGCCAGAGGTGACCTGCTCCGGCCCTTTGGATCCTTCCTACCCCCTCATACTTTTGAACTTACAGCGCTTTCTGCTTGAAATCTCAGCAGGGTGGCTTCCAAACATGGGCCAGCACTAGTCTGCTTGAGCACATCCCCCATTTTATAAACCAGATCATCTTCGGGGACGCCCAGGTGGCTCAGCTGGTTAAGCGGCTGACTGCAGCTTAGGTCATGATCTTATGGTTTGTGAGATTGAGCCCCACGTTGGGCTCTGCACGGACAGCTAAGAGTCTGCTTAGGATTCTGGTTCTTCTCTCTCTCTGCCTGCTTGTGCTCATTCTTTCTCTCTCACTTGAAATAAATACATAAATTAAAAAACAATAACAAAATAACCAGATCACCTTCCTCCCTGGTGTAATGTCCCTTTCAGAGGACTAAAAGGCTCTGACATTGGACATGTTGACAAGAGGCTGTCTGATATGTACCAGGCATTGTGGACTTCACAACCAGGGAGGTCTTACACGTAGCCCACGGGCACCCTGGGTGGATCCTGCACGCTTGCAGCTATACGCACTTGGATATTGGCGTGCGCACTTGGCGTATGTGTCTGTGACACCACGCAGGTCTGTCTGACCCCGTGAGGGAAACGCGCGAGTTCACGTGGCAGTGGCGGCGTGTCTACCGCCTCCCTTAGGCCACTTGTGGTAAGGCGGGCAGTCTTTCTGACATTCGGAGTCTGAGCGCATGAGTCCAGACCTAACTCATGGTCCAATGAGCACATTCTGCATGCGTGTTAGTCTCCTGAACCCCCAGTGGGCAAAGACTCTGGCAAGGAGATGACAGATCCGAAGGGGATTTCAGAACAGGAGCAGAAGGGTCTGGCTCCCCACGTGGATGTCCCTGGAAATGTGACAGCGCATAACTTTCGAAGCCTGTGCACGTGCTCGTGCTCTCTGAAAGAAGGGATGCTTTTCCTTATGATCCAGAAGAAACAATAAACCAACTCCTAAAATGTTCCTAACTAGATATTTTCTAAAATTGGAAATTCTGCTCAACTTTTAGAAGACGTGTGTGTGTGTGTGTGTGTGTGTGTGTGTGTGTGTATGTATGTGTGTGTGTGTGAGACAGCAGAAGAAAATATAAACCTGAAAGGCAGTCTTTATAATATTTGAGACTTCATCCTCTGGGTAATATTTAAAGTAAGTAGAAAAAGAAAAAAAATATTCAATAAAGGGTTCAGGCACAGAGGTGGGGCCACTTAAAAAGAAAAAGTAGTAAAAACCCAACTGATGCCAACAGGTTGCTGTGAAGAGCACAAAATCACACTATGAAACCACCAGATGACCTCTCATTCCTCCAGCCTTGGGACAGAGCAGGGACTTTTAAAGCTCCTATAAGAACAAAGAACGTGACCAACAGATCTGCCCATGCAAAGTGAAAAGCATTTTGATGTTAAAAATTCTAACCATAGGGGTGCCTGGGTGGCTCAGTCTGTTGAGCGTCCACCTTATGCTCTGGTCATGATCTCACTGTTGGTGAGTTCAAGCCCCACATCGGGCTCTGTGCTGACAGCTCAGAGCCTGGAGCCTACTTCGGATTCTGTGTCTCCCTCTCTCTCTGCCCCTCCCCTGCTCTCACTCTGTCTCTATCTCTCTGCCCCTTCCCCGCTTGTGTTCTCCTTTTCTCTCTAAATAAGTAAACATTAAAACACTCTAAGATGTGAACTAGTGAAAGGATTTCCTGTGGGGAGGAGCAGAGGGCCACCCAGCCGTCACTCTCCACGCCGCCTCCCTGCCTCCTGGCACCCAGGCTGGGAGCACCCCCGCAGTGCTCTGTCGGCTCCCGAGTGGGTCTGGCTCACAGGCACCCGTGCCATCCATCCTGGGAAGCTTCCAGAGGTGCTTAGGGAGGGGCCAGGGCCATGCCAAGGGCACACCACCTGGGAGTTTTAAGGGCATCTAAGATTGTGGACTTTGTGATTTATAACAGACCACTTTAGAAATGGAAACCATAATGGAAGGAAACACAAACAGTAAGTTTCGGCATATTTAAAAATCAACCCTACCAATTTTCCCTTCTTCCGCATCAACATCCTCCTTGCTGCTTCCCTTGATGATGGATTTAAGGCTCCCGGCCTTTGAGATTGAGATTTTTTTAAGGTTCTGTCATCTTAAATCCTCGTCTTAAATCCTAGCGCATGATTTGCAACTTGTTGTGCATAATGTGGAGGGAGGCGGCTCCTATACCCTATTCCTGAACATTCTCCCTGGGAGGGCCCTTGCCCAATCACCAGAGTATGGAAGTCCAATTCTAACTTGCCCTTCTGCTTGCAAGGTCAAGCCCAAACGTTTCCCCCGAGTGACCTTGACAGAGTGACACGGTAACGGGCAGCACTCCAGACCTCTCCAAGCCTAAGTCCCATGGGCTTGCATCCCCAGATTGTAATCTCCACTGGAATGGAACAGGGCCTAGGTGCGTGGGTGGGGGAGTGAGGGAATAAATGAACGGACATTAAGCACACACACATCCCTCCACCGACACAAGACACACATCACATAGATACGCACCATACACACCACACACACACGCACTCACATATATACACATCACATTGATATATACCACATACACCCCAAACACACATACACTCACACAGATACACACACACACACCATGTGCATAAGTACATACACATCTCCCCCCCACACACATCCCTCCCGCCACATACACACACACCCCTCCCACAACTGAGCCCCCTGCAGTGCTCCTTCCACAGGAAAGAGGAAACATTTCTTGACTCAGAAAATTACAAGGGATTTTTGAATACACGATGTGACGTGACGATGTCTGGTAGGCACCTCTGTCACCTGAGTTCCCCTGTCAGAGGGTTAAAGAGGCGGTAGCTGTAGTCACTTTAACTGCAGGCGCCTTATGGATTTTAAGCCCCAAGGAAAATGAATGACAGAATCACCTCACTGCCCCAACCCCAGTGGTTAACCTCGGAGGAAGGCACCAAGCCAATAAAATTGGCTGATGCTTCCCCTCCCTTCAGACATGTCCTCCGCAGAATCCTCGAGGCCAAAGTGACCACGTGGGCGCCGGACACATACGCCCCTTGGAGCGACCACGGATGACCCGGGGGGCCTGCAGACCCCATCCTGGTCGCTTTCTGCTTCTCTCGGCTGCTGACGAGCAATTGGAGCTGTGTCGGCCCCCCAGTCAGGTGCAGCGGCTGGGAAGCTCACGGTGACGGGGGTCACTGGACACCTGGGCTGCACCCACCCCTCACCCCCGCCGGGGCCCACCTTGCTGCACGGGCGAGTAGGCGTTGGTCAGGAAGCGGAAGTGCCCTTTGTTGTACCAGCAGATCAGGGACATGTTCCCCTTCACCTTGATGCGGTGCTGGCCCCGGGCCGGGGGCGTGGCGGGGTTGCTCAGCATGGACGGGGGCAGGCCGGTGCAGTCGCTCTTCCTGGAGCTGAGCAGGCCGCAGCAGTAGATCTCTGCAGGGAGGAGACGAACACAAAACCGCATCCACACGGTCAGGGATGCTCACGCACACCAGCGGAAAGGACAGGCCTGCCCTGTTCTGGGGCTGACGCTTGGGAGACAGGCCCTCCCTGCAGGAAGGACCGCTGCAGTCTGGGGGCTTCTATCCCAGAGGGGCTCTCTCCCAGGACTTCTAGAAGTATGTTTCAGATTACACTTGAGACCAAGCACCTGGGTGGCTCCATCGGTTTAAGTGTCCGCTCAGGACACCATCAGGTCACCATCTCACGGCTCCTGAGTTCAAGCCCCACATCAGGCTCTCTGCTGTCCGCAAGGAGCTTCTGTTCACCCCCTGTCTGCCCCTCCCCCCTCAAAAAATAAAAAAATAAACATTTAGGATCACACATGAGACCATCGCAGTGAATCAGCAGTAACAAAAGGAGTCTCGTTAAAGTGCTATGTGCCAGGCTCAGTGCACCTAACCTCCCAACTGCTCATCTGCTTCTAGAAACCTCTGCACCCTGAGGGAGAAGGAGCTACCTTGTGGCCTTTGATGCACAGAAGGTCCCACGGAGGCAGGAGGGATTGTGGGCAGAGGTCAACGTGGACAAGGAGGCTTTGCTAAATTCCGCCCTGGGCGCAAGGCCCTTCCTGGCCTGGCCCACCCTCGGGCCTGCCCCACTGAGCGGGTCAAGGTGGCCATGGAGGGCCCAGAGGAGTCAGCTTCTCCTCGCAGCCAGCATCCTCAGTCTGGAAGTCTGGAGGGGACGTGAAGCGGCACTTTTGACTGAAGTTACTGGGGATGGTCTCATCCTGGGGCTCTTCCATCACAGACTGAAGCTCACTGAAGGCTGGCATGGCATCATCACTAACTTGAAACGTTCTATGACCTGTGTGCCTGCTCCCCTCATCCCTGGGTCTCCAGCCTGCCCTGGGGCAGGGGTGTGACCAGAGGAACCACCCCGTTCCCACTGCCTTATGAGCAGCAGTGGGTACAGAGGAAGAGCCCCTGGGTGGCATGATCGAGTCTCACTGCTCTGAAGCAGGGGGCTGCTGGCCACTCACACCTGTGTACCCTGAACTCCTCCAACGACCCTAGCCTTAATACTTAAAAGGAAGAAACTATTTTTAAAACAGTGGGGAGGATTCGATGAACAAGGAAAACTGATGTTTTAAATCGTCCCTCTGAGGCCGTGTACGCAATCACCCAAACAATTCGGTAAGAGGGGAATAAAATCCAAACAGCACCCAAGTCTCATGAATCTGCCTCTTTATGAAAATAATGTTTATTATATCAACGTCTTCTTCTGGGTCTTCTACAAAGTGGTTTCTGTGCACCCGTGGAGGGGCGGCCAGACTCTCGGCTACGATGCCCTTCTTCAATCCTGGCTGCTCGTGAGGATGCCCTGGAGGGCACCTGCCCTGTCCAGTGCAGCCAGACTCCCTGGGGGCCCATGCAGCCACCAGTGAGGGGACAATGGGGAACCTCCAGCCCAGATGTCTGTCATCACAGTCGAGGCGTGCAAGAAGTATGCAAGAGCTCTAGAAGCTTCCAGAAGATGGGCAATGAAATCTTTGCCCATTCTTGGGAAAACCCCAATTCCATGTCTAATTATGTTCTTCCCACTAGAAGATTCTCCTCCAGCCTTTCCCTGATTCCCTGAGCTGGGAAGCATCCTTTTCTTCCCAGAATCACACACCAGCATGGCCAGCTGTCCGCGCAGCAGCACTGATGGCCCGTGACAGTCCTTGGGCACCCTCATTCTGCCCCACACCAGCCCCACCTGGACAACATGCAACACCTGACTCTCAGTCCAGGTGATGGGAGCACATACTGTGTAAGGCATGGTGGCCCTGACGGCACACGAATGCTATCAGGGCCCCAGGGTTCATGGCCACGCACCCACGGTTGGACTTGAACGAGTGGGTGAGCAGGGATGGCACCCTGGCTCTTACCACATGCTCTAACATGGGAGCTCATCGTTCTTCCAGCGTGGCTGGTTAACACTCATTAGGGCCCATTTTCTCCAACATGGCTTCCACAGCCCCTCTTCCCGTGGTCTGATCTCTCTACCCTGAGTTCTCCCAGCAGTTAAACACTGAGCCCTGTTGGGCACTGGACTTTGCCGGTGAGTCAGACACAGCCACGGCCAGCGCGGCGCACAGTCCAGGGGCTGCCTCCTTGTCACAGTGGCTGAGGTCAAGGTCAGAAGCTGCTGGCTCCCCATCACTTGTGAGGTTTTGTTTTAAGGTCAGATGTCTGATCTGTTGTTAAGCAATGGGTCTGCAATTTCAGTGGCTGCCATAGCAGAGGAGAGGCTTTTTATGTTTCTCTCGAGTAGATTCGATATAAATCCCCCCAATTGTAGGACAAAGCAAAGGATATACAGCTTTCTGTCAGGCTCCCTGACTTGGTCCAGATCTCTTTCTACAACCCCTGTTGGTGCCAGAGCCACAGAAGGCTTCCTAATCTCTGACCAGATGAATGAAATATGCCAGCACCATGGCACACTATGAATGTTCTGAGGCCCCCTGTACTGCTGCCTGTATTAATTCTACATAATTCTCTGTGACATCTGTGTCAACTGGAAGGACCACATTATAGATGCGGGTGAGTCCAGGTTTCAGAACCTTTGTAGGAGCTACAGATCAAATGTGTGTGTTCCCCCCAAATTCTTCTGCTGAAAGCCTAGTGCCCAAGGTGATGGTGTTAAGCAGCAGGGCTCTTGAGAGGTGCCTGAGTCACGAGGGTGGAGCCCTCATGCACAGGGAGCAGTGACCTTAAGAAAAGGGACCCCAGATGGGGTGCCTGGATGACTTGGTCGGCTAAGCATCTGACTTCCACTTGGATCATGATCTTGCGGTTTGTGAGTTCGAGCCCCGCATCCACTGTGTGCTGACAACTTGGACCCTGGAGCCTGCTTTAGATTCTGGCTCCCCCTCCCTCTCTCTCTGGCCCTCCCCTGCTCATGCTCTGTCTTCCTCTCTCTCAAGAATAAAAAACATTAAAAAAAAAAATAAAAAGATGAAAAGGAAAGGGACCCCAGAGAACTCCCTTGTGCCTTTGGTCACATGAGATCAGCAACCTAGAAGAGACCCAATCACACTGGCGTCCTGATCTTGAACTTCAAAGCCTCCAGAACTGCAAGGAATGTGTGCTGTTTATAAGCTGCCCAGTCTGTGGTAATTTGGTAGAGCAGCCCGAATGGACTAAGACACTAGAAGAACCCCTCCACGGCCACAGTCTCACAACAAAGGACAGTTCGAAATGTGCCCTGGGTGGAGCTTTGGGCCGACACGCCCCCCACACACTGCAAGCCTGTGGCCAGTATCCCTGTGGATCACCAGGGCCCGGCAGGGTCCAGGCAGGCATGCGGCAGGCTGAGACCCCCGTGTCCCCTCCTGGCCCAGTGGCCTATGGTCCGTACCAGTTGCTATGCACGTGCACCTCCAGACTCTCCCACCACCCCTCCAGGGGCGAGAGGCCACTCTTGGACCGGACCGCTCTGCGACAAACCTTGCTTTTCCAGCTCCTCAAACAGGCTCAGGCTGGTGATGCTGGGCCCCGTGAAGATGATGTAGTTCTTGCCCGCCGCGTTCCGGCACAGGCTCCGGGCGACCATGCTGTGCAGCTGGGGCTTATTCTTGAGCGCATCCAGCCCATCTGGGCCCCCGCCTTCCTTCAAGTGGACGTAAATCTTAAACAGGAACACACGGGAGTCAGTGTCAGCCCTGGGACCTAAGGCTTTGGGGAAGCACAGGTGGCTGTCGCTGGGCCAAAAATGGGTGGGAAAGCCACCTCTTCCTTGAGCCACCAGTTCCACAGTCCCTACGACCCCATCACTTCGTCAGCCCGCAGAGGCCCCAGGTCATTCCCAAGGTCACCCTGTAACCTAGGCAGCTGGTGGCTCAGCCCAGACTTTTCAGTTTGGAAATGTCAAGGTAGGAGGAGAAACGGGACTAATGATCACACGTGATGAATTTGGGAGCTGAGGTCAATCCAAACATCCCCCAGTCCAGAAGCACGGGAGGGACTTGAGCATACAATGAATATAAGCTAACGGCTACCTCACCTGGAAGGGATACACTTATCTGCGTCCTTTCCATTTGAACACAGCTTTTTAATTCACAAAGTGAATCTGCAATTACTCCTTATTCTTTCCAGAAGCCGCCACAGAGGCAGAAGAGGTAGCAGTCACCTCATGCGGCAGAGGAGGAGACAGGATCAGGGATTAAAAACTCACCTGAGGTGCCAGGACCAGCAAAGAGGACATGCTGGAATTGGCAAGCAATTCTTCAACTCTGTGTGGTGGCATGAACATCTTCCATGAACATCACCCAAGCGGTCATCACAGGGAATGGGAATAGATGCAAGAAAAGTATGTTCTCCCAATGACTGATCGAGTCATGAAGAATCTATCATCTGGGTATTACCTAGTGATCTCCGTGAGGGAGAAAAGTTCTTAGAGAATGTTCTACGTGCCTTTACAGGCAGCATTCACAAGCTACTAGTGCTCACTTGTGCCTGGCCAGTCCCCAGAGACAACAGACACTTGGTCGGCAATGAGGCTAGCCCTGTTCGTCCTGAGGCACGGAACTGTTGAGGGCAGGCTTGCCCATGCAGACACCCAATGATACTCTGCTATGAAAAACCAAAATGGCCCCAGGGAGGGATACCTGTCTGGCCAGAGAACTATGATCACTTGCAAAACACAGTGTCTGATGTTCTAGAAATAAAGCCTAATTTTATGTAAAGTTTATTTATTTATTCTGAGAGAAAGAAGGAGAGAGAGACAGAGAGAGACAGAGAGAGAGAGTGCTGGGGAGGGGCACAGAGGGAGGGGGAGACAGAGAATCCTAAGCAGGCTCCATGCCACCTGCACAGAGCCTGACATGGGGTTTGAACTCACAAACCAAGAGTCGGAGGCCTAACCGACTGAGCTGCCCCAGGCACCCCACGTAAGTCTAATTTTAAAAGCAGCTCATCTTCCGAGGGTTAATCCTGTCCCACTCATCACTCACCCGAGATGTCCTCAGGGAGGACCCTCCTTTCTTGCAGCCTGGCAGGTAATGCCTCGATGATACAGAACACCTTTGCAGATAACTTGGCAACAACTCTGACATTTCACTTTGGGGCCTCTCTGCCTTTTCCACCTCAATTCCCAGAAGGAATCCCTTTGATAGAGAGGAAAACACAGGGACAGGGAAGCCAATCTCCATCCCTATTACATGTCACATGTGATTCCAGCAGAGCTAGGCCGTCTTCTCGGAACCTGTCTTCTCTCCTTCGGCAAAGCCGCACTCTTGCGACCACTACCATGACTTCTCCACCCAGGGCTCAGATTCGGACCCGCCTCTCCCAGATACCCTGCCTGAAATTACATGACATCCACGCCTGGGCCCCGTGTGTCCTGAAATCCACCACAGGGACAGTTAGCTTTGTCCTGTGTTGTCCCCAAAAGTAAATCCTCCACCAAGAAATGGGAAGAATGTCACCGGAACCCCTCAGGCCCATCATGTCACCCAGCATGGTTTCTAAAGCCCCCTCCCCCCGGCCCCCAGGGATGGAGGCAGTCAAGGCAGGCCAAGTTTAACAGGACTGAATGTCAAATCCCACAATCAAGTTCAAAAAATAACGGCATTCTAGCATAGGACACAAGAAACATGACTTAGCAAGAATAGTTGGAGAAGACAAACACTAAAGCCTTTGGAGACGGTCACTGGATGCCATGACCAGCCAAGTTAAGGGGATCCTGGCTTATTAACAACATGGCTGGGGATTGTCTCATTCTCCGTGGGTCAAACCACAATCGGTTCTTCTGATGCCACTCTTTCTACGGTTGGTGAGAGGTGTGAGGGGGTGATGGATCCATCCGCTAATCCAGACCTGATGGCTTAAACAACAGAATGTACTTCCTTGCAGTTTTGGACACTGTAGGTCTGAGGCTGGTTTCTCCTAAGGCCTCTGCTCGCTGTGTGTTCACATGGTCATCCCTCTGCGTGTGCCTGGGTCCTGTCTCCTCTTCTTGGAGGAAACCAGTCATGTGAGATCAGGGCCCCTGCCAATGACATCTTTTTAACATGAATTAATTAACTCTTTACAGGTCCTATCTCCAAATATAGTTACATTCTGCAGTCCTGGGGGGTGAGGACTAAAACACATGCATCTGAGGGGCACAACTCAGCCCATAAGGGAGGGGGAGGCACCAAACCTGGATCAGGAACCGCGGAAGCGCCTCTTTGGGCCAGAGGGCTGTACTGCGGATGGCAATTCAGAGCTTTCCAAGGCAGAACCAGGATGCCTGAACACTAACGGCTAGGAAACACTGTGGTCAAGCATCAGGACCCTTGCGAACACTGAGAGCGACCCATACGCTGAACGGGTGGCTCTGGGAGGCCCCAGGACAAGCCAGGTGGGGGGTCTGAACACTTAGAGAAAGCCAGGCTCAACAGCTGCTGAGATGGTGAGCCTTCCTTCACACCTTTCGTGTTTAGCTGGGTCTGAGCTTCAGATGCAGAGGAAATGTGTCAGCACCAAAGAGTGGAACAGAGATGCACACCAGCCTACCTCAGACACCCCAGCAAAGTTGCACAGGAGACAACGATCTCCCCTGATAAACATGCAGCCCTTCATCTGTCACAGGAGGGGAGACTGGCAGGAGCGAGTCTGACTCTTACATTAGGATCACACTGTCTCCAGGATGCCTGGGTGGCTCTGTCAGGTAAGTGCCCAACTCTTGATCTCGGCTCAGATCATGATCTTGCGGTTTGTGAGTTCGAGCCCCGCGTCAGGCTCTGCGCTGACAGCGTGGAACCTGCTTGGCATTCTCTCCCTCCCTCTCTCTGCCCCTCACCTACTGTCTCTCTCAAAATAAGTAAAAGAAACTTAAAAAAAAAAAAAGAACACTGCTCGGCTTGAGTCCCTACAGCAAAGACTTCAGAGAACCCTGATTGTCTCCTGGATCTCATCGTAATCTAGAGAGAATCACATCTTCCTGCCAGATGCACCGGGTGACCCAGAGCCTCATCTACTCCTTCTCAGCACTAATGCAGGTCCTTTGGAAGGCAGACTGCCTGGGCGCCTGGCTAACCTGGGCCTCAAAGCATGATGCGCCTTCAAAATGTCGCCTCTTTGATTTCCAGACCAGATTCGGTTGCTCAGAGCAGCATGTTCTCCCTCCCTCTTTGCTCTCCGGAAGCATGGACGTCCTCGGGAATGGGGGCGGGGTGGCACGCAGGGGTTGCACGGACCTGCCACAGTCTGGCTGGGGTGGCCTTCCAGCTCAGAACGGAGCCAGGGTGCCAGAGAATCCGCCACACGCACTCTAGAAACTGGCCTCGCCCACTCGTCGCAAGGGAAGTACCGGAGCACATGGAGCAAGTAGCTGAAGGCAAGGGGGGTCTCCCAGCTCCAGCCACCCCCGGCCGAGGCTGAGGTGGCCACAGCAGCAGCCCCAAATCACTGGCGATGTGCAACCCCTCCCGGTAACGAAAGCTGGAAGACATCTATCCGTAGAGACCACCTCGAAAAACACCTTCCCTGCTTTCGGGGCGATGCCGGCCACTGCCCGTGCAGACGCCTGCTTCTTTAGAAATAAGGAGGCGTCAGGACTGTGTTGTGCCTTCGTGGGCCCTTCAGCTTCCACAGGCCTCTCTCCTCCACACGCAAATATTTACAATCACGTCTTACAACTGCATTGGCATCCAGACAGACGAACACGTTAATACGATGCGTGAAAGCCCTTTCTTCAACCTGAAAGGTTGTTTTCCCCCCTTCTTATGCGAGGGAAACAAACAGCTTCACATTTCGCCTAGATGGGCTGGGGGCCCTCGACACTGCTCCCACTCTAAGGAGAGGTCAGATCCAGGCAATGATGTGAGGACCCGGTTTTAATCCAGAGAGAGGCACCTGAAAAGGTGACGTGGTGGCAGTGGGAGGAGGTGGGGACGAGTCCAGCTGTGGCCACACTGAGTCCGGGGTGCAAGCAGCAGCCCCAGACTGAGGAGGACAGACACGGAGGAGGTCAAGGAGGAGGACATGGCACGCAGGTGCACCAGCTCTTGGGGGGTGGCCAGGGACAGGGGGCTCCCAGAGAAACACAGAAAGGAAGGGTCAGAGAATGAGAATGAGAAGAGAGAGGTAAAGGGGTAAAATGTGTTCAGGAGGAAATGATCCAGCAGGTCACATGACATGGCTGAAAGAATCCAGCATGACCGTGGCTTAAACAATACCCATTTATTAGCTCGCGGCTCTATGGGTTGGAAATGCGGGCGTAAGTTTCCTGCTCCAGGCATTGCAAGGTTGCAGTCACTGTGTCCGCCGGCTGTGTTCTCGGGCTGGCACTCGGGATCCTCTTTCAGGCTCACTCGGGTCGTTTCTGTGTGGCTGGAGGACCGAGGTCCCTGTTTCCCCACCAGCTGTGAGTGGGGACTGCCCTCGGCTCCCCCAGGCCACATGCGTCCCTTACCACACGTCCCCTTCACCTGCAAAGCCTGGCTGGCAAACCCTCCCTCCGGATGACTCCCTCTCCGCAAATCTCTTTGCCAGGAAGAGCCCGTTCCTTTAAGAGGCTCACCTAATTATGTCAGACCCACCCAGGATAATTGCCTTTTTCAGATCAACTGACTTGGGATCATAATTATACCCACAAAATCGAAATTCCCTGGGCAATGCCTGGATTAGCATTTGAGTAGAGAAGGTATACGCATGCCAGGGGCAGGAATCTTTTGAGCGTCTCAAGAGTTGTGCCTACTACCCACATATTTACTTTAAAAGCATCATTTCTATGGATCTGAAGAACTCCAACACCATAGCTGATAGATGGAGTGCTGGCCCATCTTATTAAGACTCGCAGGGGGCGCCTGGGTGGCTCAGTCGGTTAAGCGTCTGACTTCGGCTCAGGTCATGATCTCATGGTTCGTGGGTTTGAGCCCCACATCGGGTTCTGTGCTGACAGCTCAGAAGCTGTTTCAGATTCTATGTCTCCCTCTCTCTCTGCCCCTTTCCTGCTCATGCTCTGTTTCTCTGTGTCTCAAAAATAAACATTAAAAAAAAAAAGACCTGCAGAATGGAGGGACACCTGGGTGGCTCAGTCGGTTGCATCCGACTTCGGCTCAGGTCATGATCTCATGGTTCACAGGTTTGAGCCCTGCATCAGGCTCTGTACTGACAGCGTGGAACCTGTTTGGAATTCTCTCCCTCTGTCTCTCTCTCTGCATCTCCCCTGCTCACTTGCTCTGTCTCTCAAAATAAACAAACATTTAAAAAAAAAAAAAAAAGACCAGCAGAGTGGAGATGATGTCGGCTTTATTCCCTGGAAAACAGACTGATCTCAACACACAATGTATGTGGACCGACGTCAATGCCATCTTCCCAACACCCCCTCCCTCCCCCCCCACCCCACGTTACTGGTGAGAGACCACTTGTCAGTGCTGGGAATGTGAAGCTGGTACAATCTTTCTGCAGGGAAACTCTTGTAGTATGAAAGAAAAATCTGAAACATACGTATGGCTATTTTACTGGTGAGTTCCACCTTTAGAGATTAATTCTAACATAACAATCAGAAACGCAGATAGAACTAAGGTAACAATCAGAAATGCACCGAGGGCCTGCCCCCCTTCTCTCTCTCTCTACACACACACACACACACACACACACACACACACACACACCTATGTATCTCAGAATTTTTTAATAACGGCAAAAAAATTAGCAACAACCTAATTACTCACACGAAAAGGAGGCTGATTAAAACTATTTTCTGTAGGTATAATGGAATGCAGTGCAATTTCTTTTAGAATCATGATCTATAAAAATTATTTAATAACATAGCAAAAAGGTTCATGATATTCTCATAAGTATCTACACCATAAAATGGGGTGTGTGTGTTTATATATATATGTTGACAATATCCTCAAGTGGCTCTCTCTATACGTTGGAATTATGGATATTCTGAAGTGTTTTTAGAGACTAAAATAGAATTTCATCACAAAAAGACTAAATATAATCACAGAAGAACTTTTGTATCAGGATTACGCACACATAGGCACATTTGGAACTCATAGAATTTGTTCCCTAAGGCAGTCCCAGATCTAAGTTAGTGGCTGTTAATGTACACTGTGTCCAGCACACACAGGAAGCGGGTGGCCATGCTAGCCTGGGAGATACACGTTTCCCCAAAAGCCAGCGACATGCAGTCCCTCTTACAGGGCTATCTTGGAGTTGTTGACCTGAGTTTGCCCACACGGGCACAAAAGGACGCTGGCATTTCCCCACCTTCTGGCCAGTCTCCTCCCAGGGAGCAGACCCCTTGGCTGCTCCATCGCACAGGGGTGGGGGAGAGGCATGGATCAGAGGTTTTCATGTTCCTCTTGGGAAATGTGGAGGAAGACCGAGGCCCACCGGGGCAGCAGCCAGCATCCAAGAATGGTCCCAAATTTGGGGGCACTCATTGCTATGAAATAACGAGTGTGTTTATTTATGGTTTTGCTACATGTGACTTTTCAAAAATTTAAATTGAAAAATACTATACAAATATTAGTTTCAGCCATACAGAGCATCATGAGAACTGAAATCACCATGTGTCACCATACAAAGTTATTACATTATTGACTATATCTATTACTGACTCTATCGCCTATGCCCCGTGACTTATTTTATAACTGGAAGTTTGTACTTCTTTTTTTTTTTTTTTTGAGAGAGAGAGAGAAGGCACAAACACAAGTGTGGGAAGTGCAGAGAGGGAGGGAGAATCCCAAGCAGAATCTCTACACTCAGCATGGAGCCAGACGCGGGACTCGAACTCACAAACTATGAGATCATGACCTGAGCCGAAGCCAAGAGTTGGCACTTAACTGACTGAGCCACCCAGACTCCCAAAAGTTTATACCTCTTAATCCCCCTCCCCTGTATCTCCTACCCCACCCCACCTCCCCTCCAGCCTGAGTTTACTTTTAAAGTGATTATAAAATAGGATCTACATTTAAATAATAACATAAATACACTGTAACTAGAAGTCCCAGCCAAGACATCGTAAACACCAATTTGTACTCCTTTGCAGAACGAATAAATCTAGAATTCTATGAAAAACCCCAGAGCCTCCTATGGAATCTTATTCCAACTCCGCCATTGCTATAACTGCTGAAGACACACACGTGAATTGTGTCGGGACCAGAAGCCCGCCCTAAAGATCAGTAATCTGAGAAAGGCAGCATAGCCTGAGAGCCACACACCCACTCCTATACATGCTGGGCGCTTGCTGTAAGAGCCTCCAAAGGCCAATGCCGGAGGTAACTCCTTTCGCTTAGATGTGTTAAGTGCTGGCTCCTGTGACTCCCAAAAGGCCCTGGCTCCCCCTGTACACACGTGGAGGGCGCATCATTACACTGAAACAGTTCCGGCAGCCCGGAGAGGCACTGGGCACTGCCCTCCCCTGGGAATAGGGAATTTGCTGCAGACACTTTACGATCTGAGCTACCAGCTTGTCTGAAAACTGTATTTTTTCATTGCCAAGCTTTTCATTTTTTCCCTACAGAAGTTTTTCTTGCTCCTAGGACTTACTAACTTTCAGATATATATGCGAAAAAAAGGAAAGAAAATGTATGAAGACACAGCATTATGCTTTGCCCCAGGATGTTACCTTTCACGCTGTATGTTATATATCGACATCGCAACAGAAAGGGCCTTAGGAATCATGGTAATGCCGTGGAGGGCACACCTAACACCTAACTATCTCAGCTGGCTTCTGAAAAGCCTCAAGACTTTGAGAGGTGGGGCCCGGCTCCCCTTCCCCACCCCCACCCCGCCTTCTCAGGAGAATACTGGTGACGGTGACAGCTGTAATGACGAATGCATTCAGAGCTCATTACGATGCACCCACGAAGCTGTCACTGGCATTCTGGCACTTTCCCTGTCTCGGGGAGAACCTGGTTCAGCTCTGCTGGCCTTGACCCCTGGCCCTACTTCTTCTTAAGAACAGAAGAGAACCAGGCTTCCCTGTTGCCGTTGTGTATCTGCTGAAGCAGGGCATCTCTGGGGACTGAGAAGTCACTCAGGATCGGGGTCCGTGATCTTCTGCTTGAGCCTGTAATTCACAAGCTGTGCATGGAGTGGGCGGAGGGTGGAATCCTCGCAGGGGGGAAGCAATGCTGGAGGGCATGGTGTGCACTGGTTGAAATTATGCAGAATGAGCTCCTGGAGATGTGGGAGGCTGCTGACTGGGACATCCCGCGGAGGGGGGTGGCCACTGGTGAGAGCTGTAGCATGGATGTCATATTCCCTCACCAGGAGAGGAATGGGGCCTGCTGCACGCAGACAGTGAAGGCATCGGCGCTGGGTTCAATGGGTACAGGCTCCGCTGTTTACTGGCTTGGTGGTTTGGGGCCAAGTTCCTTAATTGCACTGAGACTTGGTTTCCTCATTTGTAAGGATAATAATATGCTATGTACCTCACAAGGCCACTGCCAGTGGTAAAGGCTGTGTATGTAAAAATCTTTTTCTTTTTTTTTAATAGCAAGGGTCTATACCCGCAATGCAGCCCCTGAGCATGTGTAGCTGTTTTTATTTAACCAAAATTAAATAAAATGAAAAACTCGATTCCTCCGTCACACCAGGCACACTTCAAGTTCTCAAGTCACATGGGCTGGCAGCTATCAAGGAAAGTTCTACTGGACAGTGCTGCCTTAGGCCAGCCTTGATTTACTAGCCCGGTTATTTTCCAGCGAAGTCCGCAAAGCACCCCATATTGCCGACTTGCGCTGCCCATCTCTCACGTTGCCTCCTACCTTGACTGTAGCCGGGGAAGGCTCGTGTGCAAGGCTGCTCTCTTCTCTAACTGCGCTTTTGGCACGACTGACCCTCACCAAGAAACTTGCTTTCGTCTCTTCCTGAAGCGCTAATCCTGGTGAGGCTTGGAGTGGGGATGGGGGCCAGCATTCTGCGGGTCTGCATCCATTCACATCTGTGCGGTTGTAGAGTCTAAGCCCCTCACAGGGAAGGCCGGGGTTCAGTCGGGTCCAGTTGGTGCCTGACGCATGTATACTTTACCGTCGCCTCTGAGCCCCTCCACAGTAAGGAGGGCTGGGCAAAGTAACCCCACTCCAAAAGACGGAGGGATAAAGGAATTCTCAGCTTCTTGCTCAAGGACATTCAAGAGACAAAGTGACAGATGTCCTGCACCCCAGCCAATTCCATCCCGTGACACAAGCACATCCAAGGTGGCCAGGCTGGAAGAGCACGTCCCCAGCAGGTACAAGGAAACGGATGGACAAGGGCCCTGTGCTGCCCAGTTTTTGACTCCAGAAGCAAAAGCCACTCTAGTTAATTAATCCCACTCTGATCCCTGCATTTTCAGCTAATCCTGTTCCAAGACTAAAACTCAAATAAGAAGAGAAACCACTGCGGTACAAGTTCTTCAATTCATTTCAATGTAAAAAGTAAGTCTCAAAAATAAGGGAGATGCGGTAACAGCTGATGCTAAAACCATCCATCGAACAACAAGCAAGTTGGATAAGAGAGAGAGACGTGGTTTTGTCTAACGCGAGGAAAATTCCCTCGGGCAGCCTGGTGGGTAAGAGGGTGGGGTCTGGGGCCGGTAAGGCTGCATTTCATCCCAGCTCTAGCGCTTTATGGCTGACCCTTGGGCAAGGCAGCTTAGCCCCCGTGCCTCAGTTCCTCACCGTGGAAGGGCAGGAACACTGCCCACGTCATACGGTTGTGGTGAAGAGAATGTGAGCAATGCTGGTCAAGGGCCTGAGCGTAGAGCCTGAGCCCTGAGGGGCCGTCATGAATCCACAGATTGGGCTGAAGGGAGGAGAGCCACTTTCAGAGCAGCTGCTCAGCACTACGTGGTGCAGGACCTCATTCCGAGCACCCCCCGTCGATGTGCATCTGGGCTCTGCCTGGACACATTTAACGACATATGGGGGTGGGAAGTGGGGGTCCTCTCGTTGGGGAAGTTCCATCTTGAATTCTGGCTTCCAAAGCCCACCCACCTCCAGTCAATGTTATCGTTCACTGAGCAGAAGAGCACAGCTTTCCATTTACAATGGCTCTGTCCCTGCTCAACATGGCAGCCACTAACTCCCTGGGGACTGTCCGGCCACTCCTTTCCGGGCAGAGTGTCCCTAGGTCCCTTAGAGCTCAAGCACGGTGCACTCGGCAGGCATTTGGTGCCCTGCCACCCCCTTCTTGGGGCTCTCCTGCCCGCCACCACCCATCACGGGGAATCCAGTCTCACACCGCAGAGGCAGGTGGCTAGATCAACACATTCAAATAGTAGAAATCTGCTTGTTTTGACTGACCACCCCAGTTCTTTTCTTTTTAATTAGTAGACCCTCATTTTTCTCAAAGAATCCCATGGCTCAATATAACATTAACTAAACCGTTGGCCAACTTTTCCCCACTGGATTCTTGATCCTTCTGACAGAGGACAGACAGAACAACACTGTGCAGGGACAGTCTCCTTCTGACCCCACAGAAAGGCCACACGCCTTCCAAGAGGAGCTAACCTGACGTCCCAGACTAAAGAATTCCAGCCTCTCACTGACAGGACTTCCCTCTGAAACTGGAAGCCTCATCTTGTGTACAAATCTCTTCAGTCTCCCCCGCTCACAGGGAGGGTGCACACAGAGGGGTAAGTGGAGCCTGTCTCCTTGGCTGGCGCCATTTCTTAGAGACCCTCTGCCAACGGCCTCGGCTAGAGGGTGTGCTAGGGCTGGGGACAGTTCTTGGCCGGCCTGTGACACAGGACACAGAGTACACGCCCTTGAGCGCACCACAGCCCTCGAATCTGGAGATGGCGGTGGTTATGCCAAAAAAGAAGGCATTCGCTGTGGTCGCATGTGGAACAAAATGTCTGCAACCAGGGGCGCCTGGGTGGCTCAGTCGGTTCAGTGGCTGACTTCGGCTCAGGTCATGATCTCACAGTTCATGGGTTCAAGCCCTGCGTCGGGCTCTGTGCTGACGGCCCAGAGCCTGGAGCCTTCTGTGTGTCTCTCTCTCTCCCTCCCTAATATAATTAAACATTAAAAAAATTATTTTCTTAAAAAGGGTCTGCAACCCAAGGAGCAACTATGTGTCAGGATTTTCAGGGCCTCGCTTTATAAACGATCCCCTGCCTGCTCCTTCGACTGCTATTGAAACCTGTAGTCAAAAGGCCTCCAGACCCTCCACGAGGCTGCTGGGAGTAGGCGCCAGGGTGCGGGCTCGCGAGGGAGAAGACGGGCCTCCGTTAGCCTCAAAGGGTTTCCACTGCAGGGATGAACACGTCTGGTTCTCCCGAAACGGGTACTCGAAACAAGGGGAGTCACGGGAATACTTTCCATTGAGACACCCACTGTGTGAGGGAAGAGAGCGCCCCGAGCTAGGCTGCTCTCTCTTCCTCCCTGGCTCAGAGGGCCCTGGGGGGGTAGGACGTGGGCTCCCGACAGACCGCAGTGCAGGGGCTCACCAGCCCTGGGGCTGCGGTTCCCACTCTGCCGCGTCCCAGCCTGGAGTCCTGGGGTAAACGACTTGATGCCTGGGAGCTCGCGTTTTCCCAAGTGTCCCGGTCCATGTACTGCTTGGTGCGCTGCATCAGGCTCAGTGGGTGCGCCTCAGCGCCGGGCCTGCGGTGGGTGACGTTGGCCCTTCTGCCTGCTGCCATCACGGATGCCTTCTGCCGGGCATACCACGTGCCCTGTCCCGTCCGCCTCAGGGAGCCTTCCTTAGCTCCCAGGTGCCCTGCTATAGCCCCGTATAGAAATTGTACACGTTTCTAACACTGCACCTGTCACATTGTATTTATGAATGGTTTTAATATATCCGTCTCTCAGACTAGAACACTGACCTCTACGCCAGGTGGACTGCAGAAAGCCCTCTGCCCTCTGCAGCAGAACCAGTAGGGAGAGAGAGAGAGAGAGAGAGAGAGAGAGAGTGTGTGTGTGTGTGTGTGTGTGTGTGTGTGTCCCTTCTCTCTGGTGAGAGAGATGGATATTTATTTTAAGAATTGGCTCACAGGGCGCCTGGGTGGCTTAGTCAGTTAACCATCCGACTTTCGCTTGGGTCATGATCTCGCGGTTCGTGGGTTCGAGCCCCGCGTCGAGCTCTGTGCTGACTGCCAGCTCAGAGCCTGGAGCCTGTTTCAGTCTGTGACTCCCTCTCTCTCTGACCCTCATGCTGTCTCTCTCTCTCCTAGAAATAAATAAAACATTAAAAAAAAAAAAAAAAAAAAGAATTGGCTCACATGATTATAGAGGCTCAGTAAGTCCAGTAGAGCAGGCAGGTGAGCCAGAGACCCAGGAAAAACATGTAGGTCAAATTCAAAGGCAGTTTTCTGGCAGATTTTCCTCATTTTTACCGTAGGTCAGGTTTTCCCCCATCCCCATTAAGGTCTTTGACTGATTAGATGAGGCCCACCCCCTAAAGAGTGTCGTCTGCTTTACTCAGAGTCTATGGATTCGTTAATCTCATCCAAAACACACCTTCGCAGAAACATCAAGAATAGTGTTTGACCAAGTATCTGGGTACTGTGGCCCAGCCAAACAGACATGTGAAATTAATCATCACAACCTATGAGCCCCTCTGAGGTCAGGGGGTAAGAGCAGAAAGGCTGGAGTCAGGAAGGAAGTGAGGCTGGGCAGGCACTCCAGGCACCTGGCACCCTGCAGAGCTGCCTGATGACAGCCTGTCCTGGGAACCGTACAAGTGCCAGAAAGTGTCACTTCGGCATGGAACGCAGATAGACGGCAGTGGGGCCGAGGATCATGCAGCACGTCCACCGCCCTGGTCACTCTGCTGTCTGTAACTGGGGCAGCTGGTCACTGCGGCCAACCTGCCCAGGGGGCGTGAGACGAGCTGGGAGACACAGTGCTGAACGTGTCAGATCTCTGAGAAGGCAGGACCATGCCCCCACATGCCAGCTAACAGGCTACTCGGGAAGCATTTATTCAAAGGACTGAGTGTTCCCTACGAGGCATTACATAAAGTGAACCCCCTCCCGTCCCCAGTGAGCTTCACTGCAAAGGACATACTAAGGTGGCAGGGGCCACCAGGGGCTGTGTGGGGACAGAGGGCCCATCCAGAGTAAATCCTGCTCTGGGGCAGGTCCATCCTAGCAACTGCCTGAAGCCTGTGCTCAAGCTGATGCAAGTCTGGGGTCAAGCTGGAGATCCCGGCCCCAGGCTGAGCGGAGGGTCCCCCAAGCCCCCGGGGAGAATGGGATGGTCCCTCTGAGCAGTCACGTTTGCCCAGAGCACGTGCACCTTCCCTGCTGGGGCAAAGGGACGCTCCACTGAATCTTCCCATGAATCCTCCTCTGGTTCAGGGAAAGGAGGGAGGGCAAATCCCCTGCACCTGGGGCCTGGGGCTGCAGCCAGGCAGGGGCAGCGAGGTGGGGTCAGCTGTGACCACAGGGCCGGCAGGCCTGACAGCTGGGAGAAGGTAGCCTGAGCAGCACGGCGGGAAAAACCAGGCGGGATCAGGATCTGTCCCTCGGGGGCCACATTCTGTGTTCGCCGGCCCCCACCTTCTCCATTTGTGCCCTCCACACCCTGGCCGATCCCAGCGTCTGAACACCTAATACCCTCCCGGTAGCAAAGCTCAGCCACTGCTTCGGAGACACGTGTCAGCACCCGCCCGGACCCCAGCAGAGCCAGCGAGCAGGTGGCAATGCCAGGGGCCGCCCGCGCTCCTGACAAATGCTCACTTAAGCAGCTGGCTCTTGATGGCTTGCGAAGAAGGACTTCCTCAATATGGGGCTTAGGACAGACAGCTGGCTGGTCGGGGGTGGGAGGGGGCTTCCGGGACCACCGCACAGTGGGTTCTCAAGAAAGACAGCAGTCACCTCTTGGGCCCCACTCTTCTGGTAAAGTCTCTGGCCAACACTGTCAGGGTCTGAGCCTCGATCAGCGTTTCCTGCTGCTACTTAACCAGAAGGGCCGGACGGGACAGGAGAAGCATGCAGGGCGGTGCTGGCTGCTCATCAGTCACCGCGCCGATGGTCTCCCCTTGGCCTCCTGGGCCCATCCCAGTGCTCACCTGGATGATGAAGCCGGTGGAAGAACACTGCCTGACCCAGAGGCTGAATTTCCGCTTTTTCCTCTTTCGCAGTTCCCGCTCTGTGCACGTGGCGATGAACACAGGGTCCTCGTCAATCAGGGGTTCATGTAGCACCTGCCAGGGATGAGAGAGAGAGAGCAGAGAGGCTCAGCTCTCGGGAGGCAGCGCGCGCAGGGGGTCATCAGCAGTGGCCTCGATTCTAGTCTCTGCCTTTGACCAGCTGTGCGGCCTTGGCTAAGCCACATTTCCCCTCTGATCCTGGCTCTCCTCATCTATAAAAGGGTAGTATCAATATTTACGCCAGCATTTTGGGGAGGACTAAGTAAGGAGCCATAGGCAAGGCACTTAGTACAGGCCCTGACATATGGTAGGTATTTAGTAAATGGAAATTTAAAAAGTAACTTAATTTTTATGTATTTATAAAACACATTTTTATACATTTATATTGTATATACATTTTAAATATACTTATAATCATCTTATTACAATAAGATTATTCAGATTATTATTGTTGTTGATTATTATTATTATTATTAGGGGTTGAAGGTTCCCAGGGCACGCTCTCACTGGACATGGCCACCTGTCAGGAAAGACCTTTCCACTGATGGGCAACCCCAGCTGCTCAAAAGTTCTTTCCCTCACGGACTCAAAATTTACCAACATTTAACCTGAGCCTACTGATCTGCCTTCTGTCCCTGTGAGAAACAAAGAAAAGCATATACTATTTCTGTAGGCATTCCAGACAGCCCTCACATTGGCCCACAACCTCTTTGTATCCCGGGCTGAGCAATCTCTCTCTAAAATCAGCCCCTGACACGAACCCGGGGCCTGTGACCTTGTGGCCACCACCCAGCCTCTGGTTTTCCTCTGCATCATCATGTCCTTCCAGACTCTGGATTCCTGAAGCAATTTTTAAACTTATTTCACCTATTTGTTTCTTTATAACATGGTTATTAAGATGTTTTCAATGACAAGGCTATAAAGTAAAAAGAAATAGCATAATAAATAAACAGGCTAAATGGAGGGGTCAAAGTTTTATGTCTCTAAAAGCTGAAGGTTTTCTGGAGACTTTTGGGTAAATTTAGGAAACTGCCACCCCCTCTCCCGCAAGTCCTATTTCAAGCTCAAGTATGAACTGGCGTGTGTGTGTCTGGATTTCATCGAAACGAAGAATGCGGGAAACAGGAGGATTTCAAGAACCCTAATGCCCTAGACGAGGGGCCAGTAAACGGTGCTCGAGTCTGCCCACCACCTGTTGTAAATAAAGTTTTATTGGGACCTGCCATGCGCATTCACTTACATATTGTCAGCGGCTGCTCCTGGCCTACGATGGCAAAACTGACGAGTGCCTCGGGGACCACGTGGCGCATGAAGTCTAACGTACCAACTGTGCGGCCACTGACAGCAAAAGTGTACCATCTTGCTCCCCATCGGTGCTTTTGGAACTTTAATGGACAGACGAGTCACCAGGGATCTTACTAACAGGTGAATTCTGATTTTTAGTAGGCGTGGGGCAGGGCCAGAGTTTCTGCATTTCCAACAGGTTTCTAGTGATGTCAGAACGCAGGCTGACGAGGGCAGACTGGAGGACAGCACTCAGCAACTGTGATTTGGACAGTACCTTCTCACCCGTCTGTCAAGGCTACCTTGAACTCCATTAAAAACAACAGCAGACTTGTAGCATTCAGTCTGGCCCCCTTCAGTTTACCTGCTGTTGAAAGCATGTGGGCATTAAACTTGGCCTCCCACCCTCGTCTTACACTTACGAACGGGAGGGCTGAAGAGGCTGCAGGCCACGGGCCCTCATTCCTTGCCGACTCTGTGGGCTCATAAAACATTCAAAGCCCCATTTGGAACCATGGGAGCAAAACGGACAAGACACACACACACACACACACACACACACACACACACACACAGCGGGGGAAATGGAACAGAGGGGGAAGGGGAAAGACGGCAGAAAGAAGGCCTTTCTGCTGGCTGCGTATTCCCTGCTCAATCAGCTCTGCTGAAGACACGTGTCCTATTCACCCCCACCAAAGCCACAGTCCGTAAAACAGCCCTCTCTTCCTCCTCTTCAGAAAGCCAGCGCACCTCTAGTCCGTGTGCATTTTCATAAAACCAGGACGCATTTATATTTCATCACGTGCCTTGCCCACGCAAACTCTGCGTGAAAACTACCCAGGGAAAACCGCGTCTCCCTCCTCCACGCTGCCCATTGGCCAGCATCTCTCTGCTCCCCAAACGTATTTCCCGAGTCCCCTTCTGTGGATGACAAGCTCATTTCGGGGTGCAGCGGGAGGTTATGGGAGTGGAAAGACAAAGCAACCACTTGTTACTTGTATACTCCCTCCCTGAAAATATTCTATGGAACCTCTCCCTGGTTCTGAGGAAATGAAGCATCTCTCTGTTTTGCACTTGTGTGCACAGCCCTGTGTGGCCGCGTGTGTGTGACACGTGGCCGCGTGGGTGGCTGTTAGACTGAGAACCGTCAGATTTCTGAAGGCTCTGCAAAAGCTCCAACTCATCCGAGAGGGTCATGTTTGATGGAAGGGAAAGCCTCCATGGAAGGCAGGGCTGGGGGCATGTGTGGGAACAGAGTGCAGGGTGACGCCTGGGAGCCACAAACATTTCCACCCCCACATGCTGGAGAACTCTTCCAACCACCCTCAGCAGGCAGAGTGTAGACCCATCAGAGGGGCGCTGAGGCTCTGGGGTGGCAGGTGGGAACTCAACCAAACTCACTGTTCTGTCATGTTCTACCCTAAGGCTCCAGAGCCCAAGGGGGGACCTTTCATTGAGCAGAAAAGCTGGAGAACCAGGAAACCTTTACAATTCCTAGCTTCTTCAGACCTCCTGATGGCTAATGGCACATGAAAAGATGCTCAACGTCACTCATCATTGGGGAAATACAAATAAAAACCACAGTGAGATACCACCTCACACCTGTCAGAATGGATAACATCAACAACTCGGGCGACAACAGATGTTGGCGAGGGTGCGGAGAAAGGATCTCTCTTGGACTGCCGGTGGGAGTGCAAACTGGTGCAGCCACTCTGGAAAACAGGATGGGCATTCCTCCAAAACTACCCTATGACCCAGCAATTACACTACTAGGTATTTACCCAAAGGGTAAAAAAATGCTGATTCAAAGGGACACAGGCACTCACCCCAATCCTTAGAGCAGTGTTATCAACAAGAGCCAAAGTATGGAAAGAGCCCAGATGTCCATCGACTGATAAATGGATAAAGAAGATATGGTAGGGGCACCTGAGTGGCTCAGTCAGTTAAGCATCCGACTTTGGCTCAGGTCATGATCTTGCGGTCTGTAAGTCTGAGCCCCGCATCGGGCTCTGTGCTATCAGCTCAGAGCCTGGAGCCTGCTTTGGATTCTGTGTCTCCCTCTCTCTCTGCCCCTCCCCCACTCATGCTCTGTCTCTCTCTCTGCGTCTCAAAAATGAATAAACATAAAAAAGAAAAAGATGTGGTAAACATAATGATGGAATATTACTCGGCAATCAAAACAAATGAAATCTGGCCATTTGCAGCAACGTGGATGGACGTAGAGGGTATTATGCTAAGTGAAATAAGTCAATAAAGAGAAAGACAAATAATCATATGATTTCACTCATATGTGGAATTTAAGAAACAGACAGATGGACATAGGGAAATAGAAGGAAAAATAAGATAAAAACAGAGAGGGAGACAAACCATAAAAGACTCTTAAATACAGGGAACAAACTGAGGGCTGCTGGGGGGGAGGTGGGGGCACGGGCTAGATGGGGGATGGTCACTAGGGAGGGCACTTGCAGGGATGCGCACTGGGCGTTACATGTAAGGGATGAATCACCAAATCTACACTAGATGTTAACTAACCGGGATTTAAATAAAAGTTTTTACGAAAGAAAGAACTTCTAGATTCTTTAGTCAAGGAGCAGAACAGGAAGCCTTTCTAGGGGGCAGACGCATCGCTGAGAAGAGTGGAGCATATGTGCTGATGCTGGAGGCCAGAGGCAGACGCCCCTCACCCCGGCGCGGGCCCGAAGGACGGAAGGTCCGGCTCTGCACAGAAAGCCCAGTGCTCTCCAGTGCACGCGGGGTCAGGCTGCCTCTCTGCAAAGGAAGGGTAGAAGGACGCTTAGCAGCCCCCAGCTAGCAGCAAGACCTGACCCTGGTCAAAATCAATCACACACAGGGGCGCCTGGGTGGCTTAGTCGGTTAAGCGTCCGACTTTCGCTTGGGTCATGATCTCGCGGTTCGTGGGTTCGAGCCCCGCGTCGGGCTCTGTGCTGACTGCCAGCTCAGAGCCTGGAGCCTGTTTCAGTCTGTGACTCCCTCTCTCTCTGACCCTCCCCTGCTCACGCTGTCTCTCTCTCTCTCTCTCCTAGAAATAAATAAAACATTAAAAAAAATAAAAATAAAATTTAAAAAAAAAAAAATCAATCACACACTGCAGTTCATGATTTCATCTCCCTTGGCTGACCCTCTGGCGCCTACGGACACAGAGCTGGCTCAATGGTGCCCACAGTCAGGAGGAAGATGGAAGAAGACGAGAGAGAATAATGGCATCTGATGACCAGCCAGCTGGAAAACTGGTCCAAGGGACTCGGACTTTCCCTCTGCCTCGGGTTCCTGTCTGTTGGGCAGAGCATAGTGGGTACTCTGTTTGCTCTCAAGACCCACTCTCCACCCCTCCTGCCCTGCACTGTGGCCTTGTAAACCACACCATCCAGGCCTCTGTTCCCAGCATGGGTTCCCAAGGCCAACTCGGAGGCCTGAGCAGGAGGAGTAGGCAGCCCCCCGCCTGCCCACGACCTCACCTCCGGGCTTCAAGGCGCACGCCCATGGCCGAGACCAGTTTCCCACTGTTGCCACGAGCGTAGCCATGTCCCTTCACCCTGACCACACGCCATCTAGTCCCTGCCTCCAGTCCTCTTCAGCTGCCCTTCTAGAACACAGGATTCACTTCCTGCTGGGATCCTGACCAACACATAGGGCGCTGGATACAGAACAGTAGCAAACCGCAGACACAACTTCACAGACACCACGGTAAACATAGAAATCAAATACAGAGTATATTTTTTAAAAAAGGAAAGAAGAAAAAAGCCCCAACATGACCCCAAACAAAGACTTCTCATAGGACCCTCTTCTTCCTCTCAGCCTCGCCAACCTGGAAACAAAGAATGGGCGTGGGGGTGAGGAGAACATGAGCGCGTCTCCGGGCTCTCAGGGGTCCTGGGCTCCTCGCTGCGCACCTGAGCCATGCAGGGGGAGGAGGGAAGAGCTGCCCACGTGAGCCGCAGTCCAGATACTATTGGCTTGGGAATGGGCCGGGCCAGGAAGGGACAGGCCTGTGATCTCAGCACTGGCTGGTGGGCACCCCAGCGTCCCCACAAGCTACCCCGGGCTCCAGGGACACATGCACGCATGCTAACTGCCCTGGGTACAGGTCTCAGGGTATCGGACACTGCAGTTTCAGAAGGGAGACAGCACGAGGCTGGCTCATGGCAGCACACAACACACATGACTATAACCCTGGATAAGGCTGGCCTGGTCCTGGGGCTAGAAGGATCCTCAGCAACCTTATCTTTAGGCTGTTAAATATCAATCATCCAAGCAGCTGGTTGGTATATTCTCTAGAGCTACTCAGGCCGCACCAGTGGCTCTTCAAAGGTCTGGCCCCAACGATGGTCAGAATATTGTATTCTACCCCTTGCACGCAGCCGGAAGGGCTCTGGTTTGGTTCGTGTTCAACCGTGCACATATTCAGGGTAACAAAAACGAATGTGCCTGGCCCTGTTATTTGGTCCTGCAGGGCCTGAAGGCGGGGCCTGTGTCCCCAAAAGAGCCCACCTCCTATTTGGAAGGTAAGAGACACAACTGGGGACAAGAAAGAATGGCACGTGGCTGCCCTATTAGTAGTAGGGAGATGCAGGGAAGGGGGAACCGCCACGGGCCTGCGGGCCCCGCACTGGGCCCCGGAGACTCTGCTTGTCGGCTAAGGCAGAGAGAAGAGGGAAAAGCTTTCTGGGCGCCAGAAAGAGCACTGCAAACACCTGGAAATCATAATGAGCCCAGCACATTCATAGCACAGCAGGGGAAGCGCTTCCAGAGATTGTTTTAAGGCTCCCACAGACCTGAAATAGGGCGAGATCTTCCCCCACAAAAGTCCTGTGATTTTCAGCTGTGCAGAGAAAAAAGGCAAGATACAGAGTCAGGGAAAGAGAAAAATATCAAAAAGAATTTGAGGTTTACGAAGAAGGCCCTTAAAGGAAAGGCACGAGGAAGAGTGGGTAGATGGATGGCTATTTAAACGCATGAATAAAAATGACGTGAACTTCAGTTTCCACACTGAACAGGCCAAAAGGAACCGGACTCACATGGGCCAAAAACCTCCAAAAGTTTTGGGTAGAGGCATCTTGGAAAGAAGCTGGTTTGCGAGAGCAGCAGAGCAGTTTGGGGGATGATTCTGGAACCCCTCTCTCACCACAGCCAAGCGTACTTGCCACAGGTCAATACCAGAAGGCAGCGACTCAGGAGCCGAGGGCCCACAGAGCCTTCTAGGACCAGTTAGGGAAGTTGGGGAGGTGTTGGGGGGGCCCTAACAGTTAGGTCTGGGGCTCTATGGAACCCTGGTACAAAGGCCCTGCCAGTGACAGCGTGCCAGGTGGATCTCCCCACCCCTGGACCTGAGTGACGAGTAACTCCCAGTTACCTGCAGGGCGGCTGAGATCTAGCTTCTTTCCCTCTGTCACCCACAAGGCTTCAGACCCTCCCACCAGCCCAGGAGTACGTACATACTCAGAAAACACGGGAAAGCTACCATCAGAGGTTCTTCTCAATCTAAGAAAATTGGGCACTCAGGTGGCTCAGGTGTTAAACATCCAATTACCGCTCGGGCCATGATCTCACAGTTGGCAGGTTCAAGCCCTGCCTGGGGCTCTGTGCTCACAGTGTGGAGCCTGCTGGGGATTCTCTCTCTCTCTCTCTCTCTCTCTCTCTCTCTCTCTCTGCTCTTCCCCAACACATGCTTTCTTTCTCACAAAATAAATGAATAAACTTAAACATATATATATATAAGAAACTTACAGGCCTGGAAAGCAGATCATTTGGAAAGAAAATGCCAATTATGGGAGGGAGCTGCAGAAGCCCGCTTTCTGAGGTCTCTGTGGCATGGGCCCGTGAGTCCATCACCCCCTGCACTCCGAGGTGGGCCAGAGAGGCAGGATAGGGGAGAGCCTGGGGCACCCCCCGCAGGCCTCACCTGGGTTTGGGAAGGCCTGAAGGCAGCGTCGAAGCCGTTCTGCAGGGAGTCAAGGAAGGGCTGGACCTTGTAGAGGCCGTGCGTGGTCTGGCTGGAGCGGAAGGCCACCACGTGGAAGTACTTGAGGATCTTCTCGAAGCGGGCCTGGCTCATGACCAGGGCGAGGCTCCTGTTGCTGTAGAAGCCGCCGCTCCAGATGCTGAGGACCGACTCGCAGTGGGAGATGCTGGTGGAGATCATGTAGCCCAGGAACGCCTTCATCTCCGTCAGCGTCACCTCGGCCCAGGCGCCGTCGCTGCCGAAGCGCTCCTGGAACTTCTTGGCGTACATGTTCGTCTGCACCACCATGTTCTTGAGCACGTTGTCGGGGACAAAGAGCTGGAAGAAGTCCATGGCACTTGCGCTGGGGGGCATCTTTCGGGTTGGACCTAAAACACAGCAGGCCGGGGGTTCACGGCTGCGACCACCACCGCAGGGGGTTCCGCGGGGTGCACCCTTCCCCCACCCCCTTCTGCGGAGCAGCTGGCTGGCCTGCGCGCCCCCGCCTCCCCCCACCACGGAGCGTCCGTCCCCCACCCTGGACGGCGGCACGCGCGCCCCCTGCAGCCCGGACCCCGCACCTGCAGGCCCTCCCTCCACCGGGCATCCCGGCCCCGCCTTCTTCCCTGTCCAGCAAATTCAGACACAGGGACGCAGCGGTGGGAGGAGACGCACGCAAGGACACACTGAACCTAACACAGCGGCTTCACTGGGACTTTCTGGCTTTCGCTTTCTGGTAAGTTGACTTCTGTAAGTAAGAATGCTTTCACCCCTCGGGCCCTGAAAATTTCCACCCGGGAGAGACTGCAATGTTTATTTCCTGGTATTCTCCACGTGGCGATTTGGAATTTACTGGTGAATGAATCTAAAGGGGCTTGTTTAGATAATTTCACCAATGTAATAAAAAGCTCACATTTCTGACTAATGCAGGGACAACCTTTTGAAATACATAAACACACATACATCCACCCTTAAGAGATATGGCTTTCAGTCCCATATATAGTGTCTTAAGCCAGGCTAACAGAATGAAGAGGTTTGTAGACCAGCTTTTTTTTATTAAAAAAAGAATTTTTTTAAAGTAATCTCTACACCCAACTTCGGGGCTTGAACTCACAACCGGAGGGTCACACCTGCACCAACCGGGCCAGCCAGGTACCCCTTGAGGAGACCGGCTTTGCAATTTCTAATCAAAGCCATGCACGTGCTTCAGATTTTTAACCACCACCACCCCCCGCCCCCAAACCTTTCTCTACTACTGATCTAGGCAGGCTCTGAAAAACAAGTTTTTTCCACAGCAAAATAAGCCTGGCCATGTACACCCGACAGCCCAGGTTTCAGATCAGATCGATTGGGGAGGTGAAACCCTGAATTTACTTCTAGCTAAATGCACAGTCTTAGATAAATTTCCTCTTTCCCACGTGGAAAGCAGAACACCTGCTTTGCAAGGATTTTACGAAAACTTGGAAACCTTTACTGAGATGTGATCAGCAGAAATCCACTGCCTTGGGCTCCAGGCTTTCGAATGCTCTCATTGCCCTCATTTTACAGAAGAGAAAACTGAAGCCTAGAGAGTGAAGTGACCATCATATTCACTGTCACCAACCAGGTTTTGGAAGGGCACCAGGCGGTCCCGGTGCCGCTGGCACCTAGATGCTTTCGGAGGCGGCGGCCCTGGCTGAGGGGCCCTGGTGAGCAAGCACGGCCTGCGGCCCACAGCCCCACACATGCTCTTAGTGGAAATCATTTATTTCAGCGAAGCCTTGCAGCCTCCGGCGGGTGAGGCCATAAATTATTCAGGGATAGCGCTCAAAGAGGAGGAAAACCAGCATTTTAATTGCTACATCATGCTGAGTCAGCAGAATGACATTTTCGCTTCCAAAAGTTATCTTTCAAGTAATTTTGCCTCCCAGGCTATTTCAAAATGGATTCTCACAGCAGACTTGGACCTGGCCAACTGTTTAATGAAGAAACCGCCAAGTTGCAGGCTCCCTCGTATCTGTTTAGTTTGGATTTACAGGCATCCCCTGCGGCCTGTTTGAGCTGTTCTGATTCTTCGTATGCAAAAGTGCAGGCACAGACTGGGAAGGAATGGGGGGAAGGCGGAAGGCAGAAAGCGCGATTCAGTAGACTCAACCCGTATCACCAACCTATTTAATAATATGGCCCTGGGGATGGGCAGCACTGCCCACCAAGACAAGACTTTCTTACATTTGCCTCATTCACAGGAGCTTTTCCAGATATTACCCCACGTGATCCTCACATCACCCTTGTGAAGTATCACCCCTTTCTGCAGGTACGGAAGTAGAAGGCCGGAAGTACAGGGATCCCACCCAAGGTCACTCACTCGTACGTGCCTTATACTTGGGGCAACCTTCCCACCTGGCCCAGAGCCGGTCTGAGAGCACCTTTTGCCTGCTGTCATCAGGGACACGCCACTTCTGCTCTCGCGAGTGGACAAGAGGAATGTGGCTGTCTGATACACAGTGCATAGACACAGCTTAAGCAGGTGTGCGGCCTCCAAACCCCGCAAGCTCTATCTACATCCGGCATGCACACATTTCACAGCGGGCAAGGCAGGGTTACAGTGCACAGCCAGAAAGACTTCTGAAGGGAGAAAAATGCCAAGGGAGCATGGAATTGGGGGTGGGGATGGGGGTGGTTGGTAGGAAGGCGCTGCAGCAGGAAGAGCAAGTGTACCTGGGTTTACCTTCATGTCTGCAGAGCAGGGATGGGGCTCTGTGTGTTGAGGATGCATTGCCAGGCTAGAGACTCATACCATCGCCTCCCTTATCTCCCCTCTACACCCCACCATGTCACTCTCCAGGGCCCATCCACCATTGCCCAGCTGGCTCCCTCGGCCCCCAGGGGTCACCTGCTCCCTCAATCCCAGCATGCCACAGCAGGCCCACAGGGTAGCATCAAGAACAGTTCAGTGATGCTCAGATCCCCCAAAGAGATTCCCCCACTCCCCCAAGGTAGAAACCGATCCCCTCTTTCCAGGAGCAGCATCTGCAAAAGCACACATCCTGTTCAGGGGGTGGATTGCAAAGCAAGGGCAGTTAGCAGAACCGCTTATTGAGAGAACATCATGAGTGTCTTATTGATCCTGGAAATAGAAAGGAGTAAGACCCAATGCGCTCTCTCCAGGAGTTCTCGGTGCAGGGATAAGGGCAGGGAGCAGACAGTGATCCAGTGATGTCAGGCTGGGGAGAGGCCGGTGCTCACAGGAGGGACGCTGAGTTCAGATCCTGGGGAGAGGGGGTGGAAGAGCAAAGGGGTGGGGGCAGGGAGGTTACAGAGGATCTCAGGCAGTGAGAACATCTCCTGCAAAGGCCCTGCATTTAGCAGACTGTGCAAGAGAGAAGACTGGCTGCAAGCACTGAGGTGCAGGGGCCTGGACCCGCCCCCCCACCCCCCTGCCCAAGCAAGGCAAGAAGGACTGTGAGCCCGCGGATCACGCTCCAGCTTCAGGAGGAAGTGCTGCTGCAGGCGGTGTGTGGGGAGGGCCTCAGGCTGTTCCCAGGGCCAGTAAGCCCTGGGGGGACCAGAGGGGTGGTCACACAGCTTCCTCTCCCAGCTCCCTCAGCTCTGCACACTGCACAGTGCTCAATCTCCATACAGGTAAGCTGGGCAGGGGGAGCAGGCTGCGAGTGAGCCGGGGTACTGCAGGGGACCCAAACCCTGGGGCCTCATCAATTTCTCGTTTCCACTTGAACCAGAACACACACTATCTTACAACATGCTGTTATCTTACAACACGTGTGTCCAGGCTGAAACTCCAGATCCTCACTGTCCCCTCGCTGGGTGCCCCTCCCCGCCAGTCCCTCAGACACCGAAACCACCGTGGGGTCCTGTGCTGCTGCTTCCACGCGGGACTACTGTGTGTCATCCACCAACCCCTGCTCCAGCCTGGGCTGCCACCACCTCTGGCCCGGAAGGCAAAAATGGCCTCCCCCAAATGGTTCACAGCAACGAGAACAATTGCTAAAAGAACATAAACCAGGTCACTACAGTCCCCTGCTTCATTTGAACACCCCTGGGAGTCCCCACTGCGTTCAAGCAAATCCACGTTCCTTACCAAGTGCTCAGGGCCCTGCATGGCCTGGTCACAGCTACCCACCCCCATCGTAGGCTGCGCTCCAAGTCCAGGCGACCACAAGGTGTGCAGATGGAGCTGGGGGCAGGCCCCAGCTCTGGCAAGCTCCTCCCACCGCCCGGCCTGCCCCCATGCAGGCCCATCTGCAGGAAGCAGGCCTTCCTTGTGACAGACAAAGCACTCCAGCCACAAGCAGAGAGCCAGTCCTGTCCATGTCCAGCCTGACTATGCCTCCTTCCTGCATGTATCAGAGCCTACGGTTGTTTGGTCAGGGGCTTACACACCTGTTTTGGTCTGCCTCTGCTGTCCCCCTCTGACCTGGCTGCAGTGTGACGGCCAACATGAAGGCTGACTGTCGCGGTGCTCTAAGCCCCGCCCATAGTATGCTGGACACACCTGTTGACAAGGTGGACAGAGTGGGTGATGGGGAGGGCAGATGCCACGGCCCACTCAGGAGGAAGGGCATCTTTGCTGAGCCCCATGGAAAGGATCTAGTTTCCTGGACAACAGCCCATGTTGATGTCTGATAAAAAGGGAAAGAGAGGGGTGCCTGGGGGAGGCTCAGTCGCTTAAGCAACCAACTTCAGCTCAGGTCATGATCTCACGGTCCGTGGGTTCAAACCCTGCGTCCGGCTCTGTGCTGACAACTCGGAGCCTGGAGCCTGCTTCGGATTCTGTGTGTGTGTGTGTGTCTGCCCCTCCCCTGCTTGTGCTCTGTCTCTCAAAAATAAACAAACATTAAAAGAAATTAAAAAACAAAAAGGGAAGGAGTGCCAGACACATCGGCGTGCAGTAGGAAGGCTATATGGCCAGATTGGATGGAGCTAGGAGTACAATATAGGTCAGCAGGGCTCAACTCGGCTAGCTGGGCAGGGGGCCCGGGGCTGGGCACAGCTCTGCACACGCCTCCCTGAGGACCCCCGTGAGGTTTAAGAAGCAAGAAGGGTCAGCCTTAAGTCCTGGCATGGGAGACCACCTGGGAATTTGGAACATTTGATCACTGGGCAGAATGTGGGTGGGGTTTTTTTTTTTTTTGCTGACAAAAACTGAGGACTGGTGGATGTGGGGGGAGGAGGGGTGGGCATGGAGGAGGACACTTGTGGGGATGAGCACTGGGTGTTATGTGGAAACTAATTTGACAATAAACTATTTGTAAAAAAAAAAAAAAAAAAAGAATGTGGGTGGGGGTGCATCACTGATGGCTACCCGTCCCCAGCTGGCGTGGGCTGGCTCCCTGTCTTGTTTTGTTCAATTTCCTCCCTCTCTGAGCTGGTGGAAACACCTCGGAACTCTTCTCGGCCCTCCCTGTCTACAGCTGCTGGTTAGATGACCATGTCCAGGCCACATAACCTCTCTGCACCCTGGTTTCCTTACCTATCCAGTGGGGGTAAGAAGCAGCATTGAGTGAATGAAAGCCACAGGACTTTGCACACAGGCCACGGCTCATCCCGGCTAGTCCACCATGGCCCCCGCTGGCTGTGAGGGTCCCGTAGGAGCAACACCTACCAGCTTCCACGGTGCCCACTTCACGACCACAGCTGCATGTGGCCCTGATCCCCTCCTTCACACTCTGGAAGAAAAGTGTGGTTTTCTTTTTTTTTTTTTTAATTTCTTTTTAATGTTTATTTATTTTTGAGAGAGAGAGAGAGAAATAGATAGTGCATGAACAGGGGAGGGGCAGAGAGAGGGAGACAGAGAATCCAAAGTAAGCTCCAGGCTCTGAGCTGTCAGCACAGGCCTGACGCTTGAACCCACAGACCATGAGATCATGACCTGAGCTGAAGTCGGACGCTTAACTGACTTGAGCCACTCAGGTGCCCCAAAAAGTGAGGTTTTCTAAAGTCCAACCTTCTAGAGACAAAAGCATTCATTTTGAGATGAGAAGGGCATTTTGCATAACCTGGCATTTGGGAGGCATCAACTGTCGGCAGCTCTGTGCCACAGAGGAGGGGCCCTTCATATTCTGAATTAAGGGTTTAAAATATTGAAATAATTATCTCCAGGCAAAATCAAGCAGATATAAAAATATAATAGAACATCCTGCATTATCACCAAAATATTCCTCTCAGCTGAGATGTGAAAAAAAAACAAAAAACAATCAAGATATTACATTCTGTAAAAGGGTAACGTAGGAAATAGCCGAGCCATTGTGCTCAGTGCCGGCTGCAGCTGGGCCTTTATCTTGGGCTAAACTAATCCTTGTGTCCATCTCTCCACTTGTTTCTTTCCTCCCCCCGCCCATGGCTGACGTGCAGGACAAGCTGTCTATCTGACGAGCTGCTGAGGGCCCAGGTCTCGGCCGCAGATTCCAGCCACAAGGCTTCGTTCCTTGTTCAACCTCGTGGCTCATGGCTACATGACTGGCAACAAATGTCATTTGTAGCCAGACCAAGGAACGTCCATGCAGCAGTGGGAGCCTCGGGTAGGAGTCCAGGCCGTGTTCCTGACCTCCCCAGGGCTCAGCCTCCCCATTTGGGTGGCCCAATGGGGTCACGTGCACCTGTCTCACTGGGCAGCTGGGGCCGCGTCCAGCTCCCCTTTCTGCTTGGGTCTGACCTGCAACGCTGACCCACGACGTACCAACACGGGCTCAGATTAACTCAGTCCTTGACATGGTGCTTTCCCACTGGAGGACACGTGAAGCTCCTAGCCACCTTCCAGCCACTCACCAGGCCGTTAGAGAACGTGCAGGAACCTGGCCAGGAAACCCAAGTGTAGCCTCAGTCACGTAATTTATCGGTTGCAAGTCTTCCTTGTCAGGAACAGTAAGAGTAAACTGTGCGTGTGCGTGTGTGTGGCCTCCCTCAAGCTGACACAGCATGTGATGGGCAAAGAACCGGCAGTACAATGACGATTCTGGAACATGACACAGGAAACATGGGCCACGGAACAGTGGTACATAGTTCTGGCGGAGGAGGGCTCATGTGCTGGCTACTCCAGACATTAAATCTACACCCCCAACTGGATGTCACGTGACAAAGGGCTGCTTTTCAGAGAAGGGGTGGCACGCACCCATGCCTGACATATAAAGGCTTTTCAAGACAGCGCACCTTCAAAAACAGGGCACCGATAATAATCTTACACGAAACACGAAATTTCATCGATAGGTGACAGCCAGCTCAAGTACCTGCCACCTGCAGTGAGGGTGGGGTTCTGCTGGACAGGGGAGGCCCCATCTCCACATGCACCCAGCTAGTGGGGAGCAGCTGGAGCAGCAAGGATCAGCTCTCACTGCCGCACACCTGGGCCTGATGACCCCCCCCCCCACTTTGGCGTCATCTCTCTCTGGGGCACTGGTGGTCTGCATTCCAGGTCATGCACACAAACCATTCTCTGGACTTGGTTGGCAAACACAGATCAGGTCACACAGGCACGTATGGACAGGACAGGGAACTTCTATCACTCCCACCAGATCTGGTTTTGGTGTAAGTGGCGAGGGGACAACACAGGGTAGGGGGGGTAGGAGCTGTGTGCCCAGCACAGACGTGGCTACAGACGAATAGCTCAGGTGTCAAAGGAACGAATGGACACTACCAGGTACGAAGCTTCATTGGGACTCTGACTCCCTTAGTGGCAGTCACCTACAGGCCAGGTGACAGGGCTATTCCATGGCATCCGTGAGTCTGTGGGTCCTCCAGTGGCTAGGAGTGCTGTAGACTTCAGCAGTCTGTGCGGCTCATGAGAACGACTGGTCTGGGCTCAGGCCCCACGCCCAGGACCACACTCATCCCCTGTGCCCTGGACCAGGTATATCCACTAGGACACTTCCCCACCAAACCCACAGATTTCACTCTTCCTTAGTGCTGAGCTAAACCACAGCGGGGAGATGGGCCTGCGGAGGCTGAGAGGCGGAGCTACCTGCAGCTGGGGATGGGGGGGGGAGGGTGGGAGCTGCTTCTGCGCGCTGCTCTTTCACTGTGAAACTGCAGTTTCTCTGGGGTTCAGTTCCTCGTTGGCAGATTTCCTCCCCTCCCTTCCAAGACTGACGACACGGTGAAGACAACAATGGAAGTATTCTGAGGAATGTAAATAAGTATAGAAAAGTCTCCTATCATGACTCTGAAACAGAGTCGAAGACCTGCACTGATCTCCAGCTCTGTGGCTCATGAGGCAAGTGACCTTGGCCAAGTCACTTCATCTCTTCACCTTAGCACCTGTGGAATGCTATAGGCTGGGTGCCTTGAACGCAGAAATTTCTTTCCCACGGTTCTGGAGGTGAAGTCCAAGATCAGGGTGTTGACAGACTTGGTGTCTGGTGAAGGCCAATCTCTGCTTCTCAAAGGGCCATCTTCTCGCTGTGTTTCTGTGCAGGTTCCGGAAGGTCCAGGGAGATCTCTGGGGTCTCTTTTTTTAAAAAAAAAACTTTTTTTAATGTTTATTTATTTTTGAGACAGAGAGAGACAGAGCATGAGTGGGAGAGGGACAGAGAGAGAGGGAGACACAGAATCTGAAGCAGGCTCCAGGCTCTGAGCTGCCAGCACAGAGCCCGATGTGGGGCTCGAACAAACCATGAGATCAGGATCTGAGCCGAAGTCAGACACCCAACCGACTGAGCTACCCAGGCGCCCCTCTGGGGTCTCTTTTCTAAGATGCTAATCTATCATGAGACCCCACCCTCAGGACCTAAGCACCTCCCAAAGGCCCACCTCGTAAGACCCTCACCTTGGGGATGAGGTGTGAGCATGTGAATACCAGGGGGCATAGAAACGTTCAGTCTATAGTGCTTGGTGCCCCACAGTCTCCACGATGGTAGAGTGAAAACGAAGAAAAGAACACCAGGAGATTCAGTCAGGGTGCAGATGATGCAGGACGATTCACGGCAAGAGCCTGAGGCTTCCAGTGGTGGGATCAGATCACATGCCTGACAGTGCCCGCCAGTCCCCTACCCCAGGCTTCTGTCCTACTTCCTGGGATGGACTTACCAGATGGCTATTACAGAGCAGACGCCTTAGCAACCACAGTTTATATTTCATTTAGACGCCATGTCTGGTTTTCACAGGAGGCTGTATTTTTAAAGACTCTGCTTAGAGCCAGAAAGGGCAGCAGGATTGTGTTTCCTACTCAGGAAGAACACGATGGGGAGGGGACGTGGAGCTGAGGAGCTATCAGGCCTCTGTCTGGGACCAGCCCACTGCAAAGGCCCCGTTTCATGCGCAGTGACAAGTGGGGAGGGGCCACCTGGAGAATTTGCTCATTTCCTCCATGACCTCACAACTTTCTCTTGCTTCCCTTCTCGCTGCACCAAGCACGCACACTGCAACTCTTCATGCCTAACCAGACCAGGTTCATGGCCCATTTCCACCCGCCTGGGTGCTGTTTCTTCCTCAGGCTCCTTCTCCAGACCTTCTTCCTCTGCGCAGTGGGCATTAGCTAAGTCCACTGGTGTCCCCAACCTGCTGCCAGCCCTGGCCAGGCCCACGTGGCATCACAGTACACACTCTTCCAAGGAGAGCAACAGAGAAAGGGACCAAGTCCCAGGCACTTTGGACGAGTCACACGAAAAAAAGGATGGGAAGTCACCCTGGGCTTCAAGAAGTGTCTTCCAAGTATGTACCTGCTGGCACAGAAAACTCTGGTGTGCCTCATGGAAGGTCTTCTTTGCATCAAGCACTACAATGAACAGTTACCTGACCACACTTGATTCTCGCAAGGGTCGACCCCAGAAGCACTGGACAGCCGCTCTGCAGCCACAGAAGCGAGATCCTGCACCAGGTCACACCAGCTGGTGAATGATGGAGCTGACGGTCTCTTCCCCCTGCGATGCACACTCCACACACCCGGGCATGGACCCCCAGTCCCCCAGGTGGCTGAGTCTTCCTAGCTTTGTTACTACTTCTGATTTCCCACGCGTGTGATGACGTTCTGATCTGGGGGGTGGGGGGGGGCAGAGGACCAGCTCAGGAAGGAGGACAATGGCTGTGGCGGACAGGACAGGAGCTGAACTTGGGACTGGACTTGGGAGTTTCTTTCCCTGACTGCACTAAAGTCTTAGAAAGAACTCTGAGCTGAGGCACAACACCCCCACTCCCAAAACGAGCAGTGATGGGGACAATGGGGGCCCAGCGGAGCACACGCACCACCAATGAGTCCGGCTGCTGGAGCACAAACAGGGAATCCTGGATAATTTGGGAAGAAGTCATAGGGATTTTATCACAGTAGAGAATCCCTCGGGAGAGGCCCAGAAGGGGTGCGTGGGAGGTCCATGTGGATGGGAATTTTGTTTGTTGGGTTCCCTGTTGGATCTTAGCCGCTGAGAAGTGTCTGGGCCATCGAGGTGCTAGAGTGAGTGCAGGAAAAGGGAATGTATTCAAAGGCTAATGACCCTGCAGGTTTCAGGGTAACCAGCAGCACCTGCGGCTCACAGAGAAGGTCAAGGGCACTGAGGTGCTCACTAGAATATGATGAGGGAGGGAAGACAAAACAAAGGGTCAGGCCCACAATGTCTGTGCTGGAGGTAGGGCCAAGGACCCCGTGCAGGCAGCCTGAGGTACAGGGAGAAACAGCCCGTGTGCGCGCGCATGCGCATGCGTGTCTGAAGAGTGGGTAGGGATTTGAGTGGGACCCACTTGTCTACACCTCACACTCCTCAAGACCCTGGATTTAGACCTTTGTGCCTATCTACAAGTGAGATTAAACATGGAGTTACAGAGATGCACAGACTGGGCTGGGCACATGAAATGTGCCATGTGTACAATCCGGTCTTAGCAATTTAAAAAGTACCGTGAGCCCAAGGAAGCAGACAAAAAGCAACAGGCACTGGCCCGTCGTGACCTCTGCGATACCTTCGCCACAGGCCAGAGGGAATGAGAGAGTCTGTGGAGAGGCCAGAAGCCTCTGTGAGACCCCAGAAAGGGTCCGGCCCTTTCCAACCCAGGAGAGGTGAAGGTCACACTGCAGCTTGAACCCCGCCGGTGGCATCAGAAGGGGGGCCCGGACCTCTGTTCTGGGGCTCAGGAGCCCTGCCCAAGAAGCAGCTCCCGTGTGGCAATGACAGTGTCTGTGTTGACATGATGATGGTTAGGTCAACGACGGACATCAGAGGCGACTGCACGGAAGTGGGCTGACTCCCTCCCCAGACAAACCTATTAGGACACAGGTGGTGGCCACACCCCTCCCCCCCCCTCCGTGCAGTTGTCATCCCCCTTTCTAGTCCTCTGGGACACCCACAGTACCCTGTGCATGGAAGAGGGGATCAGGCGCTGTCTCTGCACAGCTGGTCTAAGAACAAAGGCAAGCTGGAGGGGCTTTATCCCTGCACCCTAACTACACCCTCCAATGCCCTGCACAGCCCTCCAGGCCCCAGCGGAAGGTATGCAAAATGAGAGGAGAAGGGAGACAAAGCAGGGCTGGGGTACAGAAGCAGGTACCAGGGTGAAGGCAGGGAAGAAGCGCCCCCTGGCAATGACCGCCCCCAGGAAAGGAAGCCAGAAGCAGCAGCAGGCCTTGGCATCCTCACCCGAAAAAGAAGGCGGGGCCGATGCCAGGCAGGGCCAAGGTCAAGGACAGAGCTGGCCGGGAAGCATGAGTGGGTCTGCATTCGTGCTACGACTCACTGAGTCGAGCCGGTGGGGGGAGCCACTGGCCTCCGTGTTCAGTGGACTGTGGGGAGAGGCTGGCCCCGTCCCATCAGCCACCCTGCAGCCTCCCCTTCCCAAGAAGAAACGAGGACCAGAGAAGGTCAATGTCATGGTTATGGAGCTGGGGCAGTTCTGGCCTCCAGGCTCCTATCCCCTTCTTCCTGGAGCCTTTCCTTTCTCAGGGTCGCTCATCTGGATGGAGCCCAGCTCCACAAGTATTGCTGAGGGGAGTCTTATTTATTTCCCAATAAACATAAAGGGACATTTATTTATTTTGTGTAGCATCCATGTACACATCACGTATGTTATATATGTGTTCTGCTTTCTAAGTGATAACTTGATTCACTTACTCCTTGATGGTAACTCTGCAACATCTGTACCACGATCAACCTCCATTTGCCCAATGAGGAAACGGAGTCACAGACAGGTTAAGGGACCTGCCTGAGGTCACACAACTAGCAAAGGGCAGAACCAGAATCTGCACCTGATGGCCCAGCCTGAGGCCACGCCCGTGACCACCGCACTGTGGTAAATCTGGCTGAAAGAGTCTCCCAGTTCCAATCCCCTCCCCCCCAACAACACCACGACCTCATGGCCCCAACATACATGGCTAACAGCGGAGCCTCTACAGAGATAAGGGAGAGGAAGCCAGCAGCCTCCCCACAACTGCCCATCTGGGATCTGACCCCCTGCATTTAGCTAGGCCACAAGCCTCACAGGTGCAGGGGCTCATTTGGCTTATTTCCAGAATCCCGTTACTGGATCCCAGTGACAGCTGGGTGGCTGAATAATATTTGCTGAGGTGTCGCCGGGACCTCCTTTTCCCTTCTGAGTTTGGATGGGGCCAGGCACTCATGGACACAGTCCAGAGTCACAGCCCAGCTCAGATCAGTGAGACCCCCCTCCCCCCAACCCCCGGCTATCTGCAAACTCTGACACTTGCCTGTGCAATTTCTACTCTGGATTTAGACTTGCTAACACAAAAGCCGTGCTAATTGCCCTATCTCATGGCAGTATTATTTTTTCCTAAACGTCAAGTTACACAGCTTCAGGATGAGGCTTTTAAGAAAATGCAGTAGTCATCAGACAAAATACCCTTGAATGAGACCAAGCTCCAGAGAGGCAGTTTTCATTTGGGAGACTCAGGCTGCCCCCTGAATCAGTCCTGGGGGCCCAGCTCCTGGCCAGTGGAAAGAAGCAGCTGGGACTTGATTTCCAAAGAATTCAGGGATGTTTAAGAAACATCTGCTCTTTGAGGAAGACACAGGGGTGACAGCCACATAGCCCCTGGCCACCGCATCAAAGAGCTTGAGAGTGGAAACCCACAGCATGGACAGATCCATTCAATTTGGACAAAAGCCAGATTAACTCCTTCAGGAAGGGAGCCTCTGAGGTCCATTCTTTAATTTCACGAGGTACCTAAGTTTGGGGCATCTGGTGGGGGAGGCGACACTAAGCTTGATTCAGAGGTGAATCCTGATGTACCTAGGCAGGCAGGAACCACCTTTCTTTTCTTTTCTTTTCTTTTCCTTTCCTTTCCTTTCCTTTTTTTCTTTCCTTCTTTCCTTTCCTTTTCTTCTTTTTTCCTTTCTTTTCTTTTTTCCTCTCTCTTTTTTCTTTTTTTCCTTTCCTTTCCTTCTTTCTTTCCCTTCTTTCTTGTTTCCTTTCCTTTTTTCCTTTCTTTCTTTCTTGTCCTTTCCTTTCCTTTTCTTCTTTCTTTTTTCCTTTCTTTTTCTTTTCTTTCTTCCTTTCTGTTTCTTCTCTTTTCTTTAATATAATTTATTGCCAAGTTGGCTAACATACAGTGTGTACACTGTGCTCTTGGTTTGGGGGGTAGATTCTTGTGATTCATCACTTACGTACAACACCCAGTGCTCCTCCCAACAAGTGCCCTCCTCAATGCCCATCACCCATTTTCCCCTCTCTCCCCCACACCCCGCCATCCACCCTCAGTTTGTTCTCTGTATTTAAGAGTTTTCTTATGGTTTGCTCCCTCCCTCTCTGTTTGTAACTATTTTTCCCCTTGCCTTCCCCCGTGGTCTTCTGTTAAGTTTCTCAAGTTCCACAGATGAGTGAAAACATGATATGTCTTTCTCTGACTGACTCATTTCACTCAGCATAATACTGTCCAGTTCCATTCACGTTGCTGCAAATGGCAGGATTTCATTCTTTCTCGTTACCAAGTAGTATTCCATTGTATATATAAGCCACATTTTCACCCATTCTTCAGTTGATGGACATTTGGGCTCTTTCCATAATTTGGCTATTGTTGAGAGTGCTGCTATAAACTTTGGGGTGCATGTGTTCCTATGCATCAGCACTCCTGCATCCTTTGGATAAATTCCCAGTAGTGCTATTGCTGGGTCATAGGGTAGTTCTGTTTTTAATTAACACTTTTCCAGAGTGGCTGCACCAGTCTGCATTCCCACCAACAGTGCAGACACCACATTTCTAAGGGAAGCTTTCCAGATGTGTAAACAGAGGCATAGAGCTTGGAGCAATCATTCGAGGTCAGAGCTTGAGAAGGAGCCCAAGCTGCTTCCATCCCCCAGGTGGCTGCCTTACTGTGGAAGGAAGCACACGACCAAGGGCAGTGCCCTAAAGGCTAATCAAAGCCATGGAATGGCTACCTAAGCACAGAGGAGGAGGAGGGGGACCGGGTGGGGGAGTGAGGAGGGGGAATAAACGCTTCCCACTGGGAGGCAACCCTAGCCAGCCAAAGCACAGTGACCAAGGTACATGTCTAGGTGTCTCATAGCAAGTGCTGTAAGTCCAGGGAAAAGCAGGGTCCTCTGCTGCTCAGCACTCATCGTCTGAACAAATCAAATTACCCACACTAGACTGCTCTGTGACCACATTCAGACAGCAGTTTTGTAGCTCTCAGGTTTTTTCTAGCTCTCTTTCCTGGGCCAGGTGATGTCATGCTAGAAAGGTCAACTGCAAAGTGCATACATGACCACTCCCACTCCCCACACGTGAAGACAAAGAAACTGGCATGAGTGAGCGAAAGTTTACGCTGTAAGGAGACACAGAACAATACACCGTACCTGGCAAATGCCATAAACGTCTTGCCCACCATCAGCCCACGAATGTTCTCTTCTTTGATAAAGAGCTTGCTTCTGGAGAGTAACCCACGGAAACGCTAAGAACAGAGTGTGTCTCTCAACTGACATCCTTCAAAGTGGGGTGGATATGGAAAGGCTGGCATACTTCCATATAAACCCTAATTGTTTCACATCTTCCTTTGTTTTTTAAGTTTATTTTGAGAATGAGGAGGAGCAGGAAGAGGAGGAGGAGGAGACAGAATCCCAAGCAGGCTCCATGCTGTCAGTGCAGAGCCCCATGTGGGGCTCGAACTCACAAACCGTGAGATCATGACCTCAGCTGAAATCAAGGAGTTGGATGCTCAACCCACTGAGCCACCCAGGTGCCCTTCACATCTTCCTTAAAGAGAGATGTCTCTGCAACAGACTACTAGCTAAGTAATGGAGACAGAGATGGAAATGACTGCCCCACTCCTTCCTGCTGTGACAGCAGACCACATTTGCTGGATGGATGCCATTCGCCATATATGATGTGTGGGTCCCTTCCAGAAAGCTTCATGGTGGCCAACCAAGGTATGAATAGAGGCGTGGGCAAGGAGGTTTCAGGGCCCTGGAGCCTCCCATGGGCCCAGGATTTCTCCATGGGGCACCCCCCCACCTCCTCTTAAACAAACCCTGCTGCACTGCCAGGCTCTTGATTGAGAACTTAAGTACCAGCAGGTAATGCCTTCAGGTATGACCCATCCCAAGGGAGTTTTCATTTTAATAAAGGCTTCAATGACTATCAGAGCCTTCAAATCCCGAAATCACTCCAGTGGTAGAGAACAGAATGGCTGCCAGGTAACAGAGGATGATAGCAACTGGGGCTAAGATTTGTAGACTTTATGTTTTTATTTATTTTTGAGAGAAAGAGAGAGAGAGAGAGAGAGAGAGAGCAAACAGGGGAGGGGCAGAGAGAGAGGGGATCAGAGGATCTGAAGTTGGCTCAGTGCTGACAGCCGTGAGCCCAATTCAGGGCTCAGACTCACAAACCATTAGATCCAAAGTTGGATGTGCAACCAACCGAGCCACCCAGCTGCCCCGAGATTTGTAGATCTTGGTCTTGCTCAGATGCCTATTGAAACAAGGCACACGGTGCTTCCGAAACCAATCTGTGCAGATGCTTTACACCCCCAGCCCATACACACACACTCCTCTCTCCAAGAATAAATAAAGCGAAGGTCTTTGCACACCTCTTCAGAATAGGCGTCAATCCTTGATCCAGAGATGACAAATAGGTTTGGGCTCTTATGTCAATTGGCATAGCTAGTCGCTGCCTATACCCATGTTAAGGAGAAGTCTGAAGTCTGTGGCCAGGGGAAGGGTGGCGCCGTGACTGATGAGTGGCAGCTACTGGGGGTGAGGGTGGCCAGGGTGCACCAAGGAGCCACGTATTTGCCATGCTTAGTGGGGAAGGGCGAAACAAGTCAGTACTCTCTCTCAGACATTTGAGCACACTTAAAAGATCAGCTCCCAGTATTAGTTAGAGCTCACAGAAACATACTCTCTGTTTATCAAAGTATAAAAGGACATAACATTTCTAAGGGGAAATTTGCCTTTACAAATTGTTCACAAGCTTTCATGTTTTTTCTTTTTTTTAATGTTATTTTTGAGAGAGAGAGGGAGAGAGACAGCATGAGTAGGGGAGGGGCAGAGAGAGAGGGAGACACAGAATCGGAAGCAGGCTCCAGGCTCTGAGCTGTCAGCACAGAGTCTGACATGGGGCTTGAACTCATGAACCACGAGATCATGACGTGAGCCCAAGTCGGATGCTTAACTGACTAAGCCACCCAGGTGCCCTGCTTTGATGTTATTCTAAGGAAATATTCAGAGGTGCCCATGTATTTTGTAGAAGAAAAACAGTCCAAATAAACTACAAGTCCCCATCTAGGAAACAGTCAGGATGTGGGATTCCCTATACGTTAAAAAGGAAATGTTCTTGATGAGCCTAAGAAAACATTCATGAGACCATCTTTAAAAAGACTAGAAAGCAGTACAAGTGGTTTAGTACAAATATAAATTTAAAAAAGTGTGCCTGTAAACTTGAAACAATGGAAAAGATTTAAGTCAAAGGGTTCACCATGATCATCATTAAGTGGCAAGATTACAAGTGATTTCCATTTTTTGTTACGTTTTTCTGAATATGGTTTCTGGAAATAAATGATATAGCCAAACGAATGGCCTTAGAAGCAGAAAAGAAAAGCAGATGATATTTTAAAGAAGAGGGCACTTGAGGTCCTGATGTTCTTCTAACCTTCCCTTTAATGTAAAGGGTCATTTTCATTTGCAAAACCAGAGAGGGATTAGGAGATTTCCAGATCCGTACCCAGCAGTGATACCCTGTGCACTGTGTCTGTGTCAAGCAGCAGCCTCTATTCCTTACACAAGAGGCCACAAGAGTCCATGAGAAACAGAAGGGGCCTCGAATCCCAGGTCACCCTTCCAGAAACTGCAGCCCCAACCCCATGCCTGGAGTGCCCCCTGCCCACACCCGGTGATGAGGGGCCTGCAGTGAAATCTCTCCAGACAATTCCAGAGGCTTCCAGCCCCCTTCTCTTCTTTGGGATTTCTTCCTCCCCCTTTCTAAATTTCTAAGAAGGAATAAGAGCAGACAAACACACCCTCAACTTAGGGAGACTGAAAGTAGTATAGATCTCAGGGGATGAATTTTTAATGAGGCTGCAGAAAAAAATAAAAGAATACCCAAAATGGGAATATGGCAGTCCTATACTTGTTTGTGCTTTCCATCAGTTATAAATATTCCTCTTGGTGACCAGGGTATTGTTTGTCAAGGCTCTGGGGAGGAAAAACAGTTGTTAGCAGCTGTTGACAAAATGCAAGAGCCCAGCCTGGAGGAGTGCGGGTACTAATGAGCTAGCAGAAGAGGGGAGGGAGCAGCTAAATGCTAAAGAGGCAAGGAAGCTCCTCCCACACGATGTTCCAACCTCGAGTTGGTCCTGAACCCAAAAAGCAGATAGGCAGGCTGAAATTTCCTCCCAGATGCTTGAGAGGTGCCAAGGAAAATAATCCCCCATCTTCCTAATCCCTTACGTCGGAGATAAATAGATGGCCAGGCCAGACTGAGTTTCAAAGACACAAGCTCATCTGAGCTCTCTCTCGCTCTCTCTCTCTCTCTCAGTAGATGGAAGAACCTCACAATGAGGTAGGGAAATACCCAGGAGAACGTGGGGAGACAGCAAGAAAGAGCATCCCTCTTCCCTCCGCAAACCAGTGTCGGGAGCTGCTGTGGGCACTCCCACGTCAGATGCTGTGTTTGTTTAAATCCTGCCACCCTCCCAGGGCAGCTCGTGTGGACGGCGCAGATCCCAGCCCAACAGACTGTCAATCTGCTGCTCGTTCGCCATGTGACCTTGAGCCTCAGGCTTGTTAGCTATGGGACCTGGAGCCTCAGGCTACCTACCTACATTAGCCAGGACGCATCAGGATGCATTCGGGAACTACAGGCTACCCTGCTCCTGATGGTGCTATTATTATTGCTGTAGCTGCTTTTGTCACCCAGGGCCTCGTGGTTTGACATGATCAACAGAGAAGGGCATGGGCAGAGCACCAGGAGATGTCCAACCTGGAACGCGCACATTCCTTCCTTTCTGTGCAGTCCGGTCCCAGGGGATACTTCAGAGGGGAGCAGCTTTGTGTCATTTAACTAGCACACTTTGCTAAGGAGAGAATTCCAACCACTTAGGAGACACTCCCTGTCCCCTGTGAAACCTGGAGCTTCTCTGAAGGGTCAATGAGGAGTCCCACTCTCCTGGGCTGTTTGCCTTACCCACTCGATCCATGCTCTGGGGCTCTTCCCAGAATGACTACAGGAAATAGAGTGAGCATCCAAACCAGCAGCCGCATTAAAAAGGGGGAAATGGGGGGGGAGAGGGAGGGAGGCAAACCATGAGAGACTCTTGAATGCCAAGAACAAACTGAGGACTGATGGGTTTGGGGAGGAGGGAAAGGGGGGTGTTGGGTATGAAGGAGGGCACTTATGAGGATAAGCACTGGGTGTTATATGGAAACCAACTTGACAATAAACTATTTAAAAAAATAAAGAAATAAAGAAAAAAATAAAAAACACGAGAGCCCAGGGAGCCTCTGCCCCTGGCTTCCCCATCGGGTGGCCCCTGCCCTCTGTGGAGCTGTCCCCGGGGCTGTCATCGTTCCCATTTAATCTGACCGCATTGCATTGCCATCACTCAGACTATTCGTGCTAATCCCAAGTCACTGTGAACACACATCACAGGGTCCGGACCTGGCACTGCACCCGCTGCCTGCTGACCAGGGTAGGCGCTGGAGGGGTGTGCGGACACCAGCAGAACAGAGTAGAAGGCAGGGCAGCAGGTGCAGACAGAAGGGGCTCCGGGCCGCCTTCACCATGGATGGGCAGCCCGATGCCAGGCAAATGTATTTTTTCCTTGGAGCAGAATAAAGCGTTGGACGAAGACCTCTAAGGTTCTTTCTTAGAAGAAGGGCTGTCATCCCCAGTCAAGAAGCCAGCGCTAAATTCACTGTCACTGCCATAAGAAAGGGATAAACCTCTCCCACTCACAGGACAGTCAGGAGGAGGACTGTGACAGCATTTGTACATTTCTTAGCACCGTGCCTCGCACAAAGTGTTCACTCATAGCACCTCCAGTGACAATCTGCTAGGAAGGAGAGGAGCCCTCAGCTGCAGGAAATCTTATTTGAAGTGAGGCGTAGAGCTGCCTTGCTTTTGGTGTGAAAGGGAAAACCCCTCCCTAACTCCAAGTGCAATCACCCTGGCGTGGGATGAAACCCAGAATGCACAGGTGCAGGGTGCTGGGTTTTGATCCCCGTGTAGCAAATCCCTCGAGGGGAGAGGGGGATGGTGCTTTATCTCCAGATGACTCCATCTTGGTCCCGATGGAGAGGCGATTCTGCAATCCCAGTGCACAAAGAAGTGGGAGCCCAAAGGCAGGCTGATGCCGAGGGCACTATATGGATGACAATGATTCCAACAACACGATGAACAAGACCTGGTTCCCAGACATGGAAGGGCCCTTCTGAGTCCGCTCTGCCTGGGAACGGATCCCTCGACCACAGAGCCCAACCGAGCACGAGGCTGAAGCACAGCAAAGTCTCCAAGAATGCTCCCTGCAAGGGAGCACCGGCAGTCAGGCAGGTCTGACCCATCAACGGGGTGCTCCTTGGACAAGGTCCATGACCCCACAAAGCTTCGGCTGCCCCATGTGCAAAGTGGGAACGATTATAGCACCCCTGCCCCCTCAAAGAGCAACCCTGAGGATGAAACAAAATGCTGCGCGTAAACCAGAGCGCCACAGCTGGTGGGCACCAAACATGGAAGCAGCACCTGTTACTGTCACTAATGCCGTCTGCCCAATCCTGGTACTCAGTCACGTGCCTCCCAAAGCAAACGTGCTGCTCTGACTTACAGCTTGTTCCTGAAGACCAGTGAGGCCAATCAGGATGCACCTCTGGCTTGACTCTGAGTCTGAGGAGGAGGCAACTGAAACTACATTGACAGAGATGAATAAAAGACTCTTGGGGGCGCCTAGGTGGCTCTGTCGGGTAAGCATCCAACTTCAGCTCAGGTCATGATCTCATGTTTTTGAGTTCAAGCCCCACATTGGGCTCCATGCTACAGCTCAGAGCCTAGGCTGCTTCAGATTCTGTGTCTCCCTCTCTCTCTGCCCCTCCCCCACTCATGCTCTCTCTCTTAAAAATAAATAAACATTTAAAAAAAAAAAAAAGCATAGATTTTTGAGATCTCTTTCCGGCTACTCTTCCCAAACCCAAGTTCAAGGAGCCCAGGGAGCTCAGCATCACAGGTTAACAAACACCAGATGCACCTTTACTTTTGCCTCAAGGGTGATAGAATTATTTGAGGGATGCGTTGTTCATGCACCTTCCATTTATGATTATAATTTGTAAATTACCACATGGGAAGTGGGATTTCCTTCTGCTCCTGCCATCCATCGCCTCTCTGTAGAGACAGGCTCTAACACAGCACCAAAGGACCACACCAACACCTCCTTTGCAGGGATTACACTAAAAAGGTCATCAGAGAGTTCTTTCGTTAATAAGACCGGCTGGCAAGTTGATGCTGAGTGGAAAGGAGACAACGTGTCCCTTATTGCCACCCCCTAAGCCCCGCCCCGTGGTGATACCCGCCATTCCTTTTCTCTCTGCATTCAAAACTCTCCCAGCCACCTGGAGCCACGTGGCTAGTTCAGCTACACACCCCTGCACACAGAAGGAGATGGCATTGGGGGTACAGCCTGGAGTCGGTAGTGCTGGGCTAGATCCTGACCCCATATGGTTCCCCACGTGAAGGGGCTGCTCCTCACCTCCATTGGAACCCACCTGCCTACTTCCTGTGTGCTCTACATAAATCTCACAGGGACAAATGTCCCCGTAAAAGCTCTTCCTGAGCTGTCACACAGCCCTGAGCACCAAGAATTCCTGGCAGCCTGGCAGATCTCGGCCTGGCCCACTGGGCACAGACCAGTAGGTATGAGTAAACTGAGGGGCCTTCTCACAGAGCCGCATTCCCCTGGCCTTCTCTGTTACCCTGTGAGTAGGGCCGATTTTATCCCTTGGTGGCTAAGGTCACTGGCAGGTGTCAACCCAAGAGACGGAGGTCATCCAAGGTTCCTCGGTGACATACACGCAAGATTGGAAGGATCCCGCTGCCAAGCCAAGGGGTCCCTTTTCTGATCCAGAAAGCCGTCCTGGGTGGAGAGGGACCCTGAACCCAACCCACGTGCTGCTTCACACTGACCACAGTCCACGGTCCAGGACCTCCGCCTCTCACCCCAGCTCCAGCCGCCCTTCGGGGCTGACCACCTACTTGTCCACCTCTGGGGAGCACCACACGGGCGACACACTCAACTGCTGCTCTTGTTATCCCCGGAGGCGACCAGCACGCCCTCCCAGCCATACCCCGGGGGGCCCTGTTCTCAGTCTGCCTCACCTGCATCCTGAACAACTCTCCCCAGTCCTCCCCGAAGGCCCGCACCCACCAGGCTCCTCTGTACCTCCCCAGGTAAGGCTCAAGAGCACTGTCAAGTCTCTCTCTCTCTCCACCCTCATTATTGCTAGAGTTAATTTCTTTTAAATGTTTATTTTTTGACAGTGTGTGCACAAGCTGGGGAGGGGCAGAGAGAGAGGGGGAGACACACAGAATCCAAAGCAGGCTCCTGGCTCCGAGCTGCCAGCAGAGCCCAACATGGGGCTTGAACTCATGGAATGTGAGATCATGACCTGAGCTGAAATCAGACACTTAAGCGACTGAGCCACCCAGGCGGCCCTTGAGTCAATTTTTTAAAACGTTTCCCTCACCATGCTACAGCCCTACTAGAAATGCCCCTTGGCCCCACAGTGCCTACAGCATAAAGGTTGCCTTCATCTGGAGGGCTCTATAGGGCTGCTCTGCTGCCTCACCGCTGCACGCCTGCCTTCACTTAGGTACCCGTTATTCCCAGAGCCCTCCTCACCAACTACTCGTGCTCCCCAACATGCCTTGTGTTTTAGGCCCTCTTCCACACATTCCTACTATCCTTCAATCCTTCACCCGACCAGCCCCTCAGGACCACAGGTCGGTTACTCCTTCGTCTGCATTCCACTCCTCTCCCAAGATCAAAAGAGCTGGCAGAGGAGGCAAAAGGCACAAACTTCCAGTTACGAGATACATTAAGTCCTGGGGACGTAATGGACAGGGTGGTGAATTATAGTGAATAATATAATGTGCGCCCTGCAGAGCTGCTGAGAGAGTAGGTCTTAAAAGTTCTCATGGCAAGAAAAGAACTGTAACTACATACGGCAGATATCAACTACACTTATGTAGATCGTTTCACCATATATATATAGATACCAAATCATTATCTTGTGTACCTGAAAATGTTACATGCCAATAATACTTCATTTTTTAAAAAGCTAGCATTTCCTTAGCATCTCCCAGTAGTATCTAGTGCTGTTCTAAGCACTGAGAGGTATGAGTTCATTTGCTCTTCATCCTACCCTTTAAGATCTTACTATTATCCCCATTTTATAGATGCAAGAAACTGAAACGAGATTTGGCGACTTGCTGAAGCTGCTGGAGTGAACTCAGAAAGGCTGTCTCCCGTGCGTCAGTTCTTAGTTATTACCTTTATTAACATCTGATTGCAATTACTGATTTCTGGCTCACCTGCTGCCCGGGGCTGGGCAGTCCTGCAGGGCAGAGGGCATGGACTATTTGTGATGCTAGACCCAGAATCCAGCGAGTGTTGCTGAAGGAGCCCATGTCCCAGGGAAGACAGGAGCCCAGAGCCAGACAGGTGCATGTGCTTGATGCCTCCCAAGATAATTAAACCAAATGACCCGCCCTTGTAATCAAAGCAGGGAAAACAAAGCCACATGTGGAAACGTGCCTTGTGGAGGAAACGAGCATTCTTTCAAGCCATTTCCTTTACTTAATTAATTACATAGAGAAATTAATGCTGCTGCAAGTTCTTAATTCAGACCAAACCAATGTCATGGGCAGTGGCCAGGAGCTCCGCCCCCCTGTGCTGGGTTCTCAGGGCAGCGGAGGTTAGGGCACACCTAGGTCAGGCCTGCACCCTGCAGCACCCCTCCAGGCCAGAACGCCACCCAGCCCCCCAGCCTCATCCCTGCCTCTTACTCTGGTTGCCAAGACTCTGTGCTTCAGCAAAAATGAGAAAGGAGAGGGGATGTGATGTCCACGCCAAGCATGGGTGGTGGCTTTAGGATTTTCAAAGAGGATCCGGTGAGCAAATGCACACCCAGTGGGGAAGGAGGCTGTGCTGGTCAGCATCCACACCTGTACCCAAGCCCCAGAGGTGCAGTCTCTGCTTGTGCAAAGAACTTAAACTGTTAGGAAGAAGAGAGTGCTTAAATGGAATAAAGGTAAGAACACTGACTTGCCCGAGAGAGCAATGGTTGAATCAAGCCAGGAACAGAAGAAAGTGAGAAAGAACACCAGTCTCCAAGGGATACAGACGGCTCTGCACAGAGCTGCAGGTGGGTGGCCCAGGGACGGTGTTGGGGGTGGGGTGGGGGTGGCTGTTTGTCTACTGCCAGAACAGCCCCTGCGATGTTCTTGCAGAGAGGAGCAATACTGAGGAACACACCGTCTGTGCTCACAGTGCTTTACAGTTTATAAGCTGCTGTCCCACACATGGTCCCCTACCATCTTCACATCGAACCTCTGAAACAGCTATTATTTTGCCCATGTTACAGACAAGTAAACTGCAAGCCGAATGACGTTGAGAAATTTACATGAACTAGAACTCATCCAGAATTTTCTGTCTCCCAGTCCAGAGTGCTTCCCTTCTCGAATGGTGGAAACACGGAACCGTAGAATAATCGTGCTGCTCGCAAGTGCTCAGAAGACACATAGAGGCCGGCAGATGCCATCAGCAACCCCTCCCCCCACCGGCTGTCCCTGGGGAAAGGGGCACATGCTGCCCCAGCATGGAGCCTGGGTATTTCCCAGTGCTGCAGAGGTCACCGCCACTTCCTGATGACCATTGCAGAGGGGCGACACTTCTCGGGCACACCCAGTCTTGGCATCTTGGCCAGGGGGCCAGCACTGGACCCATGTATTCCTGGACATGCTATGCAATGCCAAGCCCACGACATTTCCTCAGGCTGGAGCGCCCATCTGGCTCCCTCCCACATCCATTCTCTATACAGCCTGCAGAATCTAGCTCAGCCGGGAGCTTCTTCACGACACTTTCCCCACGGTCTTAGTCTTTAAACAAAACATACTCCCTTCCTCTGGATCCCCAAGCACTTGATCTCATTCTCCTACAAATGTTAGCGTTTCACCGCGTCTTCCTGTTTTTTACTGGGACAGTGTCAGCCTCCGGCCGGCCCACGTCTTCCTTGGGAGCCCAAATCATGTCCCCAGGAAAGGCTCAGAGTCGGCCCTGTATGTGTCAGTGCAGAATGACCCTCTCTTCAAGAAGGTTCAAGAAGGTGCTGGAAGCGCATCGTCCTGACAGCCTCTGTGTGTCCCAGAGCAGGCGATAATACTGCTGAGGGCAGAACTGGCCCAGGGCTCCTTTCCTGCCAAAAAGAAGGCGAGCTTCTTTGTCCCCACTGGCCCTCCCTTCACCCTGCAGGCCCAGCAGAGCCCGGCACAGCCTTCTGGCTCACCCTGCATGGACACAGCCAGCCCGCTGGGCTCTGTAAGTCAGGGGTTCCTCCCAGAGCCCAGGGGCCATCTGGGGCCAGCTAGGATTCTCCCTGTTGGGTCCTTTATTCTAAATCTGAATCTAAACCACACCAGCTCCTTAAAAAGCAACTGAATCAGGGTCAAGAGAGAAAAGTACTTTCAATGAGGCTAATTTATTATTGTTGGCTCAGAAATAATGAATCCTGGAAATGAGGTTATAAGTAAGGTCATTCTGAAACACCAATGTCTTCAGAGCACATTTTTCTTTTTTTTTTCTTAATAGTTATTGTCAAGTTGGTTTCCATATAACACCAAATGCTCATCCCAACAAGTGCTCTCCTCCATGCCCATCACCCCCCTTTCCCTGCCCCCATCTGCCCTAAGTTTGTTCTTGGCATTCAAGAGTCTCTCATGGTTTGCCTCCCTCCCCCACACTGTTTTTCCTCTTCTTCTGCCCCACGGTCCTTCGTTAAGTTCCTCCTAATCCTCCTATACGTGCAAACATATGGGATCTGTCCTTCTCTGCCTGACTTATTTCATTCAGAGCACATTTCTTGTCCATGTCCCTACCTGCTATCCATTTTGAAATTCTAAAATTTTCATGGAAATGATACTCTATGCACACAGACGTATACCACTAGTTGTCTGCTAGGCTATATATAAAGTTTATTTAAAAAATTAAAAGCTCGGGGCACCTGAGTGGCTCAAGTCAGTTAAGTGTCCAACTCTTTATTTCAGCTCAAGTCATGCTCTCATGGTTTTGTGAGTTTGAGCCCCACATCAGGCTCTGTGCTGGCAGTGTGGAACCTACCTGAGATTCTCTCTCTCTCTCCCTCCCCTGCCCACGCTCTCTCTCTCTCTCTCTAATAATAATAATAAACTTAAAAAATTAAATAAAATGATGTAGTTCCATATTCCTTAAGCTCAAAAGTAAAAAAAAAATCACTAGGATCTTGGGAAAAATGCAGACTCTGGGGCCTGAGAATCTGCATTTCTATAAGCTCCCAGCTGCTGCTGCTGCTGGTCCAAGGACCACACTTTGAATAGAAGGATGGATGTATATTCACTGAAAAACACTTGGTTACTATACGGTGTTAAATGGGGAGGGGGGGGAGAATCAGCTTACAAAAAATAGAAGCTCATCTTTAAATACATGCGTGCACACACACGCTCACACACACACACATGCACAGCATCTAGAAAGATATTTGCCAAGATGCAGTGTTTAGCTCAGAGTGCTGGTAAATTTAGGTATTTTTCCTTTTGCTTATTTGTATTTCCTAAGTTTCCCTATGATAAAGGAGCCTTCCTTGGGCACCATGAAAGAGGTGGAGAGAGAACCTGGCTGTGACTCAGCACACTTACAATACACGGTGCCCATCCGCAATAGTCCTAACAATTGCTCCAGCCTTTCGCATCCTGCCTTCACTTCAGTGGAATCTCAGTCCAGCTTCCTTTCCAAAATCTCTTCTGCATCAGGAAGGCAGGTGGACGTATTTCAAGGGCTCAATTCATTTTTCCTGTCATGTAAAAGTGTGGCTCTGGCTCTTTAAAATGCTGCTTCCCGAAGGAAAACTCCCGGACTCATTTTATGAAGCCAGCATCACACTGATTCCCAAGCCAGACAGAGATCCAACAAAAAAAGAGAACTACAGGCCAATATCCTTGATGAATACGGATGCAAAAATTCTCAACAAGATCCTTGCAAATCGAATCCAGCAGCATATAAAAAGAATCATCCACCAAGATCAAGTGGGATTCATTCCTGGGTTACAGGGCTGGTTCAACATTCGCAAATCAATCAATGTGATACATCATATCAATAAAAGAAAAGATAAAAACCATATGATCCTGTCAATAGATGCAGAAAAAGCATTTGACAAAATACAGCATCCCTTCTTAATAAAGACTCTCGAGAAAGTTGGGATAGAAGGAACCTACTTAAACATCATCAAAGCCATCTATGAGAAGCCTTCAGCTAACATCATCCTCAACAGGGAAAAACTGAGAGCTTTCCCCCTGAGATCAGGAACACGACAGGGATGCCCACTCTCACCACTGCTGTTTAACATAGTGCTGGAAGTCCTAGCATCAGCCATCAGACACCAAAAGGAAATCAAAGGCATCAGAATTGGCAAAGAGGAAGTCAAACTTTCACTCTTTGCAGATGACATGATACTCTACATAGAAAACCCGACAGACTCCACCAGAAGCCTACTAGAACTGATCCAAGAATTCAGCCAAGTTGCAGGGTACAAAATCAACGTACAGAAATCGGTTGCATTTTTATACACCAACAATGAAGCAACAGAAAGAGAAATCAAGAAACTGATCCCATTCACAATTGCACAAAAAACCATAAAATACCTCGGAATAAACCTAACCAAGGATACAAGAGATCTGTATGATGAAAACTATAGAAAACTTATGAAGGAAATTGAAGAAGACACAAAGAAATGGAAAAACATTCCATGCTCATGGATAGGAAGAATAAATATAGTTAAGATGTCATTACTACCTAAGCACTCTACACATTCAATGCAATTCCAATCAAAATTGCACCGGCATACTTCTCAAAACTAGAACAAACTATCCAAAAATTTGTATGGAACCACAAAAGACCCCGAATAGCCAAAGTAATCCTGAAAAATAAAACCAAAACGGGAGGGATCACCATCCCAGACTTTAGCCTCTACTACAAAGCTGTCATCATCAAGACAGTATGGTATTGGCACAAAAACAGACACATAGACCAATGGAACAGAATCGAGAACTCAGAAGTGGACCCAAAAGTATACAGCCAACTAATCTTTGACAAAGCAGGAAAGAATATCCGATGGAAAAGACAGCCTTTTTAACAGATGGTGTTGGGAGAACTGGACAGCAACATGCAGAAGAATGAAACTAGATCATTTTCTCACACCATGCACAAAAATAAACTCAAAATGGATAGAGGACCTGAACGTGAGACAGGAAACTATCAACATCCTAGAGGAGAAAGCAGGAAACAACCTCCTTGACCTCCACCGCAGCAACTTCTTACTTGACACATCCCCAAAAGCAAGGGAATCAAGAGCAAAAATAAACTGTTGGGACCTCCTCAAGATTAAGAGCTTCTGCACAGCCAAGGAAACAACCCAGAAAATTAATAGGCAACCAACGGAATGGGAAAAGATAGTTGCAAATGACATATCAGATAAAGGGTTGATATCCAGAATCTAGAAGGAACTCACCAAACTACACGCCCGAAAAACAAACAACCCAGTGAAGAAATGGGCAGAAGATATGAACAGACACTTCTCCAAAGAGGACATCCAGATGGCCAACAGACACATGAAACGATGCTCAGCATCCCTCCTCATCAGGGAAATACAAATCAGAACCACACTGAGATACCACCTCACGCCAGTCAGAGTGGCTAAAATGAGCCAATCAGAGAACTCTAGATGCTGGCGAGGATGTGGAGAAACGGGCACCCTCCTACACTGTTGGTGGGAATGTAAACTGGTACAGCCCCTCTGGAAAACAGTGTGGAGGTTCCTCAGGAAACTAACAATAGAACTCCCCTAGGACCCAGCAATAGCACTGCTAGGAATTTACCCAAGGGATACAGAAATGCTGATGCATAGGAGCACATGTACCCCAATGTTCATAGCAGCACTCTCCACAATAGCTAAAACCTGGAAAGAGCCTAAGTGTCCATCAACAGATGAATGGATCAAGAAGATGTGGTTTATCTATATCATGGAATACTACATGGCAATGAGAAACAATGACATCTGGCCATGTGTAGCAACATGGATGGACCTTGAGGGGGTTATGCTGAGCGAAATAAGTCAGGCAGAGAAAGACAAATATCATATGTGCGCACGTATAGGAGGATTAGGAGGAGCTTAACAGAGGACCAAGGGGGAGAAGAAGGGCAGAAATGGTGGGGGAAAGGGGGAGAGGCAAACCATGAGAGACTCTTGAATGCTGACAAAAACTGAGGACTGGTGGATGTGGGGGGGAGGGGGAGTGGGCATGGAGGAGGACACTTGTGGGGATGAGCACTGGGTGTTATGTGGAAACTAATTTGACAATAAACTATTTGTAAAAATAAAATAAAATAAAATAAAATGCTGCTTCCATTTCTCCCTTAAAAAACAAGGCAATGGCTTGCCAATCCCCTACTGTAGGAAGGAAACCTTGTAATTACCAAGCATCTGTCTCCCTATTCAAAGTCAAGGCCCCACAGCCAGAAGACACTGTGATTCAGCAAACAGGGGAACAGAGTGTGCTGTGGGGGGTTGCTGCATCCAAATCGTCCCATGTGCCGGAGACTAAAATTTCAAGCCCAAAGCTGGGCATGAATACATCAGGAGAGAAAAAGAAAGCCTGTTCCATTTGCATTGCTAGGCTGATGGGCAAAATAAACACAGAATTTTCACTGTCACCTTTGCAAAGAGCAAAGTTGAGTTCAGGGACTAAAAACATATTTACTTAACGATGGCTCTTTAACCAGGGTCCTGGCTACAGCTTACAGCTCAGGGAAGAGTAACTAAGCCATGACACCTGGAAAGGCTCTGGACCAACACTGGTGTTTCTGGAAACAGATTTTTGTTTTGTTTTGTTTTGATTTTTACTTCTGTTGTAACTGACACATAACATCAATTTCAGGTGTACAACATAACAAGTCCATATCTGTGTACATTGCAAAATGATCACTATAGTGAGTCCAACATCTCCATAACCATATAGTCACAAAATGTGCAATATATTATTGACTACAGTCACCATGATGTATGTTACATCCCCATGACTTCTTTGATTCCAAGTTATTACCTCTTGACTCCCTTTCACATTTAGCCCACACACACACCCCATCCCCTCTCCTCTGGCAACCACCAATCAGTTCTCTGCATCTATGAGACTGACTCTGGGTTTCTTTGCTTTCTTTTAGGATCCATACATAAGTGCGATCAGACAGCATTTGTCTTTCTCTGACTTATTTCACTCCGCATAATACCTTAAAGGTCCATCCATTTGTCCCAGATGGCAATATTTCATTGTTTTTTATGGCTGAGTAGTATTCCATTGTATGTATATATCACAACTTTACCCATTCATCCATCAATGGACACTTAGGTTGCTTCCCTATCTTGGCTATTGTAAACAATACTGCTATAAGCATAGGAGTGCATGTATCTTCTCGATGTTTTCATCTTCCTCAGAGAAATACCGAGTAGTGAAATTGCTGGATCATATCATAGTTCTATTTTTAGTTTTTGAGGAACCTCTATACTGTTTTCCACAGTGGCCGCACCAATTTACATTCCCACCACCATTGCACAAGGGTTCCTTTTCCTCCATATCCCTGCTAACATTTGCTATTTCATAATAACAAGTATCATTCTGAGAAGCTCGAGGTGATATCTAATCGTTGTTTTGATTGGCATTTCCCAATGCCAATCAAATGATGATTAAAGGTGTTGAACATTCTGTCTTATGCCTGTCGGCCATTTGTATGTCTTATTTGGAAAAATGCCCAGATTCTCTGCCCATCTTTGTATCAGATTGCTGTTTGTTATTGCTTTCTTAGAGTTCTTTATGTATTTTGAATATTAACCTCATTGGATATATGATTTGCCAATATCTTCTCCCATTCAATAAGTTGCCTTTTTGTTTTGTTGATGGTTTCCTTGGCTGTGCAGAAGCTTTATTGTTTGACAAAGGCCATGTGGTTTGTTTTTTTGTTTGTTTGTTTTGTTTTGTTTTTGCCATTTTGCCTCTGGAGTCAGATCCTAAAAAGTATTGCCAAGAATAACATCAAGGAGCTTACCGTGTATGTTTTCTTCTAGGAATTTTATGGTTTTTTATATTATATTCAAGTGCTTACTCCAAATCTGAGTTAATTTGGGGGTATGGAGTAAAACAGTGGCCCAGTCTTCCCAACACCATTAATGGAAGGGACTGTCCTCTCCCCAGTGCACAGTCTCAGTTCCTTTGTTCTAAATCAATTGATCACATATGCTTGGATTTATTTCGGGGCTCTCTATCCTGTTCCATTGACCTATGCATCTGACTTTATGCCAAAACCATACTGTTTTGATTACTATAGCTTTGTAATACAGCTTTGTTATTTGAAATCAGTGAGTGTGATGCCTCCATCACATTCCACTACTGTTATTAAAGATTGTTTTCACTATTCAGGATCTTTTGCAGCTTTATATGAAGTTTAGATCTGTTCTACTTCTGTGAAAAACGGCATCGGAATTTTGTTAGGAACTGCCACTGAATGTATGGATTGCTTTGGAAAATATGGACATTTTAACAATATTAATTCTCCCAAGCCATGGGCATAGAGTATTTTTCCACTTATTTGTATCTTCAGTTTCTTTCATCAATGTCTTGTGGTTTACAGTGTGTAGGTCTTTCCTGGTTAAATTTGTAACCAGGTATTTTATTCATTTTGATGAACTGTAAATGGGGTTGTTTTCTTAATTCCCCTTTCAGAAACTTCATTTTTATTGCATAAAAAAGTGCAAAACAGCTTTTTGTACAGATTTTGTATCTTGCAACTTCACTGATTTTATTAACTCTTAATAGCTTGTTGGTGGAGTCTCATATATAAAATGACATCATATACAAATAATAATAGTTTTACTTCTCCCTTTCTAATTTGGATCCCTTTTCTTTTTCTTATTTAATTGCTCTGGCTAAAACTTCTAATACTATGTTGAATAAAGCTGGCAAGAGTGGGCATCCTTGTCTTGATCTTAGTGGAAAAGCTTTCAGCTTTTCATCACTGACTATAACGTTAGCTGTGGGCTTGTCACATGTCTGTAATGTTGGTTCATTCCCTCTATACCTGCTTTGTTGACGTTTTTCATTATAAATGGATACTGAACTTTGTCAGATGCTTTTTTCTGAATCTATTTTTCAAAATCTTTTCTATGAGCTGATCATATATTTTTATCCTTCATTTGGTTAATGCAATGTATCATGCTGATAGATTTGCAGCTATTGAACCATCCTTGCATTATTGGAACAGAACCCCCTTTGATCATGGTGTATGATCTTTTTCATGTAGGAGTGAATTCAGTTTACAATATTTGGGGAAGATTTTTTTTGCATTTATGTTTATCACAGATATTGGCCTATACTTCTTTTTTAGTTGTATCTGGTTTTGGTATCAGTGTGATGTTGGCCCTATGAAGTAAGTTTAGAAGCACTTCTTCAATTTTTGGAAGAGTTTGAGAGGGACAGGTATTAAAACTTTGAATGTTTGGTAGAATTTAACAGTGGAGTCTGGTCCCTGACTTCTGTTTGTTGGAAGGTTTTTGATTACTGATTCAATCTCTGCTGATAATTAGTCTGTTCAGATTTTCAATTTCTTTATAATTCAGTCTTAAAAGACTGTTTCCATGAATGTATCCATTTTGTTCTAGGCTGTTAAATTTGTTGGCCTATAATTATTTATACTAATTCTTATGATCCTTTGTACTTCTTTGGTATTGGCTGTAACTTCCCCGCTTTCGTCTCTGACTGCATTTATTTGAGTCCTCTTTTTCTCTTAATGAGTCTAACAGGTTTATTAATTTTGTTTATCTAAAAACACAGCTCTGAGTTTCACTGATATTTTCTATCACCATTTTAGTCTATTTATTGTGTTTCCTTTTCTATTTTCCTTAGATGTAAAGTTAGATTGTTTGAGATTTTTCTTATTTCTTGAGGTAAGTGTGTATTGCTATGAACTTCCCTCTCAGAACTGCTTTGGCTATGTCCCATAGATTCTGAAATGTTCTATTTTTATTTTCATGTGTCTCAATGAATTTCTTATTTCTCCTTCAATTTCTTCACTGGCTCACTGATCGTTCAGTAGCATGTTGTTCAATCTCCACGTATTTGTGATTTTTTTTTAGTTTTCATTTTGTGATGGAGTTCCAGTTCCTTATCATTGTGGCCTGAAAAGATGCTTGATATGCTCTTCTTAAATTTATTGAGACTTGTTTTGCGGCCTAACATATATCTTGGAGAATGCTCCTTGTGCGCTTGAGAAGAATATGCATTACACTGCTTTTGAATGGAAAGTTCTGTACACATAGCTATTTAGTCCATCTGGTCTAACATGTCATTTAATGCCAATGTTTCCCTAGTGATTTTCTGTGGATGGTCTATCTACTGATGTAAGTGAATATTAAAATCCACTATGATTGCATTACTTTTAATTTCTCCCTCTAGGTCTGTTAATACTTGCTTTATATATTTAAATACCCATATGTTATACACATAAATATTTACAAATGTTGTATCTTCTTGCTGGATTGATCTCTTGATTGTGGAATGCCCATCTTTGTCTTGTATCACAGTATTCATTTTAGAGTCTAGTTTGTCTGATGAAAGTACAGCTGCCTCAGGTTTCTTTTGGTTTCCATTCATATGAAACATCTTTTTCTAAACTTTAACTTTCAGTCTATGTGCATCTTTACAAGCAAGGTGAGTCTCTTGTGGACAGCTATACAGATGGGTCTTCATTTGATTGGAGAACTGAGTCCATTTACATTTAAAGTAATTCTTGATAGGTACATACTGCCATTTTGTTCATTGCTTTTTCCGTTTTATAGTTACTTTATGTTCCTTTCTACTTCTCTTGTTCTCTATCTTTGTGGTTTGATACCTTCTTTGGTATCACATTTACATTCCATTCTCTTTTATGTTTCCATTTTAGGTTTTTGTTTTGCGGTTACCACAAGACATCCATATATGAGTCTCTCTCTGTATATACACAACAGTTTAAGTTGATAGCAAGTTAATTTTGAACTCATCTAAAATTCTGATGTTTTATGTGGTCAATGTCACATTTTACTATTTTATGTGTGTCTCTCTCTTTTTCTAGCATTTATGTATTTTGAGAGAGCAGGGGGAGGCAGAGATAGAGGGAGAGAGAGAATCCCAAGCAGGCTCCATGCTGTCAGCACAGAGAACCTCAAGATTATGACCTGATCCAAAATCAAGAGTCAGACACTTACTGACTGAGCCACCCAGGTGCCTATTTTGTGTATCTCTTAACTGTTGTTAGTTAATTTTATTACTTTTGTCTTTTCTGCTTCATGCCAACTTAAGTGATCGGTCCACTACTTTTACTGTAAATTTATCAGTGAGAGTTTTACTTTCACATGTTTTCTTGTTATTAACTAGTGCCCTTTCTTTTCAGCTTTAAGAAGTCCTTTTAATATTTCTTGTAATGCCAGTTTAATGGTGGTAATCCCCTTTAGTTTTCGCTTGTCTAGAAAACTCTCTCTCTCCTTCAGTTCTGAATGAGATCTTGCCAAATAGAATATTCTTGGTTGATTTTTTTGCTTTCAGCAATTTGAATATATCATGCTATTCCCTCTGGCTTGCAAAGTTTCTGCTGAAAAGTCTGACAGTCTATGGGGATTCTCCCATATGAAACAAGTTGTTTTTTTCTCTTACTTAAGATTCTCTCTTTACCTTTTGACAATTTTATTATAACATGTCTTGCTGTAGATCTCTCTGGGCTTCCTGGATATAATTGATTGCTTCCTTCCCCAGGTTAAGAAGTTGTTAACCATTATTTCTTCAGATGTGTTTTCTGTCCCCTTCTCTCTGTCTTCTCCTTCTGGGAGACTTATCATCGAATGCTGTTCCATTTGATGTTTTATTATACTTCTCTTATGCTCTCCTCACTTTCTAAAATTCTTTTTTCTTTTTGCTGCTCTGTGGGTGAGTTCCACTGCCCTATCTTCCAGGTCACTGATCCTTTCTTCTGCTTCATCTAGTCTGTTGAATCTTTCTAGTGTATTTGAATTCACCTATTGTATTTTCAGTTCTGAGACTTTTGTCTGGTACTTTCCTGTATTTTCTCTTTGTGCATCCATTCTTCTCCCAAGATCAGTAAGCACCTTTATGACCATTACTTTGAAATCTTTATCAGGTAAATTATCTTCATTTCCTTAGCATTTTTCTTCCTGGGGTTTTATCTTGTTCTTTCATTTGGAACATATTCCTCGGTTTCCTCATTTTGTTTCACTGTTTGCTTGCATGTATTAGGCAAAAGAGGGGTCAATCCCAGTCTTGAAAGGGTGGTCACAGGAAGACTGGGGTGTGTTTTGGTTGGCTGTCTATGCAGTGTCCTGGGGATGGTAGCCTGCCAAGAATCCAATTGTTTCAGTTCTCTGGGGCCCAGAAACACAAGCCCCCTGGGGGCCAGAGCCACATATTCACTCGCCGACTTTGGCAGGGATGCAGGCAGCACCAGGCTGGGACCCACCTGACAGGTGTAGTGGTGCGGGACCATAGGAAAGCACTGGGTCAAGGCAAATAGCACAAGCAAGATAGAGGGAAGAGTGTAAAAGCAGTGCTCACCAGGGCCTCCATCCCTGGAGAGGTGACATCACAATCCTACCTATCTAGCAGATGCTTTAAGATTAGTTGGGGCACCTGGGTGGCTTAGTCGGTTAAGCGTCCGACTTTCGCTTAGGTCATGATCTCGCGGTTCGTGGGTTCGAGCCCCGCGTCGGACTCTGTGCTGACTCCCAGCTCAGAGCCTGGAGCCTGTTTCAGAGTCTGTGTCTCCCTCTCTCTCTGACCCTCCCCTGCTCACGCTGTCTCTCTCTCTCTACTAAAAATAAATAAAACATTAAAAACAAAAAAAGATTAGTCAATAAATTCCCTTCACATATGGTGTAAGCACTTTTACACATGTTCCTTGTGCACTGCATCCCAGGGAAAGTGGGTCTGTGCATGAGCCCTTTGAGAGCAGAGTCCCAGTTTCCCACAGTCCTATGGGTCTCCTGGGTGTAAGTCCTTCTGGTTTTCAAGGCCAAAGGTTCTGGGGTTCCTCTCCTCAGTGCAGGTCCCAAGGGCTGGGGTGCCTGCTGTAAGACTCAAACCCCTCACTCCGTGAGCCATGAGCTGTTGTCTGTGAGCTCTTTTCCTCATATGGATCATCGTGTCTTCGCCTCTTCAACCCATCTTGGTGTGGCCTTTTTATTCTCTGTTGTAGAACAGCTGTTCAGCTAGTTTTCAAGCCTTTTTCGGAGGGAATGTTCCATACACAGCTGTAGATTTGGTGTGCTCATGACAGGAGGTGAGTTCAGGGTCTTCTTATGCCTCCATTTTGAACTGCCTCCTGGAAACAGCTTTTGAGAAGACTGGTTGAACACTAAAAGAACAAAGGGAGGTGGGGAAGGGAACCTCAGTGTTCTTCCCCATAAATCACTTCTATTCTGAAGCCAAAAACCAATACATGACCAATGGGCCTGAGATCCCTGTTCTGTCCTTACCATCTGTAGAACTCTGGATGAGTCACTTTTCTCCTCTAAGTTTGTTTCTTTATTTATAAAATGTGCATAATGAAACTACTATCCATACCCGTGAAGCTAATTGAGGGCACATATGGTAATTTTTTAGCAGAGCGCCTACCACATGTGTGCTCAGCAGAGGGGAGAACTAAGAGGAGGGATTATACTTTGCCCAGGAACCTCAGATCAGCATGCCAGAGGCAAGATTTGAACCTGGGTCCATCTCTCTCCAGGATCGCTGCACATGATCTCATTGCACGGTGCCGTACAAACCTAGCCAAGTCTCCAAAACATATATCTCTCAGAACCCCTCTTCTTCCCCCATCTCCCACCCAGAAGGGCAAAAACCTACATTTCACTGAGCTATCCAAAGTCAAAACATCAAAAATATGAACACACATTCCCTCCTGCGACTGCTTTACTTTCTTGTTTTTAGTAACATGACATTCAACAATAACCTTAAATTGGATCTAAGTGGTTGAAAGATTTGGTCCAATACCTCCCCACTGATCATTTCCATTTCCCAAACCCTCTTTCCAAAAAGTGTTCCCCAAAGAAATCAGGGCTCTTCCTGCCAGTGAAACAAACTGGCTCCTTTTAAGTCAGGAAGCTTTTCAACCACTTGATTGGACACAAAGGTACTTTTGCCTGAAACGGACAACCATACTGCCATCTCCCCAAGCTGCTGACATCACGTGAGGGCTGAGCCTGCTCTGCCCATCTCCACCTTGACTTCTCTCATCGCCAGGCTTCCACTCCCATCTCTGTTCACCCTGTCAGCCCTCGAAGGCTCTTGTGCACAAGGCAGGAGCACACAGGCTGCCTTTCCACAGAATACGTTTCATCTGAGAAGCCAGAGATGGAGCCAAAAGCCAGGGAAAGCCAGCTGATGGCCAAGTGCCTACACGCCTTGCCAGGCTCTGAGCAGTGAAGCTCTCAAACAGCCACGGAGCTCAGGCCCCTTGAGAGGCCCCCTGGGTCCCAGACACTGCCCCTGTGTCACTCTCAATCTCAAGCACTGTTGAGTCCTCCCAAGAGATGCTGAGATGGCATGAAAGCATTAGCCAGACAGCACCCCACCACACTCTAATCAGATCAAGGTTAAACAGAAGGCCAGTATCCTTGAAGTGAGGCAGTACCAACATCTGGCACCTTGCACATGCTTTTCAAAACAGGTACATCTCTCACCCTCTGGTGACCGACCATCCCTCTCTGTCTAGGAACGTCCAAGTTTTAGTGCGGAAAGTCCTCCATCCCAGGAAACCCTTTAGGCTGGTAACCTTATCACCCTTCAGGCAATGGATCAATGAAGCGACTCCATGAGATCGGCGGTGTCTGGACTATAAAAGCTTCACCTGGCCTCATCCGTAGAGCCTGTTCAGTCATGTTCAAATGCCCACAGGTGGTAAGCTACAAGCCTGGCACTCACAGCTCTTCTCTTTACTAGGGCAAGCTTCTCACTCCTAGAAATTATAGAAATTCCATCATTAGAATTTCACTCCCTGTGGGTCAAGACCCTTGTATCTGGTTAAAAAATGAAAATACCCCAGAAAGGTATTATATTCCCAGGTAGGGAAATGAGTTATTAGCATAATGACTTTATGAAATTTCTCTTAAGTGGCAGGACAAGTTTTTGTAGGGAAAAGAGGAGGAGGGAGAAGAAATGGCTCATAAGAGGGTGAGGTCAGTGTGGGACCCAGGCTCCCAACACAAATCCTACCTACCTCACAACTTTACTTAACCCTAGCTTTAAGCAGGATGGCTGAGACATTCTTCATTTATTTCATGTATGCTATCTTATCTCAAAAGGGCACCAAGAGAAATGTAGGGCAGACAGGGCCTATTTCCCAGCATGTCTGCTGTTCCTCACATTCCCTTCGCTGAATACACAGATGCACAATAGGCAGTGCTACTCAAACTTGAGTGTGCCTAGAAACCTCTGCGGGACCTCATAATGTCAGTGCATCTGGGTGAGCCCAGATCTACCCTACATCTGGATTTCCAACCAGCCCCCAGGGAGTCACCCCCTACCCCTTTTATAAAGAAGGGAACTGGGGTCCAGGAGAGGTGGGAGGGTAAGAAAATAGAGCACGGCCCTGACATTGCTGACACCCAGGCTGGGATTCCCAAATGAACTTACAGTGCCCTGGAATGTAACAATCATGGTATGAAGCCACCTGGTAACATGGGGAGACACCAGCTGGAGGAGCACTCTGCAAACGTAAGAACTCAATATCCCTTGCTCCATCTACCACTGGCAGCCACTCCAGCCCACGACAGCCCTCTAACTTCTAGATAAAGTGACCAGGACACTATCGGTGATGGGTCTGGACATCCCCCAGTCCAGCACCGGCCTCGGTTCCCTGAAAGCTATCTTAGAATCGCCCAGCAGAACCCCAAGCCCCTCTTACCAAGCCAACCAGTCTGGTGCACATTCTCACTGCAGCAAACTAAGTCAACCCACATTTATTTGACGACAGTTGTGTTCTGGGCTGTCTTTGCCACTGGGCTTGGACAAGAGCGAGGGCAAACCAAGTCTAAAGCCAGTATCTCCCCCAGAGCGGGGATTTGGTCTCAGAACTAGCAGAGGGTTTCCAAACCCCACCCACCCCCCACCTGCCCACTCCGGGGAGCCCAACCTGCTCCTGCACCTCAGTCACCGGGAGGCTGACTCACGGGGTGTGGGTTTTAGCAAGAGCTCAGTGCTAATGTCTCTACCTCCATATCATACTGACTGGTCACAGCAACTGGGCTTAGTCCATCAGGATAGCACCGGAGCCCATCACCAAGGGCAGGGTTTGCCCAAATGTATGTGTGTTGGAGGGAGGGGGTGGGGAGCTGTTGACTGCCTGTCAGTCCCTGGCAGCAGACATCTGGAACAAAGCACATGGGGGGTTAACTCACAACAGTGCAAAGTGAGGATCCGATAGGGAGTCCTGACTCACTCTCTCATTTAGTCATCAAAACATTTAGGAAAGCTTCAGCAACTGCATATGGCACTATAGTTAAGCAATTTTCCAATTTTGCCCCCACGTTTTCTCCCCTAAGAAAAAATACGATTGCTCTGTCCTTCCCCACAGGGATGTAATGGAGGTTTCCCAGGTAAATGACAGCTCAAATGGCATCATTATAAAGTGGCATAGACTATGGCTCCACCCACATAGGACGCTGGCATCCATGAGAAGTCGAACGCCCTATACAAACACTAACATCAGGCCCCTCTCCTCCAGGTCAACACTGTATGTGCTACGTCACAACATGCTCTCTCTCTTCTTTGTACTAGTACAGCTTCCACGACCAAACAAAGAGCAGAGTTTGGTCATCAGAGAACACAGCCCCTGCAGGACTTCTGGTGCAATTAAGAGAGTGTGCCATCTCCAAGAGAAATAAACCTCATCCTCACCCTTTCTAATAGCCGATAAATAAAATGAGCCTTACAATTATTGAGCAGCACCGAATGCCCGGCACTGGTCTTCATTTTACCACTGGATAAAAAAACGAAGGCACGAACTGCATGCCTTTCTTCAGGACCCAACAGCAGCAGGAGCCCTCCCCAGAGAAGGGGACCGCGGGGAGCCAGATGTGGGTGTCCTGCTGGGCATGGGCTTATTTAATGATGCAGTTAGAAAAGAGCCGAGATGAAATGAACTTTTTACAGGAAAAGGCAGGATTGATGCTTCCCAGGACAGTAAAGCACATACCTAGATTTCAAACCCATATGAAAATCTTACTGCCTTTGAATTTTTCCTTTTAAAGTGCCTTGATGAGCTTCCAAGGGGCTGAGCCCAAGCCGACAGCTGGCCCTCCTCGGCCTCAGGAGGAGGAATGGGGCCAGGAGGCACTAAGCCTGCTGGGGGTGGGGGTGGGGGTGGCGGGGAGGTGGGCATATTCCCGATTCAGGCCAAGTGAGGACCCTTCCCAGTCGATGGGAGGGAGGAGGCCACTACACACATTCGTGTTCAGGTCCTTTTCTTTCTTTTTTTTTTTTTTAATGTATTTCTAGGAGAGAGAGAGACAGCGTGAGCAGGGGAGGGTCAGAGAGAGAGGGAGACACAGACTCTGAAACAGCCTCCAGGTTCTGGGCTGGCAGTCAGCACAGTGCCCGACGCGGGGCTCGAACCCATGAACCGCGAGATCATGACCTAAGCGAAAGTCGGACGCTCAACCGACTAAGCCACCCAGGCGCCCCAGGTCCTTTTCAATTTCACACACTGATGACCATTTAAAAAACAGAAGGGAATCCAAAAGACTCCAAAGATTATTTTGCAGTAAGTCCCCTCCCCCACCACCCCTCGAATGGGATTTTAATCATTTTAACATGAAAAAGGTAGGAAGAATGCAACTGCAATCAAAACCACATGTAGTTTCATGCATCACCCCAGGGTTCTTATTTTTCCTTAAAAATTTTTTTAACTCATTTAAAAAAATTTTTTGATTTTTATTTATTTTTGGTAATCAGAGAGAGACAGAGCATGAATGGGGGAGGGGCAGAGAGAGGGAGACACAGGATCTGAAGCAGGCTCCAGGCTCTGAGCTGTCAGCACAGAGCCCAGTTTGGCACTCGAACCCAAAAACTGTGAGATCATGAGCTGAAGTCAGATGCCCAACTGACTGAGCCACCCAGGTGCCCCAATATGTATTCATTTTTGAGAGAGACAGACACACACACAGAGCACAAGCAGGGAAGGGTCAGAGAGAGAGGGAGACACAGACTCCAAAGTGGGGCTCCAGGTTCTGAGCTGTGGCAGAGTCTGACACGGGGCTCGAACTCCCAGATGGTGAGATCATGACTTGAGTCAAGGTCGGACGCTTAACTGACTGAGCCACCCAGGCACCCCCTTATATGGCCTTGTAACTATGGACTAAATGTAACTTCACTGTAGATCAGTAGTGGTTCACCAGCGGGCATGTGGGAATCGTCACAGGAAGCAACACATGCCCCCTTTCCACTACCCTGAGCGGCCTTCTGGACCGTGTGAACACAGCCACACACGGAGGGTGGCAGGGAGCCATGGAGTCAGGCCCGGCTCTGCACTTAAAGCTTAACCTCTGGGCCTCCACTCCCTTCCACCTGTAAGATGACAGGCTTCTATCTCTGACACACTGAATGCTGGACCCCCGATCACACAAGCAATGGCTCCTCTTCTTGGCTGCACGCGAATCGGGTACAGCTGCTCATTCACCCTGGGAGTGCAGGGTGGCACTCTGGCTGGGGCCAACCAACAGATGCCTTTCAGGCACAGAGGACCCCCACCTACAACAGCATCAAACACTGCTTCTGCGTCTGTATCCTGTCTCCCTTCACACGTCCTGAGTCCCGAAAGCTGGAGCGGAGAAGGTAATTGCCACATATTTCTACCAGGGTTTCCATCAAAGGGCTCAAGGCATCACTGAGGAAAGTCTACGCCTGCAGTATGTGCTGAATGCTGCAAGACGGGAAGAAGAGAGAACTCAGAAAGAAGATCCACCTTGGACTGGGTCTTGGACACCCAGGCCAGTTGGCCTCCTGGCCCGTATTCCACATAGGGCTGCGCTTCCAGGTGTGGAGAGCCCAGTGTCATCGGAGAGTTGGCCCCCAAGGAGGAGGCCCCAGGGTATTGAGATGCCAGGGGCCCACCTCTGCCCGTGCACCAGAGTCTCAGGCTCAGGTTCGGCTCAGAGTTGCACTCTATTCCACTAGGTGGGAGCGTGTGGCCAGGGAAGGCCAAAGCCCAGCTAAGGGGGCAGAAGGCTTTGATGATAGGTGATCTGAGCCTGTTTTGTTTTGTTTTTTTTTCCCAATGTTTACTTTTGAGAGAGAGAGGAGAGAATGCAAGCATGAGTGGGGTAGGGACAGAGGGGGATGGAGACACAGAATCTGAAGCAGGCTCTGGGCTCCAAGCTGTCAGCACAGAGCCCAACACTGGGCTCGAACCCATGGACCATGAGATCATGACCTGAGCCAAAGTTGGACGCTTAACTGACTGAGACACCCAGGTGCCCCCTGAGTCTGCTTTTAGTTAAAGTTTCAAATGTCTTTTACTTCCAGGCAGCTCTTCCCCCATCCGAAGTTTGCTTGAAAAGCATCTGGAGCTTTCTCACTTTCTCTGTCACTCACAAGAGCCCGCAGGCATGGGGGCCAGGGCAGCTGCTTCATGACCCCGTCCACCCTTTCCTCTTCTTGTGCATCCCTTGCAGAGCTCCTCTGCCAGAGCATGGACTGGATTCCCTACCACCAAATCCTTTGCTCTGCAGCCCCTAGGGCCTCAGCTCCCACTGTGTCCACAGGGTCCCTGAGTCCAGGCATGACCTGTGTCCCCAGTGACTGAATGGCTCCTCAGCAGCTTCTGCCCCTGACCATGCTCCTGCTTCAGCCTGGGATGCCCTGCACAGCAATCCTCCCCCCAACCCCCACCTGCCACAGCCTTGCCATCCAACCCATAGGGCCTGGAGAACAGTGCACCAGACTCCATGGAGCTGCGGAGCTCAGCCAAAGAGCCTGCAGCAGCAAGTGGGTGGTGAGAGACAGTTGGACCCTCAGTTCTAGAGGGGGTGGAGAGGAGGGGGTGTGTGTCCAGGAAGGCGGTGGATGGGGTGTGGGGGAGTCAGATAGTGGGCAAGAAGGAAGGAGGTACATATAGGAGGAGGGTGGTGCTGGGGACTAAGAGAGGGGTTGGGGAGGAAAAGAGAGGAGGGGTGTGTGTGCTCTGGGACAGGTATGAGGCCAGTGCTGTGGCAGGGGACACTAGAACTCCGGGGACTGAGGGGTGCAGGAGGAAAGGTGAAAGAAGAGATGCACACACTGAGGGCCCAACTCAGTGACATCCCATCACCCAGCCAGGCAGGTCCGGCAGTTGGAGAGCATGGATCACATCTGCTCTGAGAGGCTCTGGCCCAATCCCAGCATCCACGACAGGCTACGAACAGAGTTCAGAAAAAGGGACCTGTCCTCCTAGGGCCTCACCCAGTCCACAGTCTGCTTAGAAACCCAGGTGGCTCTTTTTAAAGGCTTTGCTCTGGATGGGGTAAGACGGCAGAGGAGCACGGAGACTTTCTGAGCTTCTCTCGTCTCTGAGACATAGCTAGATCATCACCGAACCATTCTGCACACTTAGGAAATTGATCTGAGGATTGACACAATGATCTGTACAACCTGAGCCAAAAACCTCAGCAGGTACACAGTGCGTAGAGGTTAACTGGGAGAGAGAAAGGCCGCGGAGGGTAGGGAGCTGTTTTTGCGCAGAGAGGACAGGTAAAGGGGGGAGCCGGTGCATTGGGACTGTGCAAGAAAAGCGCTCCCCTGAAAGTGGCTGGGAAGAAAGCGAGAAAATGCGTGAAAACACTCACAGGGGACTGAGCAGGAAATCTGTTCCCCAAAACCACTGATGGGAAGAAAGGAGAGGGTTTCAATACCACCAGGACTCTATAAACAGTCGAGTGGAAAGTCTGAAGTTCCGGAGCTCAGTGCCTGGTGGTGCTCTGGGTGGGGATATAGGGTGAATCCCCAGGAGCAGGCAGCAGGGTCTAGGGAGAGAAGCCGTTTCCTTGCTTGGAGAGCATTTGGTAGAGGCCATATATTTTCCCCAGAGGCAAAGGTCCCACAGGACCCTGGAGAGCAGTCACATTTGCTGGGACTGGGACAAAGATGCCAGAGTGTGGTGTAACCTGGCGTCAGCTGTGTGTTTTGATTTGCCATAATCTCTGAACCTCTGCCACTGTGCCATCACACAAATGTTTTCTGGGGCAAGCCAGCACCTGGCCATTGCTCAGCAAGACACTTCCCCAGACAGTCGACATGAATCCAACCCGCAAGGGCCTGTTAAGTGTGGACAGATGACGTCAACCTCATCTGAGCTCAAAACCCTGGAAGGAGGCGCTGTAGATGTGGGGAGTGGACAGAGGCCTGAGACAAAGGAGGGGTGCTTGATCGCGGGCTCCTGAGAATGAGAAGTTCTAGTGCCAGAGGCTAAGGAGCTGGTGAAGCCATTTCCACCTCTCCGCACATGCGCATGCATGCAACACTGATCCATGCCGTTAAGCTAAGCAGTGCCACCTAGTGGAGAATGAAGCCATTACACCAAGCGCCACCCGACTGTGCCCTCCAAGCATATCTGCTAGAAGACTAGCACAAGTCACTCCATCCGCTTAGTATATGGACCATAGAGTGCTTCATAGCTTCAGTTCTAGGGGAGACTGGATGTAACTTCATTCAGGTTTCATTCTATTTGCTCATTCATTAGTTCGTTTTTTTCTTCTGTTTTTGTTTAAACTGGTTTTTTCCTTTCTTTTCTTTTTCTTGGATACAGAAAAAAATTTTAATTTTTTTAAATTTTTACTTTCTTACATTTTTATTGTATTTCACTTTCTTTATTTCATGATTTCATTTTGCTCTATTTTATTATGTAAATCATTTTAATTTTTTAAATTTTTTTACCTTTTTTTTCTTTCTTTTTTTCTCTATTCTATCAAAATTCTTTCAACAAGCAGACCAAAGCACACCAGGATCTAGATTCCTTTATTTTTATTTGCTTTTAATTTTTAACTTTTATTTTATTAATTTTTCTTCCTCCAAAATGACAAAACAAAGGAATTTACCCCCAAAAAAAGAACAGGAAGAAATGACAGCCAGTGGCTTAACACAGATATAAGCAAGATGTGTGAACTAGTATTTAGAACTATGATAATAAGAATCCTAGCTGGATTTAAAAAAGCATAAAACCCCTTTCTGTGGAGATAAAAGTATAATCTAGTCAGGATGAAATTAAAACCATTATAACCAAGATGCAACCTTGAATCAATGCCACGATGCAAGGATGGATAAAGTAGAGCCACAACTTAGTGATACAGAAGAGAAAATTATGGAGAATAACGAAGCAAAAGAAAAAGAGAAACAAAGGCAAAAGAGCACTCAAGATACAAGACTCATAGAACTCAGTGACTTATTAAAAAAGGAATACCATCCAAATCATAGGAGTTCCAGAAGATGATGAAAGCAAAAGGGGTAGAAGGTTTATGTGAACAAATTATAGTGGAAAACTTTCCTAACCTGGGGAAGGACACAGATATCAAAATCCAAGAAGCACAGAGAACTCTCATTAGATCCAACAAAAAGTGACCATCACCAAATTATATCATAGTCAATCACAAAATACACAAGCAAGGAAAGACTTATGAGAGCAGCAAGGGGGGAAAAAAATCCTTAACCTGTAAGAGAAAACATATCAGGTTCACAGCAGACCTATCCACAGAAACTTGGCAGACCACAAAGGAGTGGCAGGATATATTTATTGTGCTGAAATGGAAAAATATTCAGTCAAGAGTTCTCTTTTTTTAATGTTTATTTATTTTTGAGAGGGGGGGGAGGGGCAGAAAGAGAGGGAGATACAGAATCCAAACCAGGCTCCAGGCTCTAAGTCGTCAGCACAGAGCCTGACACAGAGCTCAAACCCACAGATTGCAAAATCATGACCTGAGCTGAAGTCAGGCGCTCAATCAACTGAGCTACCCACGTGCAGTCAAGAATCCCTTATCCAGCAAGGCAGTCATTCAAAATACAAGGAGAGATAAAGAGTTTACCCAACAAACAAAAACTAAAGGAGCTTGTGACCGCTAAACCAGCCCTGCAAGAAATTTTGAGGACTCTTTAAGTGGAGAAAACACAAAACAAAACAGACCAAAAGCAACAAAGACTAAAGAAGACCAGAGAACATCACCAGAAACACCAACTCTACAGTCAACACAATGGCACTAAATTCATATCTTTTAGTACTCACTCTAAATGTCAATGGACTAATCGCTCCAGTCAAAAAACACAGGGTATCAGAATGGATAAGAAAACAAGACCTATCTATACGCTGCTTATAAGAAACCCATTTTAGACATAAAGACATCTGCAAATTGAAAGTAAGGGGCTGGAGAACCACCTATCATACTAATGGTCATCAAAAGAAAGCTGGAGTAGCCATACTTACATCAGACAAACTAGATCTTAAAATAAAGACTGTAACAAGAGATGAAGAAGGGCATTATTTCATAATTAAGGGATCTGTCCACCAAAAAGATCTAACAGTTGTAAATATTTATGACCCTGAAGAGCCTAAGTAACGTCATTTTGAGATTAAGGCCTCCATTAAGAGCAACCTCGGGCTGCACGTAGCCCCAGTTCCAGGAAAAGCCTCAGATTGCTCAAGGCTAAAGCCATCCTCGGACCGCCCTCAGATCAGCTAATCAAAAAAAACATTCCTGTGGTCTGAGTCAGGGCTGGGAACTGCAGCCAGTTATTTTGTACAAACTAGCCAATCACTCACCGCTTGCCTAAACCTCACGTGGGCCCTTTGAACTCACCTCATAATTGGTTATTTTCAAAGGATTCTCAAAAGTCATGATTGGGTCCCACCAAAAGTAATGAACACCTCACAGATACTGAATGGTCAAAGCTGTTACCATGGGTGTTGTACAATTGTAATTGGTGCTATGTGATGATGCTATACATACAACGTGTGCACTGTAACACCCCCATCCCTTACCCCATAAAAACCCTACTCGCGGGGCGCCTGGGTGGCTTAGTCGGTTAAGCGTCCAACTTTGGCTTAGGTCATGATCTCGCGGTTGGTGGGTTCGAGCCCCGCGTCAGGCTCTGTGCTGTCAGCTCAGAGCCTGGAGCCTGTTTCAGAGTCTGTGACTCCCTGTCTCTCTGACCCTCCCCTGCTCACGCTGTCTCTCTCTCTCTCTCCTAGAAATAAACAAAACATTTAAAAAAAAAAAACCCTACTCGCTATTGTTCGGGGCTTCACCCTGCTGCCACTGCACCAGTTGACGGGTGAACCCCGGCTCAAGCTTATAATAAAGACCCTTTTGTACTTGCATCGGTGTCGGCTCCTCAGTGGTCTCTGGGGATTCGCGAATCGGGCACAATACCCCCACCATGAAGGCCCCAAATATATAAATCAATTGAACACAAATATAAAGAAACTCACTGATAATATGATAGAAGGGGACTTCAACACCTCACTTACAGCAATGGACAGATCAAGTAAGCAGAAAATCAACAAGGAAATAATGGCTTTGAATGACACACAACTGGATGGATTTAACAGATATATTCAGAACATTTCATCCTAAAGCAACAGAACACACATTCTTCTCGAGTGAACATGGAACATTCTCCCAAACAGATCACATACTGGCGCACAAACCAGCACTCAACAAGTACAGAAAGATTGAGGTCATACTGTACATATTTTCAGACCACAACACTATGAAACTCAAAATCTAGCACAAGAAAAAAAATTGGAAACACCAAGAATACTTGGAGATTAAAGAACATCCTACTAAAGGATGAATGGATTAACTAAGAAATTAAAGAAGAAACTAAAAAGCACATGGAAGCCAATGAAAATGATAACATAACAGCCCCAAACCTTTGGGATACAGCTGTAAGTGGTCATAAGAGGGAAGTATATAGCAATCCGGGCCTTCCTAAAGAAGGAAAAAGGCCTCAGACACACAACCTAACCTTACACCTTAAAGAACTGGAAAAAGAACAGCAAATAAAGCCCCAAACCAGCAGAAGACAGGATATAATAAAGATTAGAGCAGAAATCAATGATAGCAGGAAAAAAAAAAAAAAGGAGAACAGATCAATGAAACCAGAGGCTGGCTCTTTGAAAGAATTAACAAAATTGATAACCCTTAGCCAGTTTGACAAAAAAGAGAAAGGAAGGACCCAAATAAATAAAATCAAGAATGAAAGAGGAGAGAACACAACCAATTCTGCAGAAATACAAACAATTATAAGAAAACATTATAAGCAATTATATGCCAATAAATTTGGCAATCTGGAAGAAATAGACAAATTCCTTTGTAATTTGTCCAAAGCTATCAAAACTAAAATCGGAAGAAACAATATTTGAACAGACCCATAACCAGTATAAGAAATAGAATTAGTAATCAAAAATTTCCCAAAAAAAAACAAGAGTCCAGAGCACAATACCTTCCTAGGGGAATTCTAACAAACATTTTAAAAAGAGTTAACAGATTCTTTTGAATCTGTTTCAAAAAATAGAAATTGAAGGAAAATTTCCAAACTCATTCTATGAGGCCAGCATTGCCTTGATTCCAAAACCTGACAAAGACCCCCCACTAAAAAGGAGAACTACAGTACAATTTCCCTGATGAACATGGATGCAAAAATTCTCAACGATATACTAGCAAGCCAGATACAACAATACATTAAAAGAATTATTCAGAGATCCAATGTGGCGGAGAAGTTGGGGGACTCAAAGTTCCCTTATCCCTCACACAAGAGTCTAGAGGCCAGAGGACTTTGAATTCCAAGAGTATGGGCTGCAGAGTGACACAGACATCTCCAGGGGCCATGGGGACAACCTGGTAGGTCATAGGTGGGGATTCAGGGAGAGGACAACAGGCCCACAGTGGAGACCGGACCTGCCTACACCACATCACACCCCTCCATGCCTGATAACTGGGTATCTACCAGAGCAAGATCAACGCTGACCAACCAGACATCCCCTCCCCTAGATCAGTGCTGCCACACGTTCCAAGGCATCCAGAGGGGTATGTCAACAATCAAATCAAAGGACACCTGGTGGAGGGTACAAAACATCACTACAAGTAGGGAGATAAAGCAACTGAAGTCACAATAATAGAGAGTGAATAATACACTCCACAAAACACCTCCTGAATGGCCAGGCCCTGGACAGTGTATGACCCCTCTTTAATATAGTAGTGCTCACAGGTGCAGGACACATAAAGCTTTTGAAACACATGAGGGACAGAAAACTAGCCAAAATGATGAAACGGAAGTATTCCCATCAAATGAAATTTCCAGGAAGAAATGACAGCTAAAGAACTGATCAAAACAGACAGAAACACTGTATCTGATCAAGAATTTAGAATAATAGTCATAAGCCCTGTCACTGGGCTTGAAAAAAAGCATAGAAGACAGCAGATAATCTATTGGGGCAAAGACCAAGGAACTAAAAAATAGTCATGAATTTAAAAATGTTGTAAATGGAGGCACCTGGGTGGCTTAGTTGGTTAAGCGTCCGACTTTCGCTTAGGTCATGATCTCGCGGTTCGTGGGTTCGAGCCCCACGTCGGGCTCTGTGCTGACTGCCAGCTCAGAGCCTGGAGCCTGTTTCAGTCTGTGACTCCCTCTCTCTCTGACCCTCCCCTGCTCACGCTGTCTCTCTCTATCTCTCCTAGAAATAAATAAAAACATTAAAAAAAATGTTGTAAATGAGGTTCAAAATGAACTAGAAGTGGTGAGAACAAGAATTGAAGAGGCAGAGGGGAGAATAAGTGATATTAAAGATAAAATTATGGAAAAAGATGAAGTTGAGAAAAAGAGAAAAAAATTCTAGACCATGAGAGGAGAATTAGAGAACTAAGTGATTCAATGAAATATAATAATATCCATATAATAGGATTTCCATAAGAAGAAGACAGAAAGAATATGGTGGAAGATGTACTTGAACATAGCTGAGAACTTCTCCAATCTGGGGAAGGAAACAGACACTGAAATCCAGGAGGCACAGAGAACTCTCTTCATACGTAACAGGAATCGTCCTTCTGTACAACATATCCTAGTGAAACTGGCAAAATACAAAGATAAAGAGAAAATTCTGAAAGCAGCTAGGGACAAATGGGCCTTAACCTACAAGGGTAGACACACAAGGATAGTAGCAGACTTACCTACTGAAACTTGGCAGGCCAGAAGGGAGTGCCAGGAAATATTCAATGTGTTGAATAGAAAAATATGCAGCCAAGAATCCTTTACCCAGCAATGCTGTCATTCAGAATGCAAGGAGATACAAAGGTTTTCCCAAACAAAAACTCAAGGAATTCATCACCACTAAACCAGTCCTACAAGAGATCCTATGGGGGACTCTGGGAGTAGAATATGGCAAAGACTAAAAAGGATCAGAGTCATCACTATAAGCATGAAACCTACAGATAACACAAACTAAATCCATGTCTTTCAATAACACTGAATGTAAATGGACCAAATGCTCCAATCAAAAGACATAGGGTATCAGAATGGATATAACAGCATGACTCATCTATTTGATGTCTACCAGAGACCCATTTCAGACCTGACATTCTTCACCTTCAGATTGAAAGTGAGGGGATGGAGAATCATCTATCATGCTACTGGAAGTCAAAAGACAGCTGAAGTAGTCATACTTATGTCAGACAAACTAGATTTTAAACTAAAGGCTGTAACAAGAGATGAAGAAGGGTATTATATCATAATTATGGGGTCTATCCATCAAGAAGAGCTTGCACAATTATAAATTTTTGTGTACCCAATTTGAAGTCACTCAAATATATAAAACAATCACAAACATAAGAAATCTTATTGATAAGAATGTGGTAATTGCAGGAGACTTAAAAAAATTTTTTTAATGTTTTACTTATTTTTGAGACAGAGACAGAGCATGGATGTGGGAGGGGCAGAGAGATAGAGACACACACACAGAATCCAAAGCAGACTCAAGGCTCAGAGCTGTTAGCACAGAGGCTGATGTGGGGCTCAAATTCATGAACTGTGAGATCATGACCTGAGCCAAAGTCAGATGCTTAATTGACTGAGCCACCCAGGAGCCCCTGCAGGGGACTTTAATGCTCCACTTACAGCAATGAACAGATCACCTAGGCAGAAATAAAGGCATCAATAAAGAAACAATGGCCCTGAATGCTACATTGGACCAGATGGACCTGACAGATATATTCAGAAGTTTTCATCCTAAACCAGCAGTATACACATTCTTCTCGAGTGCACATGGAACATTCTCCAAGAAATATCACATATTGGGTCACAAAACAGCCCTCAATAAATATAAAAGAACTGAGCTCATACCATGCACATTTTCAGATCACAATACTATAAAACTTGAAATCAACCACAGGAAAAAGTTTGGAAAACCTCCAAACGCATGGAGGTTAAAGAATATCCTACTAAGAACGAATGGGTCAACCAAGCAATTAAAGAAGAAATTTTAAAATATATGTAAGCATATGAAAATGAAAACACAACAGACCAAACCCTTTGGGATACAGCAAATGCAGTCCTAAGAGGAAAATGCATTGCAATCCAGGCTTATCTCAAGAAACAAGTAAAATCCCAAATACGAAATCTAACAGCACACCTAAAGGAACTATGAGTAGAACAGGAAAGAAACTCAAAACCAGCAAAAGAAGAGAAATAATAAATATCAGAGCAGAAATAAACAATATAGAATCCAAAACAACAGCAGAATAGATCAATGAAACTAAGAGCTGGTTTTTGAAAAAATAAACAAATTGATAAATCCCTAGCCAGACTTCTCAAAAGAGAGAGGACCCAAACAGATAAAATCATGAATGAAATTGGACTTACCACAACCAACTCCTCATATTACAAACAATTATCAGAGAATACTATGAGAAATTATGTGCCAACAAACTGGACAACCTAGAAGAAATGGACAAATTCCTAGACACCCCACACTACCAAAACTCAAATGGAAAGAGATAGAAAATCTGAACAGACCCATAACTAATGAAGAAATTGAATCAATTATCAAAAATCTACCAACAAATAAGAGTGCTAGGCCAGATGGCTTCCCAGGGGAATGCTACCAAGCATTTAAAGCAAAGTTAATACTTCTCAAGCTGTTCCAAAAAATAAAAACAGAAGGAAAGCTTCTGGACTCATTCTATGAAGCCAGCATTACCTTGATTCCCAAACCAGACAGAAACCCTACAAAAAAGGAGAGTTACAGGCCAATATCCCTGATGAAAATGGATGCAAAATTTCTCATCAAGATACTAGCAAATTGAATTCAACAGCAAATAAAAAGAATTATTCACCATGATCAAGTGGGATTCATTCCTGGGTTCATTCAGGGTTGGTTCAATATTTGCAAATCAATCAATGTGATACATCACATTAATAAAAGAAGCACATGATCCTGTCAATATATGCAGAAAAAAAGCCATTTGACAACATACAGCATCCTTTCCTAATAAAATCCCTCAAGAAAGTTGGGATAGAAGGAACATACCTAAACATCATAAAAGCCATATATGAAAAGGCATCCTCAATGGGAAAAACTGACATCTCCCTGAGATCAGGAACAGGACAGAGATCTCCACTCTCACCACTGTTGTTTAACATAGTGGTGGAAGTCCTAGCCTCAGCAGACAACAAAATGAAATAAACTGACATTGCCAATTGCCAACATGGCAAAGAAGTCAAACTTTCACTTTTTGCAGATATTACGATACTCTATATGAAAAACCCGAAAGACTCCGCCAAAAAACTACTAGAACTGATACATGAATTTAGCAAAGTTGCAGGGTACAAAATCAATGTACAGAAATCAGTTCCATTTCTATACACCAATCATGAAGCAACAGAAAGAGAAATCAAGAAATGGATCCCATTTACAGCTGTACCAAGAACCATAAAATACCTAGGAATAAATATAACCAAAGAGGTAAAAGATTTGTATGCTGAAAACTACAGAAAATTTATGAAGGAAATTGAAGACACAAAGAAATGGAAAAACATCCATGTTCACGGATCAGAAGAATAAATATTGTTAAGTTATCAATACTACCCAAAGCAATCAACACATTCAATAAAACCCCAATCAAATTGCACTGGCATTCTTCTCAAAGCTAGAACAAACAATCCTAAAATTTGTATGGAACCACAAAAGACCCCAAATAGCCAAAGTAATATTGAAGAAGAAAACCAAAGTGGGAGGCATCATAATCCCAGACTTTAGCTTCTACCACAACACTGTAATCATCAAGACAGTATAGTATTGGCCCAAGAACAGACACATAGAACAATGGAATAGAAGAGAGAGCCCAGAACTGGATGCACAAATGTATGACCAACTCATCTTTGACAAAGCAGAAAAGGGTCTCCAATGGAAAAAAAAGACAGTCTCTTCAGCAAATGGTGCTAGGGAACGGGACAGCAACATGATTAAGAATGAAACTGGACCACTTTCTTACACCATACACACACACACACACACACACACACACACACCAAAAAAAACTCAAAATGGATGAAAGACCTAAATGTGAGACAGGAAACTATGAAAATCCTAAAGGAGAAAACAAGCAACAGCCTCTTTGACTTCAGCTGCAGCAATTTCTTGCTCAACACGTCTCCAAAGCTAAGGGAATTAAAAGCAAAAATGAACTATTAGGGCCTCATCAAGATAAAAAGCTACTGCACAGCAAAGTAAACAATCAACAAAACTAAAAGGCAACCAACAGAATGGGAGAAGATATCTGCAAATGACATACTAGATAAAGGGTTAGTACCCAAAATCTATAAGGAACTGACCAAACTCCACATCCAAGAAACAAATAATCGAATGAAGACACGGGCAGAAGACATGAATAGACATTTTTCCAAAGAAGTCATCCAGATGGTCAACAGACACATGAAGAGATGTTCAGCATCCCTCATCATCAGGGAAATACAAATCAAAGCCACAATGAGACACCAGCTCACACTGGTCAGAGCGGCTAAAATGAACAACTCAGAAAACAACAGATGCTGGCGAGGATGTGGAGAAATGGGAACCCTCTTGCACTGGTGGTGGGAACGCAAACTGGTGCAGCTGCTCTGGAAAACAGTGTGGAGGTTCCTCAAAGAATTAAAAATAGATCTGCCCTATGACCCAGCAATAGCACTGCCAGGTACTTATCCAAAGGATACAGGAGTGCTGATTCATAGGGGCACATGTACCCCAGTGTTTACAGCAGTGTTTTCAACAATAGCCAAATTATGAAAAGAGCCCAAATGCCCATCAACGGATGAATGGATAAAGAAGATGGGGTTTATATATACAATGGAATATTACTTGGCAATGAGAAAGAATGAAATCCTGCCATTTGCAGCAATGTGGATGGAACTGGAGAGTATTATGCTGAGTGAAATGAGCCAGTCAGAGAAAAACAGATATCACAGGTTTTCACTCATGTAGAACTTGAGAAACTTAACAGAAGACCATGGGGGAAGGGGAGGGGAAAAAATAGTTACGAAACAGAGTGGGAGGGAGGCAAATGGTAAGAGACTCTTAAATACAGAGAACAAACTGAGGGTTGCGGGAGGGGTGTTGGGTAGGGGGATGGGCATCAAGGAGGGCACCTGTTGGGATGAGCACTGACTGCTACATGTAAGTGATAAATCATTAAATTCTATCTTTTATCTATGTAGAATAGAAAATATTTTTTACATATATATGTAAAAAAAGAATAAGAAAAATAAAGGATCTTTTATTTAAAAAAAGAAAATCATAAGGAAGAGAAAAATATATTTACAGTCCTGTATTTATAAAAAAACAAAATCAACCTGTGTATAAGTTTGAACCCATGAAGTCCAAACCTGTATTGATCAGGCATCAACTGTATTTATGGGTGGGATGACGTGCTATCTGAGATTTGCTGAATAATAATCTAAGGGGTGATAGGTAGGGTGGAGTGAAAATGAAACACGATTGGCCATGAGCGGATCATCGTGGAATTGGAGCAGGTAAGGATGCATTACACTATTCTCTCCAGTCTGGAATATGCTTGAATTTCTGTAACAAAAAAGTTTTTAAAATGTGACGCTCATGCAGAGGCTGTTACATGAAAAGTGGGTAAGGAGACATCGCAATCCTAGCTTTATGACCAACTATCATAGCTATCTGCACAAAGTAGCATCTGGGAGGAAAGCCACCAAGAGTTTGTTTGTATATATATAGTGGAATTAGGAGTGATTATTTTGTATTAGTTCTTCCACAATAAACATGGTAGTTTAAAATTAAAAATATTGTTTAATAATTAAAAAATAAAAATAAGAAACGAATACAGGTTTTGCTCTGTCCCTGCAGCCTCATGGCTATAGAGTCCACCACTACAGCCCCTGGTCCCACCCCTGGCCCCCATCCCCACAGCCCCAGGTGTCTGCCCCTTCCTTCCTCTCTTACTCACTCAGTTTCCCCGGCTAGACTGTACATCTTCCATCATCTCAGACTTCTTGTATTCAAATCATACCAGCGGTTCTTCAAAAGGACCAGTCCCACATCCTTTACTCTTCAACACAACATGCTACTATCTTTTTTTTTTTTTTTTTTAATCTCCCTTGAGACCTCTGACTCCTTGGTCAGGTGCCCCCTCCCTTCTGCACCTGTGGTCCAGGACAGCATGTGGTGAACTCCACCAACCGCCCACACCACCCCATGTACCTGCCTGTAGAACAGCCACAGGGACTCAAGGCCCCTCTCTGTCACTGAATTCTGGGCCAGGAGGGCAGGTGCTGAGCTGGTGACCCTCCACAACGTTCCCCAAGAGGCTCCAGGTAAACAGAGGACAGCACACACGAGGGACGTCACATAAGACACCGAGCTTCAGGGCTGCAAAACCCAGGGTGCACCTGACTTGCTGTGGCCTATGTGAGCCTCCATCATTCAAACTAGGAGACAGCCCACCCATGGGACCGCTGTGAGGCTCGGACAGATTAGTGGAGCAAGCCTGTTTATATGGTCCCAGGTAAAACAATCAGGTTTTAAAATCAGGAGCTCAGAACGGTGTCCTGAATCTTCACGCACCTACACACCATTTCTAGGGGTCTGCAGTCACACTCTGGGGTCCTTTGTAAGACGATGGCTGGAAAGCACGTTGGTGCTCCTGGGGACAGAGTTTCACTGTGATTTATGCCAACTCTTCAGCTATGGCCCAGAGAGAGTCAAGACGCTACTGAGGTCTACAGCCCCCCCACACAGCCGCACAGACCCGCATGTGCCTGTATGCTCACATGAAATCTTCAACTTGGCCTCCGCAGATGAAATATCCTCCTGCTGTGCCAGCTCAGGCTTGTGTCAGACCGGGGAGGCCCAGGTTCAAAGCCGCACTGATTTGCTGCATAGAACCACCCTCTGGCTTTGCTAACTTCACCAGCTAACTTCCCAATTTAAGTTCAGGAAACTGTTTCCCTAACTATGGAGCCTAAAGCAAACAGTCCCCAATAGCATTCACATGGAAAAAAGCAGAAATTCTATAGTTTGAGATTCTTTTTTGTTTATTTCTTTCTTTTCAGAAAGGGCAAACATGAACAGGGGAGAGGCAAAGAGAGCGGTGTGCGGGTGGGGAGAGAGGTTTTCAAGCAGCCTCCACAGAGCCTGATGTGGGGCTCAATCCCATAAACTGTGAGATCATGACCTGAGCTGAAATTAAGAGTCAGATATTTCAATGACTGAGCCACCCAGGCACCCCTCAAGCTCTAAAGCATAACAAAACCAATAACCTAGAATCAGGTTTTGCTCTTCCTCCCTCAAATTAGCCCAAGTCTTCAAATTCCTAGTTTCTGACTGGCTGGGACAGACTTATGAATTATAATTACCCAAAGCCGTCACTGTGATAAAAAGAGCTTTAGGATAATATTTTTTTCCAAAACGTCCTCTAGGAGCACACGGGTGTCTACAGATGCAGGAATCCATTGAGCTGTGACTTAATATTATGCATCTCCTGCAGGGATGATACATCTAAAACACGTAAAGAAGTTAGATCTCCTTGAGGAAGATCAATAGTCTCATAGCTTCTGAGCTGGGTGACATTTTCCTTGTGTGACTTGCCTTCGGTAGCGCTTAAACACAAGATGCTACCAGGAAGGGTCCAGCTCTAAAGCTGGGGGCCTGTGGAAACAGAGGGCTGGCTCTGAGGGCAGAGTTCTCAGCACAGGCACCAGGCTTCTCTGGTCACCAACCACCAATGCCCAAAAGCCCTTTCCAGGCCAGCAGCGGCAGCACAGTGGACAGCAAGTCCTTCACCTCCTACGGATCACCCTCGCATGTGACATGGTGCACCTGGTCGTGGGGAATCCCACAGGCTCCTGACAGTTCCAAAGGGCTGAATGGCACAGGTGTGGAGGCTGCCTGAGCTCAACCCTGAAGTCCAATCTGCCTGCCTCGGGGACTCACCTGTCTGTCCCACTTCCTTGCAGAATGGTCTATTGTCTGCTGGAGCTGCTATAATGAAGTACTGCAGACTGGGAGGTTTAAACCACAGGAATTTATTGTCTGTCATTTCTGGAAGCTAGACATCTACAATCCAGGTGTTTGGCAGGGATAGCTTCTTCTGAGGCCTCTCTCCTTGGCTTATAGATGGCTATCTTCTCCCTGGGTCTTCACTCAGTCTTCCATCTGTGTCTGCATCCTAATCTCTTCTTGTAAGGGCACCAGTCATATTGGATCTGGGCCCACCCTAATGACTTCATTTTTAACTTAATCATCTCTTTAAAGACTATCTCCAAACACAGTCACATTCCGAGGTGCTGGGAATTAGAGGACTTCAACTTCCTAATCTGGAGGGGGCATGTAATCAGCCCATACAGCTGGGAGATGATATCTCACAGAGTAGATGCTCAGGACAGGACTGGAAGCTGAGGTCTCCCCAGCAGAACAGACCATAAGCCCTTAGAGGGCAGAGCCAGCACAAGGCCTCTGTGCTTCTGGCACCTGACTCCACTTCTACAGCTCCCAGTACAGGGTTTGCAGGGGGATGAAGACCCAGAGGTTCAGCCCTCAGCATCGCCTCCCTTGGGGCCAGGAAGGTCACATCCTGTAGAATAAAACCCAGCAGAGGAAGGGCAGGACACAGAGGGTGCTCTGATCAGAGCTCGGGATGAGGCCTTGACTCTCAGCCCAGACAATGGAGCCTGACTTGAGCCAGGAACCTGGCAGAGCCTTTTCCCCACAAGAGTAAAATGGTTCTTTCAAAGCCTTATTACTTGCCAACCCTGAAAGGTTCTAAGGGGGCAGACTCAGTCTCAGGTGCCGCCCATCAATTAGCAAGAACACGCCAAGAGCACGTGGCCAGATTTAGCAAATTAAGATACAGGATGCCTAGCTCAAGGTGAATTTCAGATCAATAACAAATAAGTTTCCCTATGAATACACTCCTCGCAATATTAGGGGCAAACCTACATAAAACATTATTCGTCATCTGAAATTCACATTGAATTGGCATCCTACACTCTATCTAGCAACCCTAATTTTAAAAAAAAAATCCCTCCTTGTCTGGCTGATGCGCACTTGGGATCTCTTCAGAAAGCCAACTACTCAAGGAGCAGAAGATTCTGCCCAGAGACACCCAGGGGAGCCATTCTTCTCAGAAGAGGTCCATCAGCTGAGCTAGCCCCTCTCCCTGGCCTCTCTTCCAGAGCCCCTCCCATTGGTCCAGTGACCCCAGCATGGGCTCACCTTACAGATGAGATAAGCCCAACTCCTTGATGCCTAGGGAATCAGCATTAATGGGCAACATCCACCAGAACATCTATACTGGTCCCCAGACAGCTGTTATCAGTATTGCTATCACCATCACCAGTAGTAATAATATGCGGTAGGCAGAGGGCAAATGACTGAACAATGTCAGGGTGCTGCTGACGGCATCTTCACTCGATACTAAATCCACACTTTAAGCAAAGTGATGCATATATTTCTTCCATCAATATTGGTAGCAAGTCCTCCAACACTCAGCTCCCAGGGTCGGATCATCCATTCCATCCAAGTACCCAGCTAGATCTAATTTCCAAACACATCTGGAACAGGCACAGCTCACAGCCTCAGCTTCCCCACCATTTCCTGTCAAGCTATGGCAGTGGCCATCCTGTACTCTGTTCTCCACCCGCACTCAGAGTAGTTCTTCAAGTTATGCCGAGGGGCGGCTCGGTGGCTCGCTGGTTCAGCGTCCAACTCTTGATTTCAGCTCCAGTCGTGATCCCCGGGTTGTGGAATTGAGCCCCTCATTGGGCTCCATGCTGGGTGTGGAGCCCACTTAAGATTCCCTCTCACTCTCCCTCTGCCCCTCTCCCATTCATGCACATGCACACTCTCTCAAAACAAAAAACAAACAAACAAAAAACAGCCGGCCACGTTACCCTGTGCTAAAAACATTCCAAAGGCACCCATTTCACTCAAAGTAAAATCCAGGTCCTTATAATGGCCCAGAAGGGCCCCCATGATCCACCTCCACCCCGTACCTTTGTGACCTCTTCCTCTTCCTCCTCCTTCCCCCCTTCCTCAATAACCCGCTCCTCCTGGTACCCGCCCTCCAGGCACACTTCCACCTGCGGCTTTACATTGGCCATGCCCCAACCTGGATGGGAGGATGCCCTCCCATCCCAGATACCTCTTGGCCAACTCCCTCATGTCCTGAAAGCCTTGTGCAGATCTTATCTTCTCAATGGGGCCTATCCTGTCTGCCCTATGTAATTCCAGGACGATGTACCCACCTTCCCATCATTCCCAAACCACCGCCCCCCCCATTCCTGTCTAGTGTTCCTTTCCTCTGAAACACCTCCATTTTGTAAGATGCCATCTGTTGGTCCGTTATCACTTGTTGTCTGAATCCCCCTCTAGAAGGCAAGAAATCTGCTTTGTTCCAACACTTACTGAATACTTCGTATGCGCCAGGCACCAGGAAAGAAGCGTTATAAATGTTATAAATGTGAATGCTCCCAGCCATCCTCTGATTAGTTTAATGTTTGTCTATGAGAAAACGCTCAGAGAGTCACCCAGCTATGAGGAAACGGTCGGGATTCTGACACAGACGTCAAAGCCCAGGCAATTTTACTGACCCTGAGAAATAGAAGTACCGTCCACAGCTACCATGGAAGCACCACTGTCCCCTTCAGCACTTCCTGTCCCTGCCACCTGATTCCTGATATCTACCAGCAGTGTGGGCCATGCTCACTTTTAGGGAGGTTATATGGTTATAAAGGATACTGGCCTTGGCCCCGAAGTCACAGGTGCCCCTGGGTCACAGACACCCCTGGATCATAAGGAGCAACCCAGTGGGTCACAGGCACCCCAGGTCATGAGCATCCTTGGGTTGTGGGCGCCCCGGGTCACAGGTGCACATCTTGGCAGCATCCACTGTGGGGTGGGTCATGGGAGCAAGCTGGTGCACCCACTGTGGGGTGCAGGGACAATGCATACTAGACATGGCAATGCTGACAGCTGGGGGGGGGGGACTCCATGACCGCTGTGGACACTGGGATGGCTCTTATCACAGGGAACTCCTGACTGTCCCATGGAGGACCTCAGAACCAAATGCCCACTATTGGGGCAAGAGAGAAGGGTGAGCAGCAAAGAGAATGGAGGGGGGCTCCGAGAAAGCACGGAGAGCAGACCGCCATCACACAGCCAGTTCAAAGGGCAGAGCAGAGAGGTAGTGCCAGAGGGGCTCGGTCAGGGCCAGTGGGCCCTGCCACCTGATTCCTGATATCTACCAGCAGTGTGGGCCTGGGGCGAGGCAGGCTGGGGCGAGAGGGCTGCCTAGGGTGTCAAGATTGGTAAGCTCTGTTGGGGCACCTGGGTGGCTCAGTCGGTTAAGCATCTGACTTTGGCTCAGGTCATGATCTCACAGTTCATGGGTTTGAGCTCCGCGTCAGGCTCTGTGCTGACAGCTAACTCAGAGCCTGGAGCCTGTTTCTGATTCTGTGTCTCCCTCTCTCTCTGACCGTCCCCTGTTCACGCTCTTTTCCTCTTAAATAAGAAAAAAAACAATTTTTTTTTTTAAATTGGTGAGCTCCCAGCTGCAGCACAAAGTACTTTCCTTCTGAAGGTGCCGGCAGCTGCTGGATCCAGAAGAGGGGGGAAAAAAAACCCCTGTATGAGATTTTCATGCTCCTTTCATTTCCAGAGGATAAAAGAAATGGTCGGCGGGTTGGCATTAGTAAGTAATCAGGTTTCACACTTCCTGGTTTTCCGACCTGGGACTTCCACAGCCCGGCATCTCCCAAACTAGACACGGCAGGCCCCCAGCCACACCTGCTGCTGCTGGTCACTGGCATGTCCTCTGCACCTGGGCTCCCCTGGGAGTGGAGCCCACTCATCCCGAGTGCTCGTATCACCCCCTGGCATGGCACTGACACCCACCAGCCCCAGACAAGGCAGGAGAGGTGACCTGGACAGGAGCACGGTGTAGACGCAGCTGGACAGGAACATGGTGTAGACGGAGCTGCACAGGAGCGTGGTGTAGACAGAGCTGGGGTGGACGGTGGCGGCCATCTCAACTAAGAAACAGCAAGGAGTCCAGCCACTAGAGCTATTGCCAGGAAGGAGCAAGGGCTCATGGGAGTGTGTGTGGGGGGGGTCTGCCTTTGGGCCCAGCAAAGACCTTGACTTCTCAGATTTCCCCAGTCTTTCCTAGAAAAAGGAAATGATTAATGTCAACCATTCCTATTCACATTCTATAACCAAACCTCACAAGCAACAGATCCCCAGAGAACTGATTCTAAGAGACACTGACATCCACATGCACATGAGTGATCACCTCAAAGGGAATGAGCCTGCAATGTGTTCACTGACCAATCACATCCCATCTACACTGATTACATGGCCCAGCATCTCTCCCCTTCACCCTTAAGAAAAGCCCAGAAGGGTCCAAGGGACAGACAGGGGTGGAAGGGGCAGTGGGGGGAAGGGACTAATGCTCATGGAGGGTTTGACACGATCGATGCTTTACAAACGTGTGGTCCCTTCCAACAAGGCAGTGTGGTAGCAACTATTCTCCCATTTTACAGACTTGGAAGCTGACTTCAGGTAAAGTTACTTTGCCAAGCGAATCAGCAGAGGCTAGGAAGTCTGCAAATCTGAGGATTTGGCTGGACTCAAAGGAGACTCAGGAATTTCAACTCAAAAGTCTATTCTTCATACTCTCAAACTTAACCCAACATTATGTCAAACTGCCCCAGTTCCCTCACATCCAGCACCTGCTATTTGGCAGATGCTGACCCACAGGGTAGGCAAAGGTCGCGGGACCTGGCTGAGCCTGCTCCAGAAAACCACACCCATCTCCTCCTGGGAGATCTCAGGATCTGGTCTTTGAATCTCCAGGCAGGAAGTGAGGAAAATAGGTCAAAGCAATTTTAAGCTATCCTAAAAGACCAAAGCCAAAGCCTTTTTGTGACAGCAAGAGCAACATTTTAACGTCTCAGTTATGTAATATTCAGCCTGAGCAGATGTTGGCGGCTTCAGGCATCTGCTTACGTAGTCACTGAATGTGGTATTCCAGAATAAGGTTCGTCCCCGAGACTTCCGCCCTTGTATTTATCCACTCAACTACCTGACCAAGTCCTTGTTAGAACGTCTGAAACAATGGAAGCCCTGAACGTAAATCCCATAGGAAAGAAACTCCTCGCTCCAGCATTTTCTCCAAAGCACCCAAGGTCTGTAACCATGTAGGCGGCAGAGTACCACAAAATGTAACAGCCAACATTAAGCTCTTCCTGAATGCCAGGCGCCCCCTGGCCTCTCCTCTCAGAGACTGAGCTGAAAAAGCACCCTGGGTTCACCTCCTGGGTCCACCGCTATGACCTACTGGGTCGGTCACTTCATCTCCCAGTCTGCTTCACAGGTATAATGTGGACAACAGTACTTCTTTAAGTGTGAAATACAGTAATTCCAGTAGGGTGCTGCCTAATAAATCTCTATTCTTGTCCTTGAGACCAAGGCTTTCGCATTTCTCCTTGAAAGAGGATGGCGACTCCAGCATTGCCTTCTCCTCACGTCTGTCCCCCCTCTGCCTCTCCAGCACTGAGAACCATGGATGCCGGGGTGCGTATGCTATGGCTCCAGGCAGGGAGGACAGCTGACGTCTTCTGCTTCAGGCTGGAGGGGCCAGCCCTGGAGCCCCAGGACCAGGAGGCCTGAAGACACCTGTGGACCTTGCCGGAAGGTCAACGCTAGCCTGTGCGCTCTGCCGAGACTGCCAGAGGGAGAGAAAAGGCTGAAAGAGGCAGTGCTCCCTGCCCCTGAGCCTCGGAGAATGAGCAGGGGCTCCAGAAGAGATCTGTAGGTGTGAGCTATGGACACGGGGACAGAGGGTGGCGTTCTCTCTTCCCCTTGGCTACTGCACTAGACCCAGCCCCATGAACCCACAAAGAAAGATAAACCCCCTTCCAAAGTTCTCACAGCAATGAGTAAGATGGCTCAGAAGAAACAGAACATATACCCAACAAGAAACAGCTATGGACAACAGGAATTTTAATTACACAGTAATAATAGGACTCAATGAGATTCAATTACAGCACACACAGGGGAAAAAAACACAACATTTCCTGGAACTAAAACAAAAGAAAAAAACACCATGAATTTCCAACTAAGCTCTTCCCACAAAGACAAGGTGAAGGCAGTCATACACACTCCCTGAATCACTGACTCAGAAGATCAAGTCCAAGAAATAAAGTAGAGATTACAAGTATGAAGAGATGGAAATCGTAAAGGATCAGATAGGAGACTCTGGGGCTATATCCTGAGCCTGGGTGAGAAAAAGGACAGATGAAGGAAAGGCTATAATAAAGGGCACCAGTTCTGGACAGAAGCGATAAGTAAAATACACGGAGGCAAATGCTAGTGAAGTTTCTGAGTCTGAGGATAAAGGGGAAGGAAAGAAAAAACAAACAGAAAAAAAAAGACAATCCTTTGGGCAGAATGAATTTGTACCCAAGATGGAAATGGAAACAGACAGGCTGAGGACAATGCCATGATGCTGTCAGCCCTGGGTGGTGAGACAGCTCTGCGCACCACTGAATGTGAGAACAGCTTCCCCAGGCAAGATGTCATTCCTCTAGTGAGAAAAATAAGAGAAGAGATTTGAAGAAAAGCATTTAGAGTATACACCATGAGGCACCTAGCATCATAGCAGAGAAAAACAAGGAAGGAAAGGATCTACCTACCCAAACCAAGACTCCATTGAGAGAATATTGATGGCCTTGGCAAGGTTGAATGGCTGGTACCTACTTCAGGGTCGTTTCTGACACCTGTGAATTAATGGGTGATCACTGGCATCTGATCATGCAGATTCCCACCGTGCCTAAGCAGTATCACCACCTTGGTGATATGCGCAAGACCTATAATTCAGATTTGTTATTAATCCCGGAGTACTCACTTTCACGTTCAATTCAGCATCCGAGGGGTAACTTGGGCTGAAAATACAACCTGATGTGCTTTCTAGGTCAAAGTTCTAGAAGTTGAAGTATAAATGTGTAATTATTGCAGTAATGGTAAAATGTTGCAATGAAGATCGGAAGCGCTGATAACTTTACAAACAGAAAAGGAAGAGTAAGAGCTTTCAAATACTTAACGTTGAGAGACAGAATGACAGTTAATCCGAATATGAAAAATACTAAGAGTATGTTGTCCAGATTACTTTAGAAAGACTATTCTTCCTTTTAGAACAGAGAGTTAAGGGCGCCTGGGTGGCTTAGTTGGTTAAGCATCCGACTTTCGCTTAGGTCATGATCTCGTGGTTTGTGGGTTCGAGCCCCTGCTCACACTGTCTCTGTCTCTCTCTCTCTCTCCTAGAAATAAATAAAAAATATTAAAAAAAAAAAGAACGGACAGTTAATGGGCAATCCAAGATGAGACACAGGACGACCATGAACTCCCCTCCTACCAAAGACACACCGAATCTACAGCCAGGGATAAAACAATTCCCTCTGGAAAAGACCTGAATGCTAACTGTACCAGCTCTTCCACAGCCAAGGAGACAAGGCCATCTAGAGGCAGGGAGGAGAGGCAGAGACGTGGTCTTGCCCCAGACCCCACCTCAGTGCAGTAACCCACGTCAGGAAGGCTCTCACAAAGCAGGAGCTTCTCCCTGGGGAGCAAGGTCCCTTGGAACCTGCTCCAGGGAGCTGAGCCCCCAACATGTCTGGCTTTGGAAAACAACAGGGCTTTTAAGTCTACATGACCCAAAGGGCTGTGGGGAACGGAGGCTGCACTCTCGAAGAGCTTGCGCACAGACCCACTCACCCCGGGATCAGCGTAAAAGCAGTAGTTTGAAAAGTGCCTAGACATTTTTGTGAAAAGGATCCCTTTCCTAGTCTTAAAGCGTAGGCCAGAGGGCCGGGGCCTGTTGGGACTCTCTCCTGGATGGAAGCACTGGTGGGTGCCATTTTTGCGTTCTCCTCCTGCCTTGCTGGTGCAGGCAGGCGCATGGGGTTCCCGCCATCTCCACTGCCCTGCCACGGCAGGGGGTGTGGGGGGGTGCCTGCCTCTACACCCTCCAGCTGCTGCACAGTGAGTGAGCACAGACCCCACAGGGGACTCTCCTTGATCGCTTGGCTCTAGGAGCCCAGGGCAAAGGGGTGGGGGGCTGATATTCCTGACCCCCACCAGACTGAAACAGAGAAACAATCTTGGCAGACTACCAACCCCAGGCCACTGCACACACAGCGCACTGAAACACACCCCCAGTCTTCCTGTGAAAAAAGCCCCTTTACTTGTCCTTAGAGCTTCAGCTGGAGAGGCAGACTTCAGGTCTGCCACACATCTAAAGGCTACGAAGGTGCTCCTGGGGAACACAGGCCTGGGGACGCCATCTTTGCACTCTCGCTAGGCCTTGCTATAGCTCACCGGTACCTCCCAGGAAAGAGCCGATATGTTCATCTGGGGTCCCGATTCTTGCAACTGCCACCCAGGTCCTAAGGGCTGGGGTGCCCGGTGTAAGGCCCAAACCCCTTGCTCCTGAGGGAGAAACCCCTGCTTCGTAAGTCTCCAGAAAGCCTAGTCTGAAAGCCAACAGCGTTTACAAGTGCAGACCCATGGGACTGTCTATATTTGCTTACATTAAAAGCATCAGTCTGAGGTTCCAATCAGCCTGAAACTAGGACCTGCGGCAGGTCTGTCAAGTGCAAACTGGACTGCTTTGCAATCACAGAAGTTCGAGAGACAACAGAGAGCTGGGGCAAAGCTGACCTACAAGATTCACCTTCTACCCAAGGCCACTCCTTCAAGACTAGGAAAGGGAGCTGTTTTGCCTAATATATAAAAACAAACACAGAAAGCCAAGAAAAACGAGGAAAGAGAGGAATTTGTTCCAAACAAACAGCAAGATAAAACCTCAGGAAAAAACCTTAATAAAACTGAGATGAGTAATCTACTTGATAAAGAGTTCAAAGTCATGGTCCTAAAGATGCTCAATGAACTCAGAAGAAGAATGAACACAGTGAGAACTTCAATAAGGATGTAGAAAATATGAGAAAGTACCAACCAGAAGTCGCAGAACTGATGAATACTGTCCCCTGAGAAATACACTAAAATGTTCAACAGCAGCCTAGATGAAGCAGGAGAAAGGATCAGTGGCCTGGAAGACACAGCAGTGGAACTCACTCAGAGAGCAACACAAAGAAAAATATAACCTTAATAAGTGAAGACAGGTTGAGAGAGACAAACGGGACAACATCAAATGGAATAACGTTCCCATTATGGGGGATCCAGAAAGAAAAAAGAGAGAAAGGGGGCAGAAAACTTATTTGAAGCTAAACACTTCCCTAACCTCAGGAAGGAAATAGACATCCAGGTTAACAAAGCCCAGAGAGTTCCAAAAACGATGAACCCAAAAGAGAGCCATACCAAGACACATTATAATTAAAATGTCAGAAGTCACAGTTACAGTTTTTAAGTCAGATACTGACAGTTACAGAATTTAAGTAATGATACAAGGCAGAATAATAGAATTTGGATTATATCATAATTATAATCTTTGCAGAATTACTTCATGTACTAGCTTTCATCACACTAAAGCAAATACCCTGAAGAATTTGATGTTCTAGTCATTTAATTTAGTTCGGGGTCTGAGTGTTTCAAGAAAAAGTCCTATTTGGGAATTCTACATCTATTGAAGATAAATTAGTATCAGAAAGTCAACTCTATCACCTTAAAAATCCAAGAACAGGAAAAAAATTCCACAATCATGTATAACACCATCCACAATACATTATTTTCAACCCAGCCCTGAAAAGTACTATACAGTGTATGAAGAAAGTGTTATAGAAAAGTTTGTTTTCATTAATTACTGTTCAAAATAACAAGCTTTACAAGAATGCCCTTTAAGAAGACAATGCCTTGTGGTTTTAAGTCGACAGGAACTAATGCTACACTCAAAATGCATGTTGAAATGATTACTACCACGTTCAGTAGTCAGAGGATGAGAAATTGTCAAGAGTTACTCAAACTATGAATCCCGGTTACAATGTTCCTTTTGGAAATTGTGTTACTGAAAAAATTTCCCCCTGAATTAATGTGCTCTTTCTGTATCTTGTACAGCAGACATCTGGATGTGCAAGCATATCCAGAAGGGCTTTGAGGGCTGACAGCCTGCTGGAGTAATGAGAAATCCATCCGTGTTTCTGCCTTTCTGGCGGGCTCGGAGAATCCTGGGTAACCAAACTGACATATCATGAGAGTATAAGCGTTCCTTACACAATATATATCGTCTCCTCATGGAAGACACCAAAAGCCATGTATGTATACCAAAATCTGAGATGCAAGCAGAAATTAAGAAATTATTTTGTTATCTTGAAAGAAAAACACAATATTCCAATGGCCACATTCCTAGATTTTTAAGTAGTAATCGCAGTCAGGAATATCAGAAGTAAAAACTGTAAGTGAGGGCAACATCTGAAATTTATTCCTGAAAATATTCAGAGAACACGTGTGAGCAGTAACTCAAGGTTTCGTTCATGGGATTGTGTCAATGAAATTGCGTCACCCCCTGTACTGGCCAAATCCTCACATCTGGGAGATGAAAAGAAGGGAAGTCTTTGCCTTCCAGAGCTACTATTAAGGAGGAAGTTCAAGACGACACTGACTGAAGTCCCTCCAGCGGCAGAAGAGCCCCAAAACACCTCCCTCCTGGAGCTCAACTGACAGTAGATGTCTCACTTCACAAATGTGCAGTAGAGTGACTATGGGTAGGGGAGAGGGACAGTATCAGCACAAGAGATTATTATTCCTGTACCATATTGTCAGTTTTCTGAATTCTGACACCTAGAATTTTTTTTAAAATATAAATGCTTTATTTAAAGAAAACCTTCAGATTATACCATTATCCTACAAGCTCACCCTTCAACTGGATTCAGTCTTAAGCAAACATTTAGCCATTTGCACAAAATCTATCTTTGGTGCTTCGTGTGTGTGTGCGGGCACACGCGTGCATGCACACATGTGTAAAATAAAAGGACAGTAACAAATCTTTAAGATTTTGTATGATAAAAGTGAAATGTAGACTCTGGATACAAAAGGTCTTGTTCTGATGTGAAGCCTGCTTGGGATTCTCTCTCTCTCTCACCCTCTCTCTCTGCCCATGCTCACCCTCTCTTTCTCTCTCTCCCTCAAAATAAATTTTTTAAAAAACACCATTTGGAGAAGATATAAAAGGTATAACTATATATACATCAAACAATATGGCAGCTAAAGACTAAAAATACAAGAACATGGTAACAATTTAGCTCTTCAAATTTAGCTCTTGTTCTGGGGGAAAGAGTTGGGAAAACAGTATGTTGTTTTCAAATAACAGTAGAGAAATACACATTCAGTTATGAGAGAGGGAAGGACAAAGAGACAGAATATTATTAAAACGGAAAATAAATTATAGTCAATTGAATTCCAACAAGGATGCCAAACAATTACATGGGGAAAGGATGGTATTTACAAGTGGCTGAACTTTCAACAAGTGGTTGAATAACTCAATATCCACATGCAAATGAATGAGATTGGAACTCCACCTAACAGTATGTAGAAAAAATAAGTCAAAATGTATCAAAGACATAAACATAAGAACTAAATTATTAGGTTCCTAGAAGAAAACGTAAGGGTAAATGTTAGTGATCTTGACTTAGTCTTACAAGGAACATATACCCAGAAGTGCGTGGGTGACTCAGTTAGTTAAGCGTCTGACTTCAGTTCAGGTCACGATCTCACAGTTCATGGGCTGAAGGCCGCGTCGGGCTCTGTGCTGACAGCTCAGAGCTCAGTGTCTGGAGCCTGCTTTGGATTCTCTGTGTCTCTCTCTCTATCTCTCTCTCTCTCTCTCTCTCTCTCTCTCTCTCTGCCCCTCCCCACTCATGCCCTGTTTCTCTCTCAAAAATAAATAAGCATTAAAAACAATTTTTTTTAGGGGTGACTGGGTGGCTCAGTCGGTTAAGCATTCAGCTTAGGCTCAGGTCATGATCCCATGGTTTGTAGGTTCGAGCCCCATGTCAGGCTCTGTGCTGACAGCTTAGAGCCTGGAGCCTGCTTCAGATTCTGTGTCTTCCTCTCTCTCTGCCCCTCCCCTGCTCATACTCAGTCTCTCTCTGTCTCTCTGTCTCTCTCTCTCTCTCAAAAATAAACACTAAAAATTTTTTTAGTAATTATTTAATTTAAAAAAGTTTAAAACAAGGGACACATACCCAGATTATATAAAGAATTCTTAAAACTTAACAAGAAAAAGACAAATAACCCAAAATAAGAAATTGGCAAAGGATTTGAATACACATTTCCGCAATATACAAATATATACGCAGTTAATAAGCACATGAAAGGATACTCAACATCACTAACCATTAGGGAAGTGCAAATCAAAGCCACAATGAGATACCACTTCCAGCCCACGTGGAGTACTATCAAAAAAAATAATAATAATAAAACAAGTGTTGGCAGGGATGTGGGAAAACTGGGAGCCTTGCACATTGCTGGTGGGACTGTAAAATGGTACAGCCACTTTAGAAACAGTTCAGCAGGTCCTCAAAACGTTGAACACGTAGTTACCATATGACCCACCAATACCATGCGTGGGCAACATCCAAAGAAAAATGAAAGCTATGCCCACACAAAAACCCATACATGAAGGTTTGGGGTTTATTCATAATAGCAAAAAAGGCAAAAACAACCCAAATGTTCATCAACTGATGGATAGGTAAACTGGTATCTGTCAAGTCAATGGAACATTACTCAGCCTTAAAACGGGATGAAATTTTGATCCATGCAACAATACGAAGGAGCCTTGAAAATATTCTGCTAATTGAATGTTAATTCAATTAAATTGAGTTACATGAAAGAAGCCAGTCACAAAAGACCACATATTGCAGAATTTAATTAATATGAAATTGTCAGAATACATAAATCTACAGAGACAGAAAGTAGTAGCTACCTAGGGCTGGGAGTGATGGCTAAATATTTCTTTTGGGGATGATGAAAATGTTTTACAATCACACTGAGGGCCACAAAAAGCATGATATACTAAAAGCCATTAAATTATATAACATTTTTAAAAAAGATTTTAAAGTAATCTCTATACCCAACATGGGGTTTGAAACTATAATCCCAAGATAAAGAGTCTTATGCTCCACTAAGCCCCTAAATTGTATAAACAGGTGAGTCAATGTGAAGTATATCCCAATGAAGCCCAAATATGGAAAGAACTTCTATATTTATCAAATAGAAGAAGAATGAACTGGATTATAACCTCAAAAATGGGGAAAAGACAAGAAAAGCAAAAGAAAATACGAAGGAAGGAATAAACTCATGCCTATTTGTCATTACTTTCAATGTATACAGACTGATTTCTCCCATTAATTAAAGGGCCTATCAGGTTGTGTTAAAAATACACATCTGCACTGTTCAGGAAACATACTTAAGATGGTAAGTGTGTTGGGGTGCCTGGGTGGCTTAGTTGGTTAAGCATCTGACTTTCGCTTAGGTCATGATCTCACAGTTCGTGGGTTCGAGCCCCGCGTCGGGCTCTGTGCTGACTGCCAGCTCAGAGCCTGGAGCCTGTTTCAGGCTGTGACTCCCTCTCTCTCTGACCCTCCCCTGCTCACGCTGTCTCTCTCTCTCTCTGTCTCCTAGAAATAAATAAAAACATTAAAAAAAAAAAAAAAGATGGTAAGTGTGTTGACATGAATGTAGCAGGTGAGGCGGTATCAGGCAAAGAGAAAAAAGGAACGGCAAAATTAATAGCAGATCAGCTGGATCTAAGGTTAAAGGTACTAAGGTCAAGAGGACATTATGAAAAGCATAGTTTGGGGGTGCCTGGATGGCTTAGTCGGTTAGGCATCTGACTCCTCGTTTTGGCTCCGGCCATGATCTCATGGTTCGTGAGTTCAAGCCCCATGTGGGGCTCCACGCTGATGATGTAGCCTGCTTGGGATTCTCTCTCTCCCTCCCTCTGTTCACCCTGCCCTCTCTCTTTCAAAAGAAATAATTTTTTTAAAAAGCACCATTTGGAGAAAAGATATAAAAGGTATAACTATATCTAAATCAAACAATATGGCAGCTAAAGACTAAAAATACAAGTACATGGTAACAATTTAGCTCTTCAAACGGGAACATCTACTAAAAACAGTGAAAAACAAAAATACACAGAAAATAGACACTATCCCTTCCCTCAAATAATAAAACCCACACTTTTTTTTTCTTACACCTGTGAATGCCACATATGAAAAGATTAATTGCATATTTGATGACAAAGAAAACCTCTGCAAGCCTTTTGAATTAGAGATTTAAAGGATGGCTCTTTGATCACACCCAATAAAATCACAATTAAATAATTAGGTAATGAAAAGTCTTAACTACAGAAATTAAGAAATACACTCTTAGATCAGGAAGAAATCAAAGATACTAAAGAAAATCTTGAAAGCAATAGAAAGAATATTTCATGCGAAAACTTATAGGAGACACTAGAAGTTATACTCCAAGGAGATTTTTGTGTCAAATGCTTTCAATTCCAAAGTTTTTTTTTTAATAAAAGAAACTTTGTGCTCATTTAAACCAATTAGAAAAGGGCAGCTCAATAAATCAAAAGGAAATGGTTGTAATAAAGATGTAACTTTAGGGGCGCCTGGGTGGCTTAGTCAGTTAAGCGTCCGACTTTCGCTTAGGTCATGATCTCGCGGTTCGTGGGTTCGAGCCCCGCGTCGGGCTCTGTGCTGACTGCCAGCTCAGAGCCTGGAACTTGTTTCAGTCTGTGACTCCCTCTCTCTGACCCTCCCCTGTTCACGCTGTCTCTCTCTCTCTCCTAGAAATAAATTAAAAAAAAAAAAAAACATTAAAAAAAAGATGTAACTTTAATAAAAAATGTAAGAGGGACAAACTCAAAGTTGGTTCTGTAAAAAGACAAATAAAAGATCTCACATGCCCTATTAAGCATGAGAGAGAGGGCAAATGGGGGGGGGGTTGGGAAAAGAGAAGGAGAGAAGGGTTCCAAGGAGAGACAGACAGACAGATGTGTACAAAACAGGCAAAATAAGGACTGGGAACAGAAATACAAAAGCAAATGTATGCTACAAAGGCAAATAAAAGAAATGTTAAGCTGCATGGCATTTTATGTTAACAAATTTGATAACCTAGAAGAAATGATGATTTCCTAGGAAAACAAAATCATCAGAATGATTCAAGAAGTGGAAAATTCAGGGGCTCCTGGGTGGCTCAGTCAGTTAAGCATCCGACTTCGGCTCAGGTCATGAACTCATGGTTCGTGGATTCGAGCCCCACATCGGGCTCTGTGCTGACCGCTCACAGCCTGGAGCCTGCTTTGGATTCTGTGTCTCCCTCTCTGTCTCTGCCTCTCCCGTGCTTGTGCTCTGTCTCTCTCGGTCTCTCAAAAATAAATAAATGTTAAAAGAAAATTTTTTAAAAAGTGGAAAATTTGGAAGAAAAGTCCCAAGATCAGACAGGTTTGCAGCTGAATACTCTATCATTCTACTGTTAAATGGTAACAGGCAATTAAAAAATAATGAGCCAATTCATTTTGTGAAGCTGAGCATAATTTTAATTCCCAAAACTGAGAGGGATGAGAAGGAAAACTATTAACGAATCTGGCTTATGATAGATTAGTTACAGAAGCTGAACTAATATTAGCAAATAACAGAAGTCAGCCAGCTATCAAAGGGATAGATACCGAGACCGACCTGGATTTATTCCAGGAAAATAAAAGGAGCTCAATACCAGAAAATCAATAAAATTTACTTCGTCACTAAATTAACTGTGAAAGTAACTCTAAGACCATAGCAACAGATGCATTTGATAAAAATAAAGCCATTCGATTAAAGTTTAGCAGCCATTCCTTACATAAACTAAGATAAGCACAGAAGGAATTTATTCATGAAATATTATTATTAAACAGGAAGAGCTTGATAAAAAGGTATATAAAATGAGCCATATTTGTTACACAATGATGTACATGCAAGTGTAGATATGAATGCGTTTATGGATGAGCACCAAGCTGTCACCAGGGATTTTGGGGACAGAGGCAGCAGTGAGGACAGGAAAATTTTAACAGACAGGGAAGACGGTAAAACAAAGATTGCAGGTAAAAATCACATATCATATATAGCAATGCGCACAGATAAAATTGGATACCTTCACAGGTATAGTTTCTAAAAGACTGCACAGCACCACTAGGGGAAAAAAGATACTCTGTTCCCAACTCCACAGCCCTCCCTTGCCCCAGCAGCAAGGTGCGGGGTAAGGGGTAAGATACTCCGTCCGGCGTGGACATGACTTTCCGTTACACAACACAGTGGAAATGTGAATCAGAGCAGGGGCTACAGACAGGGTCAGAACTTAGACACAGCCACTCCTCCTCCCACCCGCTGCCAAACTCCTGCTTGCCAAGCTCTGGATCGTCTCTGACAGGGGCAGCTGGAGCTGTTAGGGAGCAGGGATTTGAGCAATTTCCGCAGTGCCATGTGCATCCATCACATTTACTTCGTCTCTACCCCAGCCCCAAGTGTTCCCTTAGCACCTAGGACAACCTTCTTCTGCCAGTGCCTATTACTTGGCCTCACGATGATCTGAGGGCCACCTGTGTTCATCACTAGACTCCGTCCTGGCTGAGGGCTGGAACCTTTTCTCGTTAACTTCTCAAGTCATGGTTGCTAACACAGCACCTGGCGCGCCGTACGCACTCTGTCAGTGTCTGCCAAATGAATGAAATGTGTTCAAAACATGGTATGAAGTCTGCACTCAGAATCTTCTGTTTGGAGCCATTTGCTTTAGATTCCCGGGCAATTTAAAAAATTTTCCAACCTTGTTGCCAATAACCTAATGGGGTGAAGGAATGTTGGCATACTCCATGGGGCACGTGATTCTGATTGGTCCTTTGGCAGTAGGGACATCGATACTACTCTTAGGAACCCAGCAAGATGGTAGAAGGGGTACTCTTCTGAGTACCTCCCATGTCTGACCCTGTATGATACCCCAGTGCCTGCAGGTGTCCTCTAGAAGACGTCACTTTAAGTTTATTTAATTGAGAGAGAGAAAGAAGTGTGCAAGCAAGCAAGCCTGAGCTGGGGAAGGGCAGAGAGAGAGGGAGAGAGAAAATCCCAAGCAGGTTCTGTGCTGTCAGTACCGGACCTCAATGCAGTGCTCGATCCCCCAACCGTGAGATCGTGACCTGAGCTGAAATCAACAGTCGGATGATTAAATGACTAAGCCACCCAAGCACCCCCGGGAGGTGTCACTCCAGAGGCAGAGTTGGGACAGGCACCCAAGTGTGTGCCCAGGGCTTTGTAGACACACAGACACATGCTCGGGTTCCATCCCGACTCTGCCTCTAAAATGACATCTCTTAGGCATCAGACTCTTGATCTTGGCTCAGGTCATGATCTCACAGTTTCGTGGGTTTGAGCCCTTCATCAGGCTCTGTGCTGCCTAACTGGGTTTCTCTCCCTCTCTGTCTCTCTCAAAATAAAAAAAAACTTAAAAATTTTTTTAAATGAAGTGACACATCCTGGGGGTGCTTGGGTGGCTTAGTCGGTTAAGCATCTGACTCCTGATTTCAGCTCAGGTCACGATCTCCCAGTTGGAGGATCAAGCTCTGCGTTGGGCTCCCGTGGTTACAGCACGGAAGTCTCCAGAGCCCTCTGAAAAGCAGAATCAAAGACAGCTACAGACCTTCATTCCTTCCCACCAAAATATCCACGCGCCATCTTCAGAGGTTTGGGCCATACTCTCCAGCCCTTCCAGTTTCTCTGCCATCTCCCTGAATTTACCTGTATCTTTTCCAGAACCTACTTCTTTCTTATCTGCCAGCCTTCTTGAAGGAGCCTCTACATTTTCAACAGTGGGAATTTACTCCTGCTAATATTTGCATAATGTGCACCTCTTTCAATCTTGACAAAAAGCTTCTCACTACAGTTGTCTCCACTTTCCAACTAGGTTCTGTTCCAGGATGTCACCGGAATTCTGCAGGCATGTCCCCTAAGGATGGCGTCAACTGTGGTCCAGCCTTCCAGCCAGCCAAAGAAAACACACTGGACATTCTATTGGAATACTAATAATTAAGCGCAAACCAAAGGGAGCGTACCTTGAATGCTGGGACCTGAGGAAAATAAGTTTCAAATGAGGGAGGAGGTGCAGACTGCTTTTTATGTGAATTCTGAAGTGGATGTTTACTCACTCACAGAAGCTCCCAATCTTTACACAGTACACCACCACCTCCTCCCCCAAACTCAGTTGTGGAATTCTCAGGAAAGCTAAAATTTAAGATGTTGCTAATTCTCCATCTTTCCCAAACGTAGGAGGAACATATATAAGCGAGACTCCAACCACTCTTGAGATGATTCCATTTGTTTACACTTTCTCTCTTCTCAGAAAATCATCCTTTATTCTGATCCCCTATTTTCTCTTTTCTAACCAAGAAAAGAGGTGTCTTTCCCACTCTGGTTCCATCTAAAATAATTCAATGTTTAATTGCTTTTGCCACACGGATGCTTTTTGGTGGCTCTGAAATGCCAAGAGTTGCACAGGGCAGGGCGTTTCTCAGAGGTCTCGGTCACCTGCCTGCCCGTGGGGTTCCTCTGCGACCTGGGTTGCAGATGAAGGCCCCCGACAGAAGAGTGTGAGGTGGATTCTCAAACTGTGTCATGTGGTGCCTCACAGGACACCTCAGGAACTGAGGGGCTCCCAGGGAGGGTGGGGGTGGCAGGATGAGGATTCCGGGGCCCTCCTACTCCAGTTCAAAGACAGCCGTCTGCTTTCTGCTAGTTCAAATTTGTACTCTGGGTTTGTCCTTTCTACGGTTCCTGGTTGCTAAAAAGTTTTGAAAATCTCCTAAGTAGCACAATACCCATCCTGTGCCTTTGGGCCCCATAAGACAAAAGGGCTTTAAAGGAATCAAGGTGAAAGTGCCTGTAATGTAGCACCAGCTCTTTGCTTCCACACACATCTTTGCTGATTCTCACAACTCGGGGAAGGTGCTCGCTGCATAGATGACGGACTCCACAGAGCCACCTGTCCCAAATCACAGGGAAAACACATGGCAGGACCCAGGCCATCTGCCCCAGGTCTTCTCCGGCCATAAACTGACTATCAAACTTTTTCAAAGGGGTTTGAAAGCCCCCTTCAAATCATCTACAGCTTCAGACCATCAATGTGCAACTCAACAACTATGTCTAGAACACCCCATGCACGTGGCTTACCTGCATCATCTTCCCTGTCCACTTCCAAAGTTACAGCGAGGATTTCACTAAGAGAATTCCAATAATTCATTCTTTAAAGTTCTATTTATTTTGAGAGACTGTGTGTGAGCAGGGGAGGGGCAGAGAGAGGGCCAGAGAGAGAATTCCAAGCAGGCTCTGCACTGTTAGCAAAGAGTCTGAAGAGGGGCTCAAACTCACAAACGGTGAGATCATGATCTGAGCCGAAACCAAGAGTCAGATGCTCAACTGACTGAGCCACCCAGGCAGCCCCAAATAATTCATTTTTATATTCTAGGTTGTTTTCTATCATTTCCCCTCATGCATCCTCCTCACACAGTGATTCAGCATGTGGCCCCACTGACTTGAATCTGCTTTTCCGCATCAATCCTCTTTCGCTCAGTTAAGTTAAGCTGGCTGTTCTCACAACTCCCCGACTACCCCACCAAACATATGATAAATCAAACAGGAATGAAGTTCATCTCTTGCCCACAGAAATTTAGTCCACAACAAATAGGATTGATGTGTGAGTGGCTTTTCCCCAAATGGTGATTAATTTTTTTTAAAATTTTAATGTCTATTTTCAAGAGAGAGAGAGAAACAGAGCATGAGCAGCGGAGGGGAGAGAGAGAAGGAGACTCAGAACCTGAAGCAGGTTCCAGGCTCTGAGCTGTCAACACAGAGCCTTATACAGGTCTTGAATCCACAAACTATGAAACCATGACCTGAGCCAAACCAACCAAGGAACTACCCAGGTGCTCCCCCTCCCCCTGCCGTGGTGATTTAGATACAAGTTCCTTTCATCTGCTGGCCCCCAACATCTCTGACACATGGGAGCCTCCACATGGCCAGGCCTGAGAGTGGGGTTTACACTTTGACTCATTTTCCACCGCCCTGAATCCAGCCAGTGGCCCCATCTCCCTGCAAAGGGTGGTGGGAAATTACATGCAGCCACTGCCCGGGAAGAGAGGGAACAGGTGAAATAGATTTAGCAAAGGACACTGGTCTTCAATTCAAGAGCCTCTTGCAAGGGACTTGCAGTTGATCTGACCAGCATATACTGTGTTCCATGCATATACATATACTGATGTATACATATACTGGTCTGCCAAGCATATACTGTGTATGGGCAAGCATATACTGTGTTCCAGCATATACGGTGTCCCTTAATCAAAGGAACCAGTCTACCCTAGATCACTTAACCTCCTTGTGACTCAGTTTCCTTACATTAAAAATAGGGACAATAACACCTTGCAAGATTGCTTTAAGGATGACACACATATGAGAGTGCTCAGAATACTATCTGGCCCATAGTACATGACATATAAGCACTTGATAAACCAAATAAAGGGGTACAAGAAGCAAAGTTCCCCTGTAAAGTTCTAACAGACTCCTGTCTTGGGTGGGGGTGAGGGGGGGGTCTCTGCCTCTTGGGAAGAGGGCAGACTGCAGAATCCCAAGGGTTGGAGAGTGCCTCCGAGGCCAAGTTCAGCTTTCCATGCAGGAGGGAAAGCCCTGTAAAATACATCCCAGACTTGATTTAGCGCCTTCCTGGTAAAGAATTCATTCCCTCACAAGCTGCCCTAATCTCTCTCCCACTATTTTAGATGTGGAAAATGCTTAGCTCCTTGTAGACATTTCATTGGCATTCCCATCCCCATTAAAAAAGAAAAATCGAATTCTGGGGCACCCGGGTGGCTCAGCTAGCTGTCCAACTATGGGTTTCGGTTCAGGTCATGATCTCACAGTTCGCAAGTTCGGGTCCCATGCTGGGCTCTGTGCTGACAGCCCGGAGCTTGCTGGGGATGCTCTCTCTGCCCCTCCCCCCACTCTCGCTTGCAAAATAAATAAACCTGAAAAAGAAATCTAGTTCTGTGCCCATCTATTCTTTTGTTCACTCCTTTATTCAACAAACATTGAGGGCTTACCATATTCTAACTGTGACCAAGGCATCCCAGATCTCAGCCCACATGGGAAATGTATTAGTCTACGTGGCTGCGAAGAGGGATGGAGGGAAGGCACTGATTTTAGATTCTTGGACACAGTCACATTTGAGCCAAGACCAAACTAACAAGCAGGGGCTGCCATGAAGCCCATGCCTGGTATGGGCTCCACAGGCACAAAGGCTCTGAGGTGGGCAGATTCTGTGGCTAGAGAGCGAAGATGGCAAGACAGGCGACCAAAGGGGACACTAGAATGGAAGGCTACAGAGCACCTATGGGCGCTGGAGGCCTTGCAAACGACTCCGGAATTCCCTTTGGCCTGAGTTGGAAGCCACTCAAAGGTTTAAGCAGAGGAGTTTATGTTGGTAAAAGACCGCTCCTCTTCCACCAGAGCGATGGGGACAGGGCGGGGGTATCAACGGGACTGGAAGCTAGAAATCCAAACAGGTGAACTTTCCAGCATCCTGGCAAGGGGTGATGTCCCAGTTAAAGTGTAAAGATTTGCGCTTCTAAACTTTTCAGTAGAGTGACTTCTTAAATATATACCTAAATATGGCCAGGGGTTCATGTTTTTGTAACCATTCTTCCTGACACTCACAAAAGGGAAAAAGGTTCTTTATACCACGTGCCAGTCTAGGCAAAACATTGCCTTTACATTACAAGACATTTTAGGAAGCCTATTATTCTTTTAGGATAACACATCCCCCACCCCAAGATAATACGGTAATTCCTCTAGCCAAGAAAGGTTTTTACCAGATCGCCTTTAGTTACCATTTTTCCCTCTTGCTTCCTTAAAGGAAAGACCTCAGTGCTTCTCCACAGATTCCATCCTCTCTATGTTCTAATTTCTCCCCAAACCTGCCAAATTCCCCTCCCCAGGGGATCCAGCATCTGCTAGATGAATCTATACCCACGCCTGAGTTCACATTCCAGCTACAGTCAGTTGCAATGGTGACAGTTACATAATGTCAAATTTCAAGACACTTTCACTAAGAAGGCCTCAAGGAAGGAGGATCTGTTTAGGAAAAGAGTGGGACCAGCCTCGGGCGAAATGGCTTCTCTCCCCTCCTGGCCTGTGCCCATGTTACTCCCTTGTTTGGGATGCCCCTTTCTTTCCTCGTCACCTAACTGAACTTCATTCGTTCTTCAAGATGCAGCTTAGGGGCTGTGTCACCAGATGTGCTGCTCCTTCCCCGGCCCAGCTGCGTCAGGGGGCACCTCCGGAATCCCGCATCCATGTCTACCTTGATCGCAGTGTTTGCCACACGCTCTTTCTCCTTTATTTCACTTTGTCTCTCCTGCTGGACCCCAGGAGACCTGTCTTATCTATTGTTTTACCCCGACAGGGTTCGATATGCTTGTGGAATTAGCACATGACCCATCTCATACACTGTCAGTGGGTGCATGAACTGGATAGTACCTAATAAAGCAGCGGTTCTCAACGGCAGGTGAGTTTGGTCCCCAGGGGCCACATGGCAACGCCCGGAGAAATGTTTGGTTGTCGTTACCAGAGGAAAGGGTGGCCCTGGGGATGGAGTGGGTAGGGGTCAGAGATACTGCGAACATCCGGCACACAACAGGCGTGCCTAACAAAGTCACCCAGCCTATAAGGTCCATGGTGCGAAGGTCGAAACAGGCATCGAATCCATGACCAGCAAACCTACTCCAGGGTATACGTGCCCAAGGGAAATGACGTATAAGTCCATCAAAAACACAAGAACATCTCGAGGCCCCTGGGTGGCTCAGACAGTTGAGTGTCCGAATACTGATTTCAGCTCAGGTCATGATCATCTCATGGTCGTGAGATCAGGCCCCAAGTCAGGCTCTGTGCAGACAGTGAGGATCCTGCTAGAGATTCTCTCTCCCTCTCTCTCTCTCTGACCCTCTCCCACTCGCATGCTCTGTCTCTCTCTCTCTCTCAAAATAACTTTAAAAAAAAAAAAAAAACAGGGGTGCCTGGGTAGCTCAGTAGGTTAAGGGTTCAACTTCAGCTCAGGTCATGATCTCATGGTCTGTTAGTTCGAGCCCCGTGTTGGGCTCTGTGCTGACAGCTCGGAGCCTGGAGGCTGCTTCGGATTCTGTGTCTCCTTCTCTCTGCCCCTCCCCTACTTGTGCTCTGTCTCCATCCCTCAAAAATAAATAAATGCTAAAAAAATTTTTTTAAAACAACAAACAAAAAGCCCCATCTGTAGCAGCTGTACCCACAGAAGCCCCAAACTGAAACAATGTAAAAGACCATAGTATTTACATGATGGACTCCTCCAGGCAACATGAAATTAAAGACTGCTACCCACAATGATAAGATGAACTAAACAACCAGACCAAAGAACCAGGCAAAACCCATCAAATGGAAGTTGGAATAATGGTTATCCCTGGAGACAGGAAGCTAGTGACTGGGAAGGAGCAGGAAGGAATCTCTGGGGGGCTGGGGAACTTCATCTGGGGTACAGTCATACACACTGTGCTGTGCACTATGACTCATGCACCGAATGTGTATTATACTTCAAAAAGCTTTATTAAATGAACAGTCCGCTAAGAGCACCCCACCAGCAGAAATCGCACATGGGTGCACTGCCCATAAGCCAGGTTTTCCAACAGACTTTCGGATATACTGCCAGAGAGAATGTATGCAGCTGCATTTCGGGAAGGCTATTTGCCAACAGGTTTCAAAAACCTTACAGGGTGTCCTTAATTCAATTCTGGTTTGGTCATTTTGATGCTAAGGAATGTTTGAAGGACCTGCACACGAACTTAAACTTCAAGAATATTTATCACAGCAAAATAAAAATAAGAGGGAGGGGGCATTGAACTTGATGCCTACCCAAAGGGAACTGTGTAATATTATGGATTCATTAAAATGACATTTTTAAATTTAAATGGAAGACATTTATGATATTTTAATTAGAACTTAAAAGCAGACCACCTACAAAGGTGTAATCTAAGATAAACAAAGGATACACTCAATAGGTTAACTATGATTACCTAATGTAATGAGAGATTATGGGATTTCCTAAAATTTTTATCACTCCCCCCCTAAAACATACATACATATTTGTTAATAAGAAAAAAATGATACAGTCACAGTTTTTAAAAATAAAGGGGAGGGGCGCCTGGATGGCTCAGTCAGTTAAACATCCAACTTCGGCTCAGGACACAGTCTCACTGCTTGTGGGTTCGAGCCCCACATCGGGCTCTATGCTGACAGCTCAGAGCCTAGAGCCTGCTTCAGATTCGGTGTCTCCCTCTAGCTTTGCTCCTCCCCCACTCTCACTCTCTCTCTCAAAAATGAATAAATGTTAAAAAAATTTTTTTAATAAATAAAGGTGAGTTTTAGATTTTAAAACTGTGTACCAGACCTCATACAACACCCAGGTTGCCAATGTATTCAAAGCCTTGCTACCCTCAAAAGAACTCCAAACCCTCATCACAATGGCTGTGGTATAGCAGGGATTAAATAAAAAGATAAAATTCTAGATTTTTCTGTCTCCCATCTGTTTGTGGGATAGGTTACACAAACCCATACATACATGGAACCACACAGAACTTCAGAGCCCCTGAAAAAAAAGTTAAAAGCAATTCCATGTAAAAATATGAAAATAAATATTTCTGACTGAAAAAGGTTTTAGATGCTGTAAAGGAAACCAATAAAACAGAAAAACCTTCCCTGGGGCGCCTGGGTGGCTCAGTTGGTTAACTGTCTGACTGGCTCAGGTCATGATCTCACAATTCACGGGTTCGAGCCCCGCGTTGGGCTCTGTGCTGACAGCTCAGAGCCTGGAGCCTGCTTCAGATTCTGTATCTCCCTCTCTCTCTTTGCCCCTCCCCTGCTTGCACTCTGTCTCTCTCAAAGATAAATAAATGTTTAAAACAAAACAAAACAAAAGGGCATGACCTTCCCTGAATGGTCAAGTCCACCTAGGTAATCTCATCAGCCCAGACCCTGACTGAAAAGTCAAGTCCCTGTTCCTCTGTCAAGTGCAGGCGATCCCTTCTCTCACGGAGTACCTGCAATGATGGAAGAACACACTACACTTGGAGACTGCTGGATATGAGGAGCATCACCCCCACCACCTGAACAAAACCTCTCTCCATGAAGCTCCATTCTCTGAATTCTGCGTGGTGGCTGGTGGCGGCACATGCTCCTTTATTAGGTGGCACTGCATGAGATCTACCTTGTAGCTCCCCCAGCCCAGAGTTCCTCCTGGAGCCACAGGATGTACGAGAGAGCTAAAGGTGGGAGCATCTGCTCATCCTTGATCTACTTAGAGTACCTTAGCTCACAAATCCATCCTGAGATTCTCAGGTTGATTCCGGTTTTAGGAGAAAGCTGTTTCTCTTCTCACTTGTTAGCCCAAAAGACTTGCAGCCAAATAAACCAACAACAAAACCCTGAGATGAAACATCTAACAATGTTAATTTTCAAAGCCCTATATTCCCCCTCCAGCTTCTCAAGGTCATAACTCCTTGCTGAATGATTACAGAGGGGTGCTGACATGGGACGTGGGAAAAACAGTCCTATGAAGTCCACCCTCTAATAGAAACAGCAAACAGCTCAGATCGCAGCCAGCGGCGACAAAGGACTGACAGAGCCGAACACATGGGAGCCCCTGGGTGTCTCTGCAGATGTCTGTTCGTCCACCTCCTCGGAGAGAACGAATCACAAGACTGTTCGGAATAAGAAACCAAAAGGGCAGAAGCCCCAGGAAGCAGCGGGGCCTGAATTTCATGCTGTTTCCAGAGAGTGAGCTCACATGCTGGGTGGGTTATTTGCACAGTGGGCAGGCGAGGCCGACAGCTTGAGGGGGTTATTTTTGGGGGGAGGGGGTGGCTGTAAGTCCTATTCTCCTGGAGACGCTTCTGGGCCCTGAGCTCCCAGGAAGCATTTTCAGCTCCCAGTCTGTCCCCCTCCCCCCCCCATTCACACAGGGGTTAAGGGCCTGTCAGCCAGCCCAGCAAGCATGGTCTTTGTATTTAAACCATCTCAAGGGGACCCATATCTCCAGGGACAACCAGAACCTGGGAGAGAAGGGAGAAGGGAGGTGAGAGAGAGGAGCCCTCCACCCATAAGTGCTGGCTGCACTACTTCTGATCCAGGAAGTGAAATACTTGGGACAGGGGTGGGGGGGATCATCAAAAAAAAGAGCCTGGGAAGACTAGAATACCCTGAAGAGCAGCTAGAGGAATCTCGACCTTAAGCACAGAAATGTTTCTGCCTCCCTTCCCCTCCTCCCCTCTGCTGGGCATCAAGCGCCTTCCTACTGTGTGTGCTCCAAATGCAGATCAAAGCACTATGCCTACACCACTCTCCTGCCCAGGGATTCTTAATCATCAGAGGGCCCCCAGACTGCAGCTGTAATCTCTTTCTAATTATATAAAAAACCCTAACCAGCCCAAACCAGCACAAGCAATATTCAAGTCAAACATACATTTACATATGTGCCTATTTACCCACACACATATACATATGTTTTTACAGCAGGAAGCCTGTTCCCCAAGTCTAGAATCCTCTGCCTTCCTCATCTGATTCTAGCAGCAACAGACATTTCTGCCACCTGTGGGGGCTGATTCCAGATCAAAACGCCACCCCTCCGGTGCATCTCCCCCATCCCACCCTACCAGCCCAGTGAGATCCATTAACAAACCAGGGAACAAAGACGGAAGAGAGGCCCAACCTTCATTCCTTGAAAGTGGGGTTAGATTCTATACTTTGATAAACCTCAGGGCCTGAACCTCTTTGGCTCTCAGGAGCAGCCAGGGTGCAGCTCTCAGCCTCTTAATAAACAAGCCCGCCTCTCTCCCCACCACTAGGCACAAGGACTTTCTCTGCCCAGCATCTATTTTCAGCCCCCATAAATCATATTCCATTGTTTGAGGGAATCTGAACTCATGCTTAATAAACCATCAACCTCACTCCTCTGCCACCACCCCAAATTTCCCTCAGGGAAAGACGGTTTGGAGGAGGAAAGGAAATTCTTAATTAGGGCTGGATTTTAAAAGCAAGCTTCCACACAAAACAGAAAAACAAATCTGGTCTAAACACCGTAACCGCTAACATCTTTGATTAAAGCGCTGGACTGTGATTCTCAGGTCCAGGGGGGACGTCAGTGAACATCGGAAGGAAGCATAAGTTGAACCTAATGCCAAATGACACATGATCGGGCACTTCATGACTGTGTCAGTGCTGCAGTGGCTAGATTAAATTGCTCTGATGCAGAATTTCTCCCAAGTATAGGTTACCAAGAAACAATATTGCTTTAAAATTAGGTGTGTTCACCCTTCTCACACCAGCAGTCGTGAATCTTAATCATAACCAGGCTTAACCTAACACAATTCCCCTATCTTTCCCGGAGAGGCAGGGAAATAAGTGGCCATGAAGCTCATGTTCCAAGATCAAAAACCAGATCACAGCACTCACGGCATAAAGTCTGCCAAACCAGGGCTCTGGGTACACACAATTCTTAAGGAGCTCATTTAATGGAAAACAGCTGTCTGGCCCAGGAAACCCTTCTGACTTTCTGGAAAATGGAGGGGTTTCAAAGGATTGTGCAGAGTGACTGTGACTTTGAAAATTCCTAAACTCTTAACCAAAGCCCGAATGAGAACAGGTTTTTAAACTGACCCACCGCAAGACACTGCACAGGTCACCTGGACCCTGCAAGCCCAGCGGGAGCTCAGCGGTCCACACTGCAGCTTGCCTGTTACAGGTCTGCAGACCCACTCCCTGCTGGCAGAGTCCAGCCACCCCCACCTGGCTACCAGCAGGCTTCAACACCTTGTCCAGATCCAAGTGAGGGCACCAGCTGGGGGTGGGGGGAGGGGTGTCCTCTGGGCCTACCCTCCTACCTGCTGTATTCCTGGCTGGCTGAACAATGCTCAGGGAGGGGGCCCTGGGAAAAGCCGCATCATGCCCAATGCGCCACTCCACCACTCCCCGGTCCTCAACAACACCGGTTGCACAATCTTCCACCCATGAAAGAGGTGTGCAGAAACAAGGGGCCTGCTCCAGAAGGATGCGAGGAACAAAAGCATCGGGGACAGGTGGCCCGGCCGGTCTCCACCTCTCCCCTCTTCCGGAGGGCAGAGGCCACAGAGCTCCTGCAGGGTAAGTAGAGATGTTGTAAAACCCAACTCTGGGCAAAGGAGGCAGTAAAAGAGGCCCCTAGGCAGCCACGGCTGCCAGCACTCACGACCTCCAGACATCAGGCGTTTGACCATGACCATAGCGGTAAGCGGAACACACCAAAAAAGTGCCTTCTGGCTTAAGAGCATACACCTTAAAGCGACTAAATTGGTCGTTTCACTTTTCTCTGCTCTTAGCATGTGATCCTGAAAGGCACGGACAGAGAAAGTTTCTGGGATTAACTGGAGAAAACACACGCCAGTGAAGGTACCCTGGGGGACCTCCCCGGAGGCCCTCACCGCTGCTTGCCCCACCCCTGGCACCTGAGTAAGGCTTGCCATGGGGTCATCAATACAAACTGATTTACCACCACCACCCACCCACCCACACCCACCCACACACACACACACACACGGTGTGTCAGGTTTTCTGACTCCCTTTAACTAGGCTAACTCAAACGCATCCCTAAGGTGCGACCCCACAGGTGTGACTGGCTTGGCCACACCCAGCCAGCGAGGGAAGACATCCCCCCCCCCCCACCACGTCCTTGCCGGCTGCAGGGTGCGGGCGCCTGCCTCTGCCCCCTCCTCTCCACCCACCGGGAAGTCGGAGCCCCCTCCACTCCCACGCAGTCAGAGCACTTTAAATCCCCGCCGCCGTGGCCCCATTACTGTCCAGAAAAGCACAGCCGCCCCCGACCAGCCGGCCCACGGAGCATCTGGAGTCCTCCCGGCCCGGCGCTCACGCCTCCACGGGCCGCCCCCGCGGGCCGCGCCTTACCGCCAGTGTCCTCGAAGCGCGGGGGCGGGCGGTCCCGCAGCGTGGCGCTCCAGCCCGCGCCGGCCTCGTCCTCCTCGGCCTCCTGCGCGTCGGGGGCACCGGGTGGCGGCGGGGGGCCGGGTCGCTCGTGTTCGTCGTCCGAGGAGGCGGCCGAGGAGGAGCGCGAGGCGGCCGACGTGCTGTAGAAGGGGTTCCCGCCGCTGTCCGGGCCCGACTCGCCGAACACGTCGTCCGAGATGTGCAGGCTCTCGTAGCGCGCGCGGGCCGCCTCGAGCAGCGCCGGCGCCCTCCTCCGCGCGCCCCCGCCGCCCTCGGCCATAGCCCCGGCCGCCGCCCGCGCGCCCGCCCCCCACAGCGCCTCCCAGCCGCACGCGCCGGGCCCCGCCGCCGCGGCCCGCCGTCCCCCACCAGCGCAGCCCGCAGCACAGCGCCCGCCGCCCCGCGCCCTGCCGGCCCGCCGTCTTGGCCGCCTCGGGCCCTGCGCCCGGGAAGCGCCCTCGGAGCTCGGGCGCCGCCGGCTGCGGGCCGCGGCTGGAGGCAGGGCGCGCGGGCGGGAGGCTGGTGCTGCGGCCGGGCCCAGGCGCCGCCGCTACAGTCGCCGCTGCGTCTCCTCGGCGCCCGCCGCGTCCCCGCGCGCCCTCCCGCGGCACCCCGCGCTCCCCGGCGGACCTTCCCGGGCGCGAGCCGCCGGAGGAGGGCCCCGCCTCCTCGCACCTCCGGCCCGCCGGCCAATCGGGAGCCGGGCCGGGGCGGGGCCGGCGCGGGGCACGCCCCCCGTCCCCCAACCGGGCGGGACGAGGAAAGAGGCGGCGGCGGCTGGCTGGCTGGAAGGGGGAGGGCAGGCGGCAGCTCGAGCCCGTCCCCTCGCCTGCAGGGACGTGCGGCCCGGGACGGCCACCCGCAGGCCCCGCGCTCGCTCCGTGCGGGGAAGGGAGGAACGGAGTGGGTGCCGGCGGGGGAGGGGACGCAGCTGATTCTTCCTGCCTCCCCAGCCGGACAGGCACTCACGTCCCCTAAAGCTCTAGGCGCCCCGCGCCGGGGAGCTGTCCGCCCCTGTGGTTCTGAACCAGGCGCGGCCGAAACTCCAGGGAGGCGGCGGCCCGAGCCTCACAATTCCCGCGGCTGTTGCCGCTGCTACTGCTTCCCGGGGCTCACAGCCGGCTGCGCCTCTTGCTCCTATAAGCACAAGGGCTGCCTGGCTTCCGGGAATCTTGCTCTAATTAGGAGCTGGCCTCGCCGGTCCATTTCTGGGGTCAGATGCTAACTCAGTCTCGCCTGAGTATCCCTGTAATTTGAGGGTGGCAGCATCTAGTCTTAGTCATTCCCTCTCATCTTTGATGTTTGACCTCTCTTAAACTCAAAATATTCATTGCCTCCCAAATATTGATTACTCTGACACCACTCTTGCCACATCTTTACTTACACATTTGACACACTTGCCTATTAAAATATAGCACAATCACCCAGGCTTCAGTGATCTGATAAACAATGGCACAAGAAGGATTCACCCACCCCTCTTGCTCGGCCAGGAGTCTGTGGCACTTATTCTGTTGATGGTGCTACCTATGATCAGTCTGTCTCCTTGGTCCCCTCTCCCTCCCACAAATAGTGCAATAAGTCACAATGATAGTAATTGGGCCATAAAGTCACTTGCACTCAGAAATAAAATAAATCCACAGAGATGTGAAGGGCTTGCAAATCCTACTGGGTATTAACTAAATAATGATTGCCCAAGAGGGAAAGGCATGTTGCTATTTCTAAGCATGCATAAAGGATGAAGATGATGGGACCGTTCTGCCACCAACTGAGGTCAATTCAACAGCAGGCTGGCAGCTTCTTGCCCTCCCCTCTCAGGCCTGTGTTTTCTTCTCCCAGACCAGAGCCTCTGTACAGGCATGAATCCCTGATAATCACTGAAAGAAAATATATAGAAAGAAAGGGATTCACATGACATTGCTTTCTATGTGGACTGGCTGATATTTGTGAAGTTGTTTGCAAAGCCTTTCAACTCTGTTGGAAGAATTATGCCACAGAAGAAAACTGGCTTCTGGCATATCCATATACTGTGCTCACCAGCGAAAGATTTTGAAGACAGTACATACAGGTAATCAGACTTACCTCAAAAGGTCAATGGAAGCATAGATCGAAGAAGCAAAATAAGACTCCATAGCTCAAGTTCAAATTCTGCAATTAGGAATTCTGTAATTTTTTATCTCTTAAAAAATAATTGAATGGGATCTAGAGGGTGAAATCTGTAGGCAAGAGTTCCTTCTCTTCTCCAGGTACCCAAGGAAAAAGTCAGCAGCTAAAGTGAGTGTGTGTTTTAAAAACAATGGCTTGCTTTGCTACCATAAGCACAAAATAGAGCAATAACAGTTACAAGGATGGACACAGTCTTCCATTGTCTCAAATTTGCATTTGCATGGTGCTTATCTCAAAGAAACCTTAGAGCCTTTGTGTTATGAGCTCACAAGTACTTGTAGCTCACACAACTTGCAACATTGGGGAGAGGATTATATGGTCACAAAAGAGACTGGGAAATCAAATTGTTATCCAAAAGCTTGCCAAACAAAAATTAGATGGCTATTTCAGTTTAGAATCAAGAGTTTAGCAACCAAGGGTTACTTTGTTTAAGCAAGTGATGCTAACCAAGAAAAGTAAAAAAAAAAAAACCCAGCAGCCTTTAAAGACAGGTGGCTGATTCTCCCTATGGAAAAAGAGAAAAGTGTAGAAAACAATCGGAAAACAAAAACCAAAAAACCTCCCCATCTGCTTGGCAACCTACCACCATCATGATTTTACATCATTAACTTTTATAAGTAATGTTATCTGTAAGGATAATCATGGAACCAGTATTAAACTGAGATGTTTTCGACTTTGAGTCATTTAAATATATCTTCCAAATAATATAGTTTTGTAATATAATTAAATAATTTAGATGAATATTGAGCTTTTAGTTTATACTCTGCACAAAGGGCTCTGAGTAGTAAAAGCAATCCATTTGTGTAGTAGAGTCCTTAGGTTTTGTTAAGCCGGAGGGTTGCACTTTTAAGTAACTGGGGCTGGTTGCCATATTTCATTGAGACTTGGCCTCCTTTTCTGGTTTGTTTTAATAAGAAAGAAAAATACTACCATTCAAACTATGATACAATGTTTTCTTTTCATTAACATTTTCATTTAAATGCATTGAAAAAGCTCTTTGATAAGTATTTAGGCAGATTTTTATCATGTATCACATTAATGCATACATAAAAATGAAAGTTAAAATAGTTGATTAATGTTTTCCCAGAACTTGACATTCAGAATCTCACTATTCTTATTTACCTTCTGAGAGTTTTTGGTGCACAGATTGTTCCCACAATATGTTCCTCTGAGCCACCCAGAGCTTCTGTCATGCTGCACTAAAAACGGTTTTATTTATTATTGACATTTAGCTGACCTTCAATGCTGTGTCAGTTTCAGGTGTACAACGTAGTCAGTTGACAATTCTACACATTACTCAGTGCTCACCATGATAAGTGTATCATCATCTGTCACCATACAAACTTATTACAATATTATTGACTATATTCCCAGTGTGGTACTTTTTATCTCTGGATGAGAACAGGAAATTAGTTTATTTATTTTATAATAAATAAACCTATCTCACCCATTCCCCCATCCACCTCCCCTCTGGCAACCACCAGTTTGTTCTTTGTATTTTAAGAGTCTGCTTCTGGTTTTTATTTGCTTGTTTGTTTTGTTTTTTAGATTCCACAGATGATATTTGCCTTTCTCCATCTGACTTATTTCATGTAGCATAATACCCTCCAGGTCCATCCGTGTTGTCATAAATGGCAAGATCTTGTTCTTTTTTGTAATTCTACTCTTAATTTTTTGAGGAACCTCCATACTGTTTTCCGGAGTAGTTACGCCAATTTACATTCCCACCAACAGTGCACAAGGGTTCCCTTTTCCCCACCTCCTGGCCAACACATTTGTTCTTTCTTGTCTTTTTAATACTAGCCATTCTGACAGATATAAGGTGATAGATCTCATTGTGGTTTTGATTTTATTTCTCTGATGATTACTGATGTTGGACATCTTTTCATGTGTCTGTTGGACATTTGTATGTATTTTTTGGAAATTTATCTAGGTCCTCTGCTCATTTTTTCAATTTGAATATTTGGGGGTTTTTTTGTATTAAGTTCCTTACATATTTTGGATATTAACCCCTTATCAGACGTACCATTCACTACTATCTTCTCCATTCCATAGGTTCCCTTTTGACTCTGTTGTTGGTTTCTTTTGCTATGCAACAGCTTTTTACTTTGATGTAGTCCCAATAGTTTATTTCAGCTTTTGTTTCCCTTACCTGAGCAGACATATCCATGAATATGTTGCTAAGGCCAATGAGTTTTATGGTTTCAGGTCTCACATTTACTTTTTTTTAATTTTAAAATGTTTTCTATTTATTTTTGAGAGAGAGAGAGACAGCATAATCAGGGGAGGGTCAGCGAGAGAGGGAGACACATAATTCGAAGACAGGCTCCAGGCTCTGAGCTGTCAGCACAGAACTTGATGCAGGGCTCGAAACCACAAACCATGAGATTATGACCTGAGCTGAAGTCGGACGCTTAACCGACTGAGCCACCCAGGTGCCCCTCACACTTATTTTTTTAAGTAAGCTGTGTGTCCACTGTGAGATTTGAATTCCTAACCCCAAGATCAAGAGATGCATGCTTCATGGACTGAGCCAGCCAGGCGTCCCTCAGATCTCACATTTAGATCTTTAATCCATTTTGAGTTTATGTGTATGATGAAAGAAAGTGGTCCAGATTCATTCGTTTGCATGCAGCTGTCGTTTTTCCAATCCTGTGTTTGAGGAGACTATCATTTTTCCATTACATATTCTTGCCTCCTTTGTCAAAGATTAATTAACCATACAATTGTGCATTTATTTCTGGGATCCCTATCCTATTTCCATCGATTTATGTGTCTATCTTTGTGCAAGTACCCTACTATTTTGATTAGTATAGCTTTGTACTATGTCTTGAAATCCGGGATTGCGATGCCATCAGCTTTGTTCTTTCTAAAGATTGCTTTCCATGCTGCACTTTTTATAAAAGCACTCGGTGGGTCATCCAAGTTACTGTCCCTCCATTTGCATGGCTTAATGCTGGTAGGATTTTTTTGGCAACCTTATCCAAGATTTTCATATAATAACCAGTTTGTTTTTCTTCTTCAAATGATCCTCTTTGCACTTGTTTGCCTGAACATTTTCTTCTTCGAATGATCCTCTTTGTACTTTTCAAGTGCAAAGGCCTGTGGCCTGGCATGCTGAGGAGTGTGGATGGTCAGGCATGTCCTAGGAACAGTAACTAAGTTGGCTCAAGCTCAGGCTGCGGTAACTCTATCAGGACTTCCCACCTGCTCCGCACCAACTATTTGACAATTCCTGATGTTGGAGATGAGAAAGAAAATGGGGACGGGCATCATAGAAGCCATAAACTATAATATATTGCTTCCTGTCTGTACTTCTACAGTTTTTTATTTTGCAAATGGCCAAACCACTGCAGGGAACAAACATGGACAAAATTCCTAAGGTGGCAGGGACTGACCTGGCCAACCTCATACTGCATAGGCTAGATCAGGCTTGGGAATTCTATGGGTTGCTGGGTCACAATGGAAGGAGAAGGCAGAGGTGGGGTCACAGCAGCTGCTGCTTCTCCCTACATTGCCTTCATCACCTACAAGGAGGGGGCAGAGCCAAACAGAATCTCCTGGAGCTGAGACAGGGGAAGGGAAAAGAAAGAGCCACAGCTACTGAGCCATGACCAACATATGGGGGAGAATGTGGAGACAAATGTGGCCTGGCCCAGTGTGACATTTGAGTCATATCTGACATAGAAACTTAAGGATCTAATCTTGCTCAAAATGATTTTTTCTTTATGAATTTATCAAACCAGAGATGCAGAGAGAAAACAAAATAGGACAATGCTATAGAAAACTTTTGGGAAAAATCTCTCTTGTTGGGATTGAGATGCCCTTCATTGAACTGATTGACTGATTCATTCATTCATTCAATAAATATATACTGAACACTTACTATGTGCCAAATTCTCATCTAGGCACTGAGAATAAATTACAAAAAACACACAAATACCCTGTTTTTATTGCACCTATACTCAAGTAGAGGAGAGAGAAGAGAAAAAATAATAATAAAATAATAAATATGTAATACGTCAGCTGTTGGTAAGGGGTAAAAAGTAGGGGGAAAGAGATTATGTTGGTAGTGATGGTGAGGGTGGTGGTGGTGCCTCTGTGTGTGGTCAGGGGAAGTTACTCTGAATGAGTTAAGAGTACAATCCAGTTGCATTTAGGAAGAGGAAACAAGTTCAAAGCCCCTGAGTCAGGCACACAACCTGCTGTACTCTATAAACATTAAGGAAGCTGGTGTAGCTTAGGCACATTGAGTTGAGTGATATGGTAGGAGATGAACTGAAAAGGAAGTTGACTGATACATTTTGTTAGACTGGATTTTATTTTAAGTGAAGTGGGGAGCCACTGGAGATCTGAGAGCAGAGAAGTAACAAGATCTGACTTGTGTCTTAAATGGATCACTCTATTTCCACTGCTGAGTGGAAAATAAACTAGAACAGAGCAAGAATGGAATCCGGAAGACCAAATAGACTACTGTGACAATAGCCCAGACTATAGAAGACAGTGTTTGGGACCAGATTAGGAGTGATAGAGGTGATGAGAACTAGTCAGACTTAGAATATATTTTGAAGGTAAAACCCACAGCTTTTACCAAAGAATTAAATATAGGCAGTGAGAGAAAGAGATGGATCAAGAATGATTCTACAGTTGTCTGAGCTACCGCAAGAGTAGCAGTTGGAGGAGAAGATTAAGCACATTGAGAGGCACATTGAGTTGAGTGATATGGTAGGAGATGAACTGAAAAGGAAGTTGACTGATACATTTTGTTAGACTGGATTTTATTTTAAGTGAAGTGGGGAGCCACTGGAGATCTGAGAGCAGAGAAGTAACAAGATTCTTGTTGAGAAGGCACAATGAGAAGATTAAGAGCTTGGTTTTGAACGTGTTGGGTTTAACACACCTAAGTGTATCTGGAAAGCAGACAGGTGAAAAGAGTTCAAGAGCCAGATCTGGATCGGAGGGAGAAGCATGGAGTCATCAGCAGATAGATGGTAGAAAACGGACGTTACCAAGGATTCAGTATAGAGAGGGGAGAGGTAGGAGGTCAGGTCCTGGAGCACATGCACATAGGAGATCAGGGAAATGAGAAGAAAGCCCCGAAGGAGGCTGAGAAAGTTGAGGAACTGAGATAGACTTGTAGGGGCTAGAAAGTATTTCAACGAGAGAGCAATCATGGTGAATGCTGCAGAGGGATCTAGTAAGATGAGGGCTGGGAAGTAACCACTAGATTTGGCAAAAGGGGGGTAAAACTGGGATTGGAATGGGTTTCAAAACATGGGAGAAGAAATGAGGTTTTGAGTAAAGACAAATTTTGAGGATTTTTGCTACAAAGGGAAGAGGGAAAAAGGAGGTGACAGGTGGGTTGAGGCTGGGAAGAGATTTCTGAAGATCAGGTGATATTTGAATGGATGTGGGGATGATTTAGTAGGAAGGGTGCAGGAGAGATGCTAGACAGCTGGACAGAGAGGGAACAGTTGCTAAAACAAGGTCCTTCATTGCTTGTAGGCAGTGGATTGGAATGCACGAGCAGAGGGGCTGGTCCTCACTCAGAAGGCATTGGGGTAAGGGGCCCGTGCAGGTAGATTTAGTGGGAGTCTGTAGGTCTTCTTCCCTTCCTGATTTGATTTTCTCAGTGAGTGAAGTCCTCAGAGAGGTCACCAGCTGTATCTGAGGCAGGTGTTCAGTTCTCAATCCTGGCTGTATATTAGAATCACCTGAAGAATTTTAAAAGACCACTCCTATCCGGGCCCTACGCCAATTAAATCCGATTCTCTGGAAGTAGACCTGGGCATTAGAATATTTTAAGGGCTTCCAGGCAATTCAAAAGTGTGGTTAGAGTCGAGAATCCCCAGGTTAGGGGTTTGAGAAAGGAAGATGTTAAATAGCCAAAATATTTCACCAGTAGAGTGGAGGCTCGGTCGGTAGGAGAAACATACTTGGATTTGTGGTTGAGAATTTAATGTGAAACCTGAAAGAAATGATTGCATTTCTTTTCAAGTTTTATTAATTTGAGAAAGAGAGAGAGAGACCAAGAGCACACAAGCAGGGGAGGGGCAGAGAGAGAGAGAGAGAGAGAGAGAGAGAGAGAGAGGATCCCAGGCAGGCTCTTAGCACGGGGCCTAAGGTAGGGCTTGAACCCATGAACCATGAGATCATGACTTGAGCCAAAATCAGAGTCAGACACTTAACTAACTGAGCCACCCAGATGTCTGGGGATGGTTGCATTTTTCTCCAACTATGTTCAGCTGCCAGAGGCAGACATGGGGACAGAGGGTTGGGTTTTACTGAAGTGGGTTTTTCTCAGGTGTGTATGATGGAGGTGAGATTACCAGACAGTGATTATAATGATGGACCTGGACTCTGTGTCAGCTAAGGAGGTATGTGAGAATTTGGGAGAAGGATTAAGGGATGTTGAAAAGGAAGCAGGTAAATGGTTTCTTCTGAGTGGTTTTGATAATTAATATTTCCACAAAATATTTAATGCAGCCATACCCCTGCAAAGCAGCACAAACAACTCTGATTAGGGCTTCAACCTACCTTTTCTTCCCACGGTCTCAATTAATTGCTCTCAATGAGTAGACACTGTGAGATATTTAGAGCAAAGAAAAAAAAATACATATTGGAAGTTAGCTTTTCACATTCTTAGAAACCAGGATTTTGCACATTTGTTTCGTGTCCTTTTTCTGTCTCCCTTGGTGATATTTTCCCTCTTGAAGCACATCCAAGCCCCACTCCACTTGTTCTCCAATAAAAGAAAGGGATCTGAGTACCGGCCTTGAAGTTCAATCACCTTTAAAGGAGAAACAACTCTGGGCAGTTAGTGTTTTACACAAAAGAATGGATTGCTTAGTCATAGAAACTCAGGTATTCTAAGAAACAGGGAGATATGTTCCCTGCTAGAAAGGAGACCTTCTTAGCATTTCCAAAGTCACAGACCTATAGCTAGTCCTGACAGAACTGAAATATAAATTAGATTTTCAGGGTCAAAGTCTACGTAGATTATTGAAGCGATGTATTGTTGTAGGTTTAGTGTTAAAGCCCAATCTGTCCCTCCGTCTTCTTACAATGACAATGATAGTTCTTACAAGATTGTCTGTGCACCCTACAAAACCACGCAGCACACCGGAGCCATCCCCTAAACAGAGTCTCATATGCACTCTAATCGTAGGAGAAAAAATAGAGACACCAGAAGAAACACTCATGTCAGAGCTTTCATTAAATTTAGTGCAACGTCTCACCAAGTCTGTATCTTCATTTGCGGTAATTTTTTTATAAACATTAATGTTGAAATACCCTTGGTTACAACGAGCAACTCAATTATCAGGAAAACACTAGCCTCGAATGTTTGTTCTAATTACTAAAACAGAGGAGCTGACAGGGGTGCCTGGGGTCTGATTTTTGCTCTGGTCATGGTCTCACGTTTGTGAGATCAAGTCCTGCGTCACACTTTGCACTGACAGTGCAGAGCCTGCTTAGGATTCTCTCTCCCCCTCTCTCTCTGCCACTCCCTCACTCATGCTGCTCGCTCTCGCTCTCGCTCTCTCTCTCAAAAATAAATAAATAAAAAAGAAGAGCTGAGAGAGTTTAGAAAATTTTCAACAAAGTTTAAACAAAAAGTGGTTGCCACTGAGCATCGAACAGCCACATCCCAAATTAGAAAGCTTTGGAGTTTAATTGTGGGTGTGTGGCATTACATAGATGCTCTGTTTGATCATTCCAAAGGATGTTTCACTACAAGGTTGCAAAGACATCTTAGTCTAGCAAAGGTGCACAAAAATATACTTTTATTATTTTAAAATGGATCTCAATTTTTGTTTCAGATCCTGTTTTGCCAATCATTTTGGGCTCAGTTGAGTGTGCCCCCAGATTCCTATGTTGAGGTCCTAACACCCAGCACTTCAGAATGTAACTGGATTCAGACCCTAGATCCTTGAAGAGGTGATTAAGGGGGCACCTGGGTGGCTCGGTCAGTTAAGCATCTGGCTCTTGAGCTCAGCTCAGGTCTCCAATCTCAGGGTTGTGAGTTCAAGCCCTGCATTGGGCTCTGCCCTGGGCATGAAGCCTACTTTAAGCAAACAAGCAAATAAATAAATAAGTGATTAAGGTAAAATGAGCTCATTGGGGGTGGGTTCTAATTCAACGTGACTGGTACGCATATAAGAAGAGGAAGTTAGGACACAGAACATACACACCGAAGGGAAATCATCTGACAACACAGCGGAGAAAACAGCTATCTGCAAGCCAAGGAGAGAGACTTCTGAAGAACAGAACCCTCCCAACACCTTGACCCTGGACTTTCAGCCTCGAGAACTGTGAGAAAATAAAGTGTACGTTGTCTAAGCCACCCAGCTTTGGGTATTTTGTTACGGCAGTTGGGGCAGAGCACTACAATTCAGAAATTTGAGGACCTCCCCCCCACTATATCCTAAAGTTCTCTTTCAGTTGGAGAGGCTTGTGTGATGCTACTGTGGCATCAGGGCAGGGGGCTCATGGCATTCATGGCACTAGGTCACTGAGACACTGCACAGCTGATCCTGGGCTGGCTACATAATTTCTAGGCCCAGTGCAAAATGAAGATATAGGAGCTTTTGTTCAACAGCACAAACGGTTGTTAAAGATACTAAAATAGAAAGCTCATTTCCTCCATGGTCCTTCTTTCCACGTGTCACAGTTAGCGTTTTCGCTTTGCATTGAATATCATTCTAAGTAAATAAAAATTTCATTATGAGCATGAATTTTACCATTCATCTGGCAATGCCAGTTTTAAAAAATCCACACGTGGCCTCGGCAGCTGGTATGAGCACACGCACCCTGTTCTTACCAGGACAGTACAGTGGAAATCCCGCACAAGACCAGCTCAGCTGTCTTTCCCTCACCTGGTGAGACACGTGTGTATCACCAACCCTCCTGCCCTCAGCTTACTGCTGAGTAAGGCTCTCGAAAGGACAGGGAGAGTAGTCCGCCCTTTCTTTCCCTTCGCTTCTAAGTCACCGCTTTCAGCCTAAGCGCTTGGCTAACCCAGGGAGGTCATGTGTGTGAGAAAGGTTAGGACCGGGTTCTGAGATGTTCACCAGAGGCCATTGCCTTCTGTCTGTGCTCAAAGCACGCTCTGCGTTGTAGGTAAAGTGTGCTCCCGTTGACTCGGTCACAGATGTAACGTGCTTGTCTTGTCTTGCTGAACTCCACGCACTGGGTGCCACGTTCAAGCTGCATTCACCAGGCAGGAGAAGAGCCATTTGAACATGAGGAGGCAAGGAATGGTGGGCACGCATATTGGGTGGTCTCCTCGGCTCATGCATGTGCTCCACAGTCCCATCCCCTCCGCTCACCAAACTCCAGTTCAAAAATAAAACTTAAGAATTACCGGACAGGAGCGCCTGGGTGGCTCAGTCGGTTAAGTGTCCGACTTCAGCTCAGGTCATGATTTCACGGTTCATGGGCTTGAGCCCCGCATCGGGCTCTGTGCTGACAGCTAGTTCAGAGCCTGGAGCCTGCTTCACATTCTGTGTCTCCCTCTCTCTCTGACCCTCCCCTGCTCATGCTGTCTCTATCTCTCTCAAAAAAAAAAAAGAAAGAAAGAAACACCGGACAGTAACAGTGGAGCATTATATTTACCATGGAGTCCCTCCGGGGGCGGGGCCTTCCGGGGGCGGGGCCTTCCGGGGGCGGGGCCTTCTGGGGGCGGGGTCTGGTGGGACGGTGTTGGGGGGCTTCTGGGTGGGGCTTTTGAGGGAAGGGCCTTTAGGGGATGGAGCTTGGAGGGGGGATGGGGGAAACAGGCCTTCTGGGGGCGGCGCCTCCACGGGGGTCCCTCAGCATGCAGGGCTGTGCCTAGCTGTAAAGTGGGCCTGCAATGAGTCTGCCCCTGCCTTTTCTGCCTCTCCCTTTCCCCAAGGACCTTCATGAAGACTAAAATCAAAACTAAAGAATTATATCTAATTGTTTTATAGCTGTGGTTGGATAGTGTTTTTTCAATATTAATTGACTGGTTTTTCTCAGTTTTTGTCAACCCCTCCCAGTAGAAGGCTTTCACTTACAAAGCTGTGCAAGGCTGGCCTTTCAATTAGGTCAAGTTGTTTGGCGATTCTCTGTAAAAACCCACCCCTCTCACATTGCTCAGAAGGGTAGAGAAGCATCTTATGATAAACACACATATATATAAAAATGTATTTAAATATTATATTTCTGTGTATACATTTAATTCTGTGTTTAAATATATACATGCGAAATAAAAATATTATTTAAAATACTGTTTTGCCCTCTAGTTCGGCAAGCTGAAACACATTTCGTTCAAGAGATTTTCCTCAAGTCCATGATAACAACTTAACATTGTCTTCGTTAACCCTCACAACATCACCACCCTTCCGATGTTACAATTAAGGTTCAGTGAAGTCCAATCATGGTGCCTAAGGTTATACGCCCAGAATGCCGCCTCTTGCCACACTCCAGCAGCCCAAAGAAGGGGTTGGGTTGAGTGTCTTTGGCCAGGGAGACAAAGCCGAAAGATGAAGGCAAGTCTTGATTGGCCTTTATTCTTGGACCAAAAAAAGAAAATTTAGGAAGAGTCTTGTTGCTCAAAGGTGCCCAAAGGCACCCCATCAGTCCTGGTTGGGCAGGAGTTTGAGAGCAGAATAAATGCTCCATCATCAAGGAAAGCTGGTTTCTCCTTCATACAAATGTCCTAGGCTCCCTCCCACCCAATATGTTTCTGCCCCCTAGTCATCGCCCAACTCCTACCCTATAATAGCATCCTCAGGAAAGGGCTGATAAATATATTTAACATGCAGAATTACAGCAAATGGGGTAATACCTTGACCCATTCTGGGAGCTTTTGATTATTATGAGGGGCCATGTCATCTTAGGGCAAATTCATACATTTCACCACAAGTGACCCCAAGAATAACATAAGAGCTAGTGATCATTATCGGTCCAGAGACATTTCTGGGAGTCCCTCTTAACACCCCCTCCCATCATTTCTTCTTGTTTTCAAGTGAATGCTACTTAGGTTTTCTGGAAGAAATACGGATGACATAGTAAATGGTGTGTGACTCCAGAAGCTTGATTTATCCCTGAACAACAATTAATACTGATGTTTTGGAGGATGGATATTTTCCTGGGCATAAGAAAGAGCTGAAGCAGAATGTATGAGGCAGCCCTTCCTCCCTGGATAGAAATAATTGAAGCCAGTGGCCACCCCTCACACACAGTCATGTGCTTTAGGTATTACTGATTGTCCCTAAACGGGAGTGGAGCTGGGGAGCAGGTGACAGTCAAAAACTATTACGAGTCTGACCTGGAATTAGACTGGCTGTGTTTGAATACTATTCCCATCAGATACTAGCTGTATGAACTTGGAACACTGAGCTCACCGCTTAAAGCATCACACATGGAGTAAGAATAGTGAAAATACCGACCTCATAAGGCTAGTTTTGAGGATTAAATTAGATGTTCCTTGTAGCATAGTTCCATTTAGCATAGTTCCTGGCACACAGAAGGCATACATAAAAGTTGACGAGTCATTTTTATGGACCTCCAACTTTTAGCCTTCTATCAGGAACCAAATGATATCTTTGAAAAATACCAAATTACTTGCAATGTTATGGGAAAGTGGTATGTATGTTGACCTGATTACAAAAAGTTTAAACTTTTGTTTTAACAGAAAAGTAACGGGAAGAGGAACTGAACATTTAGACATCTTGCTGGTGTTTGTATTTAATCATACTCTACATTGTTGTCCAAATCTAATTAAGCCCTTGACTCCACAGAGGAGAGATGATGTTCATTACATGTCAATGGCCACATGTTCCTTTTTTTATTATTGTTAGTATTTGTGTTATTTTTAGATGTAAGAGGCAAGCTTTATTGTAGTTTTGCCTGCTGTAACAAAAGCACCATAGACTGGGTGGTTTAAACAACAGACATTTATTTCTCATACGCCTGGAGGCTCGGAAGTATAAGCTCAAGGCACTGGCAGGCTCCATGGCTATTAGAGGGCCACTTCCTGGGTCACAGATGACCATCTTCTCCCTGTAGCCTCCGGTGGTGGAGGGGGCAAGGGATCCCTGTGGGGTCTCTCTTATGAAGATGATAATCTTGTCCATGAGGGCTCCATGTCATGACCTAACATCTCCCAAAGACCCCACCTCCCAATGCCGTCACTTTGCACATTATGTTTTCAACATATGAATTCTGGAGGGACACAAACAGTCTATAGCAGGATTCACTGAGAGTTTTCTATGTCCAAGGCACTATTTTTTGGCAAAATTAACTATTTCCTACACATTCCTTGAGGTGAGAGTATTTCTCCACTTTGTCTTCCTTTAGAAATTTTCTCCAGGGAAGAGCCTAAAAAGTTCAGAAAAGATTCAGAAGAAACCCACTGGCAGTTGCTAACTCATTCTTCACAGAAGAGCAGAATTCGGTCGAAAGCAGGTTAATCTTGGAAATCCAGGCAAAGAGACCTTGCTTTAAAGTGTTCTCAGGGTGCCTGGGTGGCTCAGTCAGTTAAGCGTCCCACTTCGGCTCAGGTCATGATCTCACGGTTCTTGAGTTCAGTACCCCATCAGTCTCTGTGCTAACAGCTCAGAGCCTGGAGCCTGCTTTGGATTCTGTGTCTCTCTCACTCTCTGCCCCCGCCTCTCTGTTTCTCTCAAAAAGAAATGTTACAGGGCCCCTGGGAGGCTCAGCTGGTTACACATCCAACTTCAGCTTAGGTCATGATCTCACAGTTTGTGAGTTCAAGCCCCGCATCAGGTCACATGCTGACAGCTCAGAGCATGGAGCCCACTTCAGATTCTGTGTCTCCCTCTCTCTCTCTCTGCTCCTCTCCTACTTACATTCTGTTCCTCTCAAAAATAAACATTTAAAAAATTTAATAAACAAACATTTAAAAATGTCATCTCAAATTACAAGTTCCATTAGTATGATAGTATAATAATAACTATCATATCAATTTTCTCTTTTATCAAGAGTCCACTTGGGACGTCTGGGTGGCTTAGTCGGTTAAGCGTCCGACTTACGCTTAGGTCATGATCTCGCGGTTCGTGGGTTCCAGCCCCGCGTCGGGCTCTGTGCTGACTGCCAGCTCAGAGCCTGGAGCCTGTTTCAGTCTGTGACTCCCTCTCTCTCTGACCCTCCCCTGCTCACACTGCCTCTCTCTCTCTCCTAGAAATAAATAAAAAATATTTAAAAAAAAAAAGAAAAGAGTCCACTTGATGCTGGTACTGCTGAGCCAGGTACTGCTGAGCACCGAGGTGAATGGTCTCATGATCCTCATGACAGCCCACTAAGAGTCACACTATTTTCTCCTCCATATTATGGATGAGCATCAAGTCTTGGTGAGAAGACACACACAGCTCCCAAAAGCCACATTGCTCCTGAGGGACCAGCTGGGATCTACGCCCCCTCTGGTGCCAGAGCCTGTGATTGTGAACGTGGGCTGCACTAACTGTTCAGTAGGAAGAGCTGCTCTTGTGGGTGACAGCAAACTGAGGAGACTGCCCTTTTCTCTTAAGGTAACCCCAGCGCAGCCCGCAGTGACTGCTTGAGTGAAGGATGAGAGCTGGTGCCGCCCAGTGCATATTTCAGGGAGCAGATGTGGCAGTAAACGGGGTCTAATGATTCACAGAATGAACAGAAGGAAAGATATTTAGGGAACTATCTGGGTCCCTGGAGCAGTGATCTCCAAATGTTTATTACTGTGCTCCTCTCTTCATAAAAAAAAAAAAAAAAGTTAAATTATAGACTGTACTATGTTAAACTATTAGGTGGATTATAAATGATATATAAAAGGTAAACATTTAAATTTTTTATGTTTTATTTTATATTTGAGAGAGAGAGAGAGAGTGCAAGCAGGGCCAGGGCAGAGAGATGAAGAGAGAGATGAAGACAGAATCTGAAGCAGGCTCCAAGCTCCGAGCTGTCAGCACAGAGCCCAAGGCGGGGCTTGAACCCATGAACAGTAAGATCATGACCTGAACTGAAGTCGATGCTTAACCAACTGAGCCACCCAGGTGCCCCATAATGTTTATTTATTTTTGAGAAAGAGGGAGAGAGGGCTAGAGGGAGACAGAGAGAGAAAGAGAGAGAGAGGCAGAGAGTGAGGGAGACACAGAATTCGAAGCAGGTTGCAGGCTCTGAGCTGTCAGCATAGAGCCTGACGTGTAGCCCTAACTCACGAATCATGAGATCATGACCTGAGCTGAAGTCTGATGCTTAACCCAGATGCCCTGCAAAAGGTAAACATTTAAATGGATGACATGAAATACAAATCAAACTTCTAGTATTTTCTTCCTGTCCCTTACTGGACTATATCTGGACTATATCTCTCAAACTCACTTTGGAGGAGATTTTTTAAAAGAGAGACAGGACACTCCAATTTGTACCATTCATTCCTAGGATTAATCTCTAAAGTGGGGAAAAATGGCGATGGTTTCTAAAGAAGTACACCATGGCTATGTGTATACATGTATACTTCTTTCAGGAAGACAGGAGCCCAGCATTTCCTGCTCTGCTGAGCCGTGATGCATCCATCCGAGTCTTGAAACTACCCATCTAGAATTGCACCTCTCATCCCAGATTTGCCAACCCCAAACTCGAAAAAATAAATTTCCCTTAAAATCAATAGCATCACAAAATTCTTATAGCTGTTCGTGCTCCAAAAATCGAAGTAAATGTTTGCAGCCTCTTTTCTACCGGTAAAAGCCAAACTTTAGGGGAAGGTACTGAACTTGACAGAAAGAAGAGACTGGATCATAGTATGTGGCAACAAGATTAGTTTGAAAGAGTTGTTTAGAGAACCCCTACCAGAAGGCTTAAGGTAGAGGAACAAAACAAAGGGATGTAGTGCCCCAAAACTGTCTGAGTTTTATCATTTGCCCCCGGAACTTCTGGGCAGAGAGGAGAGCATTGTGTGGGGTCAGAGCAAGGGGAATGAGAAGCCCATACACGTGTATGAGCAGCACTTCTCCCGTCTCCCATGGGAGAGGAAAAGAGAATGGATTTACTCCGGTAAGCATGGCCATGAGTTGGTGAAGTAAGTTAGTAGATGTCTGGACACCAGACACTTGTCAGCATCTATATGCAAGGCTCTCTTAATGGGCTGTCATGAATTGGGATGTATAAATCAGGGTAGTGGCAGCCATGTATAACTGTTCAGGTTGTGCACGGCACAATGCCCCTCAACTAAGGGGATGCCCTTAACACTACAGACATCATTATATCTTTGTTATTTTAAATATTAAAAAACTATTTTTTATTTGTTGACCCCAAAGAGGCCATCGATTGCTTATTATGACAATTTTTGATAGACGGCGTAAAACTGCCTTCATTGTTGTGAAAATCAGTATAACAGTTTTATGAAAGATGGAAATAAAGTGCCTCCTTCCAGGGCCACCTGGGTGGCTCAGTCAGTTAAGCGTTGGACTTTGGCGTGGGTCATGATCTCATGGTTGGTGAGCTGGAGCCCCGCATCAGGCTTCATGCTAGCAGTACAGGGCCTGCCTGGGATTCTCCCTTTCTCTCCTCTCCCTCTGCCCCTCCCCCACTCACATTTTTCTTTCTCCTCTCAAAATAAATAAACTTAAAAATAAATAAATAAAGTGCCTCCTTCCAGCAGGGTCAGTGCACAAGGGTACCCTTGGCTTGGTTTTGCACTCGAGCCCAACTCTTATAGAATGTACATGTTTCTCAATGTGAAGATGTCTGCTCACGTTCATATGGAGAACAGTCCAAAAGCTGGTCCAGGTTGCAGATGGACTGTTACTGGCAAGGGGTAACAAAGAGCTTTTCTACAAATAATATGTGGTTACAGAAGAAATCAGCACTGCAATTTGTGGCTGATGGCAGAGACTCTAAGGAGACAGTCGATGCCCAGGCTATGACTCTGGCAGAGGAAGCAGGCTTGGAAGAGAGAGCAAAAAAGAAGTCAGAGAGCTCCCCTAAATCTCCGGCTGAGGGATTATTGGCCACTGGGCTCGAGATAGACTGCGGTGAAGACCTGGAAGAGCATGAGATCGAACCCTTGGACACTGGAGGTTTAAAATGTCATAAGCAACGCTATTCTCATTTTTGACACGAGTCCAAAGGGTGGAAAGCTTTGCTTTAAAAAATGGCCTCGGGGTACCTGGGTGGCTCAATCGGTTAAATGTCTGACTTTGGCTCAGGTCATGGTCTCGAGGTACTTGAGTTCAAGCCCTGCGTCGGGCTCTGTGGTGAAGGCCTCGGTTTCTAGGTCTCCCTCGCTCCCTGCCCCTCCCCCACTAGTGTGTGTGTGTGTGTGTGTGTGTGTCTGTGTGTGTGCGCGCTCTCCCCCTCTCTCTTAAAATTAATAAATATTTAAAAAATAAAATAAAGATAGCCTCATGTCTCTGTAGCACCCTATAATGAAATTTATACAAATAAATGCTGAGAGTGTAAGTGAGCTCTCCTTGGCAATTTTTTCAGAGTGTAGTGTCACCTACCTTCTCTGAAGATGTATCAGGAGCTGAGCATTTCTATAGCAAGAGCTCCTTAAGTTGTGTAAGCTCCAAGTGTCCACTTCCCTTGGTAAGTAGCATTGTAGGAAATTGCCTTCATTTATTGCAGACTTCTGCTGGCATTTTCTCGATCAGATTCATTTGTTGGTGTCTGTTATCTACTGTGTTGTATTGCAAATGTAATATTGCATGGAAACTCTATGTGCTATTGAATACAGAACAAGCATATTAATTGTGAGGTGACCAGGAAAAATGTTTTAAGCATTTCATATCCCTTCACGAGTTTGTGATTTACATGTGATAAGCATTTTACTGTGTTTTAGTTGTGCCTTAGTAAGTTGTTTGGGATTTTCTGTTGACATAGAATGTATAATACATTTTCCCATTGAAAATAACGAGGCAAAAGACTATTTTTGTTGTTCAGAGCATCTGAATTTCGAGAATGGATTAACTAATGCTAAGTGGGAGATGTCTATGTATTGTTCTACTTTGAGATAAAACATGTTGAATGAAGGAGAGACCTTTCTACCCAAACAATTTCTAAAATAAACTCCTTCTAGACAGAGAGCTGCTTTTCTGATTCATATACCAATTGCATCTTAAAATTAAAAATGAGACACTAGCTAAATTTGATCTTTTGAATTCGATTTGTTAAGGGGCGCCTGAATGGTTCAGTCAGTTAAGCATTCGACTTCAGCTCCGGTCATGATCTCACGGTTTGTGAGTTCGAGCCCCGAATTAGGCTCTGTGCTAACAGCTCAGAGCCTGGATCCTGCTTCTGATTCTGTGTCTCCCTCTCTCTCTCTGCCCCTCCTCTGTTCATTCTTTCTTTCTCTCAAAAATAAATAAATAAATAAATAAATAAATAAATAAAAATTTTAAAAAATTTTGAAGTTGATTTGTTGTTTATCTCTTATGAGATTTGTTTGCTGAAAACAGAATATTTTGAGTTTCCAATTTACATTTGCTTTCATTATGGCAAAATCATTTTTAATGGCTAATATTCTCTTAATAAGCCACAAACTAGTACAAAGAAATAAGTTAGAAATTCCTACAAAATGGTTCACTAATTATATTATAGCAGTTACTTCCAATGACCTGGGAATTTAGTTGATATATAAATAAATTACCTGCTTGTTACATACATATCACTTTATATTTACTTCTGACCTTAAAATTTTATTACATCTTACTTTGCAAGTTTACAAATTCTAAGTTAAAACACGCTGTGTGCGAAACACAGATACTAAATTTAGTAAAAAATTTATTTGGGCCGGGAATACAGCTGTGCTGCAAATGTACGTAGAAAACACAGTGGATTAAAACACATTTAAAACAAATGGTGTGACATTTTGTATTCCTCCTTCTGTGCATTATTTTTTTCATTATGAAACAATCAAAAACTTGGATAATGAGGAACTTTTTTTCCTAAACCATTTGAGAGTTCTTTGATAGCCTGAGTCCTCTATCATGCTTGCACATTTAGTGTGGATTTCCTACAAATGGGGATATTCCCTCACGTAACCACATCACAAGCTGATTTTGAATTCAGTAAACTTACGTGAGTAGAGAACTATCATTTCATCCACAGGTCCCTTCACATTCTGACAATTGTCCCAATAACCTATGACGGATACATGCGTTCATCGATCTCAGTCTCCTTCAGTCTGGAACAATATTTCAGTCATTTCTTGACTTTTGTAAACTTGACACTTCAGAAGATCACAGACCAGTTATGTTCTGGAGTGTTCCTCTGTTTTGGCTTGTCTGATGTTTCCTCATAATTCGATCCAGGTGAGAAGTGACTCTGTGTTCTTCTCACTGCATCCTAGGTGACATAGGATTTGACTCGTTCCGTCCTTGATGATGTTAATTTGGATCCCCTGGTAAATGTAGACTTCTCCAGTCTTCACTGTGAAGGTACAATTTTCTCTTTCAAAATTCAGAAGTGGGTTGTGAGGTGGTATTTTAACACTATTTAAATATACCATTACTCATCAAACCTTTGATTTATTATTTACTTTTAATAATTGTATGGACATTCATTTCTCTATTTTTTAATGAATTAAAAACGCTACCATTATTATTTATTCAGATGATTGTGTTGTTCCCAATCTGATCAATAGGGGGCCCTGCAAGCTGACTTCTGTGTCCTTTTGACAAGTACTCCTCCTTCTTTGAGCACTTCAACACAAGATGTTCCAAGTTTATCTCGCACTTTTCCTGCCCAGCAGCTAGAATCAGTTAACTTCTCCCACTTCTTTTAAGTGGAAAATGGAGTTTAGAAGCCAAGATGTGCACCCTAGGTGTATTCATTGCCATTGAGATGTCATTGTTTCCAAGCAAGTTAGTGAACAATGTTAAATATATATATGTGTGTGTATGTACAGACACATATGTTTGTGAGCATACTTACATACATTTCCACCTGTGTTTACTTCTTCATATCTATATATTGAGTTCATACAATTACTTTCTATCCCAATCTAACACATAGGTCTAATTCTAGCTCTTTCCCCTTCCATATTTGTAACCTTCTCTAAATGTAAGAAACTTGGCTCCCATTATCCTTAATATTCTTACACAATTTGATCAGTTTCCTTGTATGTGCCCAAGCTTGCATCTCCCCTGCCCACCTCCCATCACACTGGGTCAGATTCTCTGTGCTGCACTGCGCCCACTCATGTGGACACCCTAACCTCCTGCTCACACTCTGATGCCTGGCTAGGCTTCCCCTCTGTGGGAATTCCCATTTTACCCCAATGTAGGCTGTGACTGCCAGCCCTGGGCCGCTTCTCCAACCCCACCCTGTGTGGGTACCCTCCTCACCTTGCCCCAGTCAGAGGCCTCCTGCTGGGCTGAGGTGACAGAAGAACACTCTTTTCACTCTACTTGGGCTCTGACATTTCATGTCAAGTTCCACACATTCTTTAAACTTGATAAGAGATGGTGCAGACCAAAAAAAAAAAGTCTTTTGAACTACCGGCATTTTTTATACTATCCAACTTTAGTGAAATATTGGAGTGTATTGAAAACAAGTTTACCAAATGTAAATTTGAAACATTATCGGATACCCAGTGGGAAAGTTGAGTTGCTGTCTTCGTGTCATGAAAAGCCAATTACATAATTTTGTTCTAGAAATTCTTAATGTTTAATGAAGATGTAAATTCTAGATTTCAACCTTTTAAAATTTCTAGATTTTAAAAGATATACTTTTTTTTTAAATCCACTTTTAGACAACACAAGCAAATGGAAAAACATTCCAAGCTTATGGATTGGAAGAACAAATATTATTAAAATATTCACACTATCCAAAGCAAACTACAGATTTAATGCAATCCCTATCAAAATATCAAGAGCATTTTTTCACAGACTAGAACAGTCATAAAATTTCTATGGTACCACAAAAGACCCTGAATAGCCAAAGCATCTTGAAAAAGGAAAACAAACCTGGATGTATCACAATCCTAGACCTCAGGTTATATTACAATGCTGTACTAATCAAAACAGCATGGTATTGGTACAAAAGTAGATACATAGATCAACAGAATAGAATAGAGAGCCCAGAAATGAACCTATAATTATATGGTCAATTAATCTTAGGCAGAGGAGGTAAGACTATGCAATGGGAAAAAGATAGTCCCTTCAACAAATGGTGTTGGGAAAACTGGACAGCTACCTACCATACACAAAAATAAACTTAAAACGGATTAAAGACCTAAATGTGAGACCTGAAACCATAAAAATCTTAAAAGAGAAAACAGAGCACAGGAAGTAATGTCCCTAACATCAGCTGTGATAACATTTGTCTAGATATGTCTCCTTAAACAAGGGAAACAAAAGCAAAAATAAACTCCTGGGACTATATCAAAATAAAAAGCCTTTGTACAGCAAAGGAAAAAACCAACAAAACTAAAAGACAACATACTGAATGGAAGAAGGTATTTGCAAATGACAAAGCCTATAAAGGTTAGCCCAAAATGTATAAAGAACTTATACAACTCAACGCACACAAGAAGCAAATAATCCAATTTAAAATTGGCAGTAGACACGAACAGACATCTCTTCAAAGAAGACATACAGATGGGCAACAGACACATGAAAAGATACTCAACATCATTCATCATCTGGGAAATGCAAATCAAAACCAAAATGAGATATCACCTTACACCTGTCAGGATGGCTACAACGGAAAACACAAGAAACAAGTACTGGTGAGGATGTAGAGAAAAAGGAACCTTCATGTACTGTTTGATGGGAATGAAAACTGGTGCAGCACTGTGGAAGGGAATATGGGGGTTCCTCAAAAATTAAAAATAGAACTACCCTACAATCCAGTAATTGCATTACTGGGCATTTACCCAAAGAATACAAAAACCTTAATTTGAAGGGACACATACACCCCTATGTTTACTGCAGCATTATTTACAATAACCAAATCCTTGAAGCAGCCCAAGTGTCCACTGACTGATGAATGGATAACGTAAAGAAGATGTGGTACACACACACACACACACACACACACACACACACACACACACACACTGGATTATTAGTATAATGCTAAGCAAAATAAGTCAGCCAGAGAAAGACAAATATATTATGATTTCATTCATATGTGGAATTTAAGAAACAAACCAATGAACAAAGTGTGTGTTGGGGGAGAATAAAAGAGGGACAAACTAAAAAACCCCAAACAAACACCCTAGGCTCTTAAGTATAGAGAAAAATCTGATGGTTACAAGAGAGGAGGTGGTGGTGGGGAGGCAGATGGGTGAAACAGGTAGAGGGAATTAAGAGAAGAAGACACAAAGAAATGGCAAAAATTCCATGCTCATGGATCAAAGAATAAATATTGTTAAAATGTCAATATTACCCAAAGCAATCTACACATTCAATACAATCCCAATCAAAATTGCACTGGCATTCTTCTCAAACCTAGAACAAACAAACAATCCTGAAATTTGTATGGAAACACAAAAGACCCCAAATAGCCAATGTAATGCTGAAAAAGAAAACTAAAGCAAGAGACATTCCAATCCCAGACTTTAGTCTCTACTACAAAGCTGTAATCATCAAGACAGTATGGTATTGGCACAGAATAGACACATAAACTAATAGAATAGAATACAGAACCCAGAATTGGACCCCCAAATATATGGGCAACTCATCTTTGACAAGAAAGAGTATCCAATGGAAAAAAAAGACAGTCTCTTAAGCAAATGGTGCTGGGAGGACTGGACAGCAACATACAGAAGAATGACACTGGACCACTTTCTTACACCATACAAAAAAATATACTCAAAATGGATGAAAGATGTAAATGTGAGACAGGAAATCTTACACCATACACAAAAATATACTCAAAATGGATGAAAGACATAAATGTGAGACAGGAAATCATCAAAATCCTAGAAGACAAAACGGGCAACAGCTTCTTTGACCTCAGCAGCAGCAACTTCTTACTCAACATGTCTCTGAAGGCAAGGGAAATACAAGCAAAAATGAACAATTGGGACCTCATCAAGATAAAAAGCTTCTGCACAGCAAAGTAAAAAGGCAACAAAACTAAAAGGCAATTGATGGAATGGGAAAAGATATTTGCAAATGACATATTGGATAAAAGGTTAGTATCCAAAATCTATAAAGAACTTACCAAACCCAATACCTTAAAAACAAATAATTCAGTGAAGAAATGGGCAGAAGACATGAATAGACACTTTTCCAAAGAAGACATCCATATGGCTAACAGACATATGAAGAGATTCTCAACATTACTCATCATCAAGGAAATACAGATCAAAACCACTTTGAGATACCACCTGACACTGATCAGAGTGGCTAAAATTAACAACTCAGGAAACAACAAATGCTGGCGAGGATGTGGAGAAATGGGAACCCTCTTGCACCATTGGTGGGAATGTAAACTGGTGCAGCCCACTCTGAAAAACGGTGTGGAGGTTCCTTAAAAAATTAAAAATAGAATGACCCTATGACCTAGAGATAGCACTACTAGAATTTATCCAAAGGATACAAGAGTGCTGATTCATAAGGGCACATGTACCCCAGTGTTTATAGCAGTGCTATTGACAATAGCCAAATTATGGAAAGGGCCCAAATGTCTATCAGTGGATGAATGGATAAAGAAGATGTAGTTTATCTATACAATGGAATACCGCTTGGTAATGAGAGAGAATGAAATTTGGTCATTTGCAACATTGTGAATGGAACTCGAGGGTATTATGCTAAATGAAATAAGTCAGTCAGAGAAAGACAGATATTATATAATTTCACTCATATGTGGAATTTGAGAAACTCAACAGGAGACCACGGGGGAAGGGAAGGGGAAAAGTAGTTTTAAATAGGAGGGAGGCAAACCATAAGAGAGACTCTTAAATACAGAGAACAAACTGAGGGTTGATGGGGGTCGGGTGGGGCAGAAGGGCAAACGGGTGATGGGCATGGAGGAGGGCACTTGGGATGAGCACTGGGTGTTGTATGTAAGTGAAGAATCATGGGAATCTTCTCCCGAAGCCAAGAGCACACTGTACACACTGTATGTTAGCTAACTTGATAATAAATTATATTCACAAAAAAAGAGTACACTTACCTTGGGGCATCTGGGTGGCTCAGTCAATTAAATGTCCAACTCTTGGTTTTGGTTCAGGTCACAATCTTACAGTTTGTGAGTTTTGAGCTCCTCATCAAGTGGTGAGGACCCCGCTTGGGATTCTCTCTCCCTCTCTATCTGTCCTTCCCCCGCTCACTCTCTCTGTCTCTCTCTCAAAATAAATAAATAAACATTTTTTTAAAAGTAAAAAAAAAAAAAAAGAGTATGCTTACCTTGATGAACGCTGAGTAATATAAGGAATTGCTGAATCACTGTATGGTACACTTGGAACTAACATAACACTGTATGTTCACTACACTGGAATTAAAATAAAATTTAAAACAAATTGAAAATCCACTTTTAAATGTATTTGCTCAGGAATGAGTAGGCATAGCATTTTAAGTAAAATTATTATCATTAGCAGATAGCTTTAGGAACCAAAACTCAATGTACATAATGATCTCAAAAGCATGGAAGGAATTCAGGAGTCTTTTGAAGAAAAATAAATTGGCAATATTTATAAAATACATATTATTGAATCTAAAAAAAATTGTAGAGTCTCTTATATCGATTCCAATTTCTCCATGTAGGAAATACTAGAAAAAGGTTAATAAAAACCCCTTAATCTCCAAATCCCACGACAGCCCAACTATCCTACAAATTAATTTGAAAAAAAAATTATATTTAATTTTTAAAATTTTTAATGTTTATTTTTGAGAGAGACAGAGCATGAGCTGGGGAGGTTCAGAGAGAGAGAAGGAGACACAGAATCTCAAGCAGGCTCCAGGCTCTGAGCTGTCAGCAGAGAGCCCAACATGGGGCCATAACTCAGGAACTATGAGAACATGATCTGATTGAAGTCAGACACCCAACTGACTGAGTCATCCAGGTTTCCCTTTTTTTGTACTTGCAACAATATCATTTTTAAAGACAGGTTTAGATGCTCAGCGTCACGACCTTCTCAGGGATTTAGATGCCATGTATTTGAAAATGATAACCCACATGTAGTGCTTTGGAGTATAATTTATAAAAGAAATAGATCTGACCTATATAAGCAATGTGATATCGAGGGGATATCAACATATGAGGAGCTAAAAGCCTCAGGTTACTTTCTGAAATCCAGTGTATCATCTGTTAGTGTCTTTTAATGCATTTGCAGCTATGGTTTATCATATGCCTTTGTGCAAACTTTGAAGCTCTCAGAATATAATCAACTTCGCCAATATAGTTTCTCAGAACTTAAATCTATTTTCAAAGATGCAAGGCTTAAAATATCACAACTAAAGTAGTGAAATCTAGCAACGATTTTTATAGGACACAAGAGAGTGAGACAATCGGGCAATGACACTACCGTAGCAACGTCACCACGAAAGCAAACTGTTGACCTGTGCTTATTGACTAGTCTGGTGACCTTGAGTTTCTAATGATTTGTGATTAAATTCTCCACTTTCTGTGATTTTATGTTTAATAATTACATTGGCAAAATTTATACAGACCTACTTTATTTTGGTGATTGTTATTATTGAGAAACAGTAATTTAGGGCTTTTTCTGTATGGAAGGGGCATTCTTCTGATGCCCCACAAGGTGTCATGGGAGCCCATACCAGCCTTGTGTCCTGCTAGCTTCCATTTATGGGAGATGGGGAGCCCCTGCACACTTCCTACTGCCTTTAGGTCAGGAGGGGACTGTATTCTGACTCCCTAGTTTCAGTCTTCCTCAATTTTAAGAGGCTTCCTTCAGCCCACTTAGCCTAGAAAATTACTACTTAACCCTTGAGTCATGGTTTTATGTGTTTCCCTTGGGTTCCCTTCAGACTTTTTGACCTGTACAGGCGCCCCAGTCTCTGTTCCCAGATGACTCTATCTTAAACGTGCTCTACAAGTCAGGTGGCTTTGGCGTCCCCATAGAGGGTTCATAGTGAAATGTGGATTTCAGATATGGGATCTTCTTATACTAGAACATTCTTTGTTGTGTATGTGAGGTGCGAATATAACTAGGCATCCTTTCATTGCCATTATTGCTGCTGGTTTGTTTGTAAATCTGACAACCCTCTCCCCAAGGCAGAGCATGGTACATGGTAGCAGGGAGGCTTTGGAAATTATTTGCCTGAAAGGTGGGCTGAAAAGATACAGGGAAATAATAAAGCAGTTGTCCAATGCTCTTTTTTATAATTAAATTTTTTTAAATGTTTATTCTTGAGAAAGAAAGAGAGAGAGAGCATGAGCAGGGGAGGGGAGGGCACAGAATCAGAAGCAGCTCTAGACTCTGAGCTGTCAGCTACGTGATCAGATATAAATCAATTTTACCAATAACTGAAATCACATTTAAATAAAGTTTAGTTATAATGGATTCTAAAGCCACCAGGCATTAATCACTTTTTAAAAAACTTTTTAAATGTTTTATTTATTTCTGAGAGAGAGAGAGAGCATGAGCAGGGGAGGGTCAGAGAGAGAGGGAGATACAGAATCTGAAGCAGGCTGTCAGCACAGAGCCCGACACGGGTCTCAAACCCACAAACAGTGAGATCATGACCTGAGCCGAAGTCAGACGCTCAACTGACTGAGCCACCCAGGTGCCCCCCTACAGCTCTTCATAATAGTTTTCCTTTAGATATAATCACGTTTAAATTAGTTTGGAAACCACTCCCCACCTCCTCCCCCGCTCCACCCCCACCCCGTTTTCCATCGTTCTCAACTTCTCTATGTGTAAGATCAGGAGGTTGGGACCCTGAATCCCGGAAAAGCCATGAAAGCAGTGGACCTCTCTCCAAAAACACGCATATCCACAAAAATTAGGTGCAGTTACGAGAGTCAGAGCCCCTGCTTAAGGCTTTCTGTGAACCTCAGTCAGAGCACTGCAGACTAGCTCTCTATGGACCATTGCAGCAAGAAGAGGTCATGATCATTCTGTGGCACTCATCCTGCTAAAGGAATTAGAAAACAACAAGCAAAGAGCACGTGGGGGGCTCATTCAGTTGAGCATCCGACTCTTGATTTCGGCTCAGGTCATGATCTCACCGTTTGTGACTTTGAGGCCCACTTCAGGCCCCGTGCTGAGAGTGGGGAGCCTGCTTGGGATTCTTTCTCTCTCCCTCTCTCTGCCCCTCTTCTCACATTTTTTCTCTCATGCACAAAATATATAAATAAAACAAAACAAAAAGAAAACAACCAAAAACCACGAAATGCCTTGCACGTATCATCATGGAACATTTTCGTCAGATGACACCAAAAGATTTTACTAATGTGAACCTGTTAGTTTCCACATTTCTGCTCACCTGATGGGTCCTGAGTGGTTCTGCATTTGCTATTTATAAGAGGAAACTGAGTCATAGGAGAAAACAAAGACTTCTCAGGATTTCAGGAACCCTCAAAGTATCTTATCTTCTTAGACTCCTTTTTTTCCATCTTTTTAGACCTAAGAAAAGGTGAGATTCTCTGATAGTATGTGCAGAAGTGACCAGGAAAAACACCCTGGGAAGGCCAACATGACAGAGATACCCAGTGCAGTAGTGAAACCTGGAGAACATTCTAACTGAGGACTATGAGGAGGAGAGAGCAAGGTTTTATGATGTTATTATAAAATTAATCACACTCAGCAGTAGTTGCCATATGTTGAGCCGCTACTTGGAAGGCAGTTCCTTATGCCAGGAACTATATTCGTTTCTCCATTCAATCCCCAGGACAACCCTGCGAGGTAAGTATTGACATCCCCACTTTCTAGAAGAGGCAATGACGCTTGGAAAGAAACATTTGCCCAGGGCCATAGAGGCTTTATAATATTCATCTTAACCACTAAAATCCCCCATGTGGCATATTGATGGGACAGGGGGAAAGTAGGGGC